>VRLP01000066.1:30000-423813 GCA_009660295.1 Lophius piscatorius
ATGCTCCTGTTGAAGAAAGAAAAAACAAATAAATAAACGTTGAATAAATACATGAATAGTTTGCAATGTGTTTTATAATATTGTTATATTATCTCTGCTGACTACTAAACAAATGAGTCATAAATGAAGATTGTTCCAGACAGGAAGTAGCAGGTGGTTCTTCCCTCCCCAAGCGAACGCGTTCTGTTTTCACCTCAGGTGTTAGCCGTGCGGCGCTTTAGCTTAAACGTAGCGGCAGCGAATGAAATCTGATATGTGGTAGATTGCGCTGACAGTGAGGAGAATGTCCGTGGGAGAGGATGAGGAGCAAACCAGATGCCTGCTACGATGTTGGTTTGCTCCCCCTTTTTTTTTCATTTTCAACCCCCCCACCCCTCCCTCTCATTTAATTTCCTCTCCTTTCTCCACAGCTTCTCTGGTATTTTTTCATCTGCCAGATGATAACTCAGTCCCTCCACTGTGGAGGGAGATTTATCAGTCAACACGCCGGCCCCTAATATCCCCCATCTGCCTGCAAACACACCCAGAACCCTAAGCCCCCATGCTTTAACCCTGAGCCCCGGGCCGAGCCCTCTGACCGCACCTTTATGATTGCAGAGCGATGGAGTCCGTGTGCCGCCGCTAAAAACATGAGGCTTTTTTTTATTTTTTTTTATTCTCCCAGATAGATTTTTTGCAGGAGATGTCAGCTCTTAATGTGTTTGTCTGTCTGCGCGGCTATCTCAGGTGTTGATCCGTGTATGTGGAGAGAAGCCTCACCTGTGTGCCCTCCGAAGGTCTGGAGAGGAGAGGCTGGAACAGAGAGGTCACACACACTGCAAAAAAAAAAAAAATCTAAAAAAAAAATCTAAAAACAACCAAAGTATTAAAAAAGTATATGCGTCTGATTTATGGTGAAAATGTTTTCATATAAGACGCAATATTTTAGCAAGTAACATTCCAGTGAGATGAAGGGCTGTGGACATGAGAAGTTCTAGAAAACATGAAGACATTTTTTTTAATCTTAAAATGCTTAAATATCACTCTCTAATTTTATATCAAGAATGCGATCATCTTAAAAACCATCTCCGGACATTTTAAGGCTCTATTTTTTGTTTAAAAATGTGACGGAACCTTTTTTTTAAAATGTGACCCAGTGGCAGCATGTCTATGCTGAAGAGTAAGGGGCCGAGGATGGAGCCCTGGAGGACACCACTTTTTTTAAACTTTTTTTTTTGTATATTTAAGCATGCAAGGACTTAAATATACAGAAAATTAGGATTAACTTGATTAAAGATAAAGATAAAGATTGATATAACCCCAAAATAAGTCTATTAAGTAAAAAAAAAAAAAAACTTGCTTTACCAAATAGTTGAGCTAAACCAATTAAAATTGACATAAGCCTAATATATATATATTTTTTTTTTTTTTGTTATTTCATATGAAAATTAAAGTGTCTTAGATAATAAATGAATAAATATCCTAAATAGATTTTAAAAAATTGCAAAGAAATGTTTTTTAAATGATGTATTAAAAATTAACATGAATCTTGAATATCTCAAATACTCAGTATGAATATTTCCAGCAGACAATAAGACACATCTAATCTTAAAATGCTTAAATATCACTCTTTTATTATCTTATTTCAAGTACATGGCGGTCTTAAATCTGGAACAGCACCACTGAAAATTAAGTTCAATGTAGCCAGAATCTCACGACAGGTGAGGCGTTGAGTTCGAGCGCCTGAATGAAACTCACGTCCTGATGGAGACATCTTCCTCCTTACTTCCTCCTTACTGCAGTGGTGGTCCGGTCCGAAGCCTGTGAGACTGAGGCTATCGCAGCTCCTGCTCTGTGATTGGACTCGGGGAGCTGGGGTCGGGGTTCGGTCACGATAACGTGCAAAAACTTCAAATCCAGGATTAAACCCCGCTTTGAGAGCTTAACACGGCCGGCTGTTCAGACGCACCTCGGTTTCCTCTTATCTCCTCCCAAGTTTTACAAGTACAAGTACGCCAACCTGTGCGGGAGAACTTACCCGTGTCTCCGCGGCAGAACCCAGGACGTGAAGCAGAACCCACATCTGGGCTCAGTACCCGCATAGAAGGGGATTTTTCTTACGGTTAATGCTTCTGCGAAAACGTGTTTTCTTCTTCTTCTTGATATTTAGATCCAACTTAACGTCCACAGCATTTTTATAAAATAGAGAAAATCATCCGTACGATACATTTAAAGTAGAATAAGTATAATAAGATGAGGTCACGCTTTTATTTGACCCACAGACGGGATCATTTCGCTGTTTCAGCAGCAAAAAAGCAAGATGCTATAATAAGTGCGAGATATTAATCCTTTAATGTCCTGCTGGGACGTTTGGGCGAACTTTATGTTTATGATGCGACACAGTGGCGGCATGTATCTGCAAAAGAGTAAGGGGCCGAGGATGGAGCCCTGAGGGACACCAGAGGTCAAGGGGGTCACGGAGGAGGAGTGGGATATTTTATTTAATGAAGAAGAAAAAGTATTCTACAGCCATGCTTGGCCCAAATGTTGAGCTTCACTAAATTAATTAAGGGCTGATGTCACGTGGTGAGGTCGTGAGGTCGTGAGGTCACCAACATGTAATCCCCTCTAGGACGCGTCAAAAACTACATCTGGGTAAAGTTTCATGCAAATCTGTGGAATGGTTCTTCCGTTTTCCCGTCAAACCAACAGACCCGGTAGAGTAACGAGGATTCGTACAGATGAGATCCAAAGACGTACAGAACCGATGGAAGGCAAATCAAAACAAGCAAAAAAAGAAACTTGTCTTTTCTTTTTACAGTTTTTACAGTTTTTACAGCGCCTTATCTAACACGTGACGTTCTGATCGTTCAGAACTTTATCTGAGAGGGACGCCGTCACCCCCTATAATAAAGTTTTCTTTCCTTCTTCCCTTCTTTCTTTCCTTCCTTCCCTCCTTTTCTTTCTTTCCTTCTATCGTTCCTTCCCTCCTTTTCTTTCTTTCTTTCTTTCTTTCCTTCTCTCCCTCTCTAAGTGTTAAAGGCAGCATCAGTATTGTAAAGTGCAACAAACTGCATCACATTTTTAGAGATGATCTTTGTAAACTGACTGACTTGGCCCGGGAGGACCGGTTTGATGAGTGTTGCTCTTCATCCCTCCGCTCGTTCAAGCGTCTCTATTGGTCGATCTCACAGAGTGGCGTCCGTTCTCCCCCTGTCAGATTCCCACTGCGGCGCTGCTGGGGTTGGAGGGACGCTGTGATTGGACGCCGGCCAGAGAGCTGTCACTCCTGCGCTGAGAAGGTTTTCAGGTCCGAAGCAGTTCCACATGTCTCAGGTCAGAATTCCTGACACATGTGGAATGTCCGGTGGGGAATGTGAGAAAAAAAAAAATGCACAGCCTCCAGAAGCCGAGGAATGACGTCACACAGATGAAGAGAATGCTCATATTTCTCATTATTAATAATAATATGTCATTTATTCATCATGTTTTTCAGTCAAACATTACAACATAGTGAAATGACTTACCTATGGAGAAGTGGGCGGAGCCTGTGAAGCACCAAAGGAGCATGTATTGGGTTCAGAGTCACGGTCGACCCTACGACATGTAGACCACTGGACCAGAACCGTCGACCTGCTGATCTTCTGACTGGGTGGGAGACGACCCCCTCCACCCACTGAGCTACAGCCGCTCCACCCAAGATTAGCCGATTAAAAGTGATGAAAAGTAATTTATTTAAGATTGATTGACTTAAAAGGACCATCTTAGTCTTTTGACTGAGCTGATTTTAAGAATCTATACCTTCATCCATGATTAATCCTTAAGAGAAAAAAAAGCTCAGAATAAAACTAAATGTCTTATTTAAAAATAAAATAAGCAAAATAATCTTTTTCGTCTGCTGGGATATTATATAAACCATAATTGTAACTGGTTCAAACTAGATCGATATTAGCTGGAATATGTAAGTCAGATGAGACTTTTTGTTTTGTTTTGTAATATGAAACATGAAAAAAAATAAGATTTCCTAGAAATGAGAATTTTTTATTTTTTTTTTAACTTTGAAATTCCTTTTTTTTTTCTTTTTTTTTTTGCAGTGTGACCTCAAATTCTTTTTTTTACATAGAGTAAGACATATAATTGTTTCTATTATGACGCCACCTCAAGCAAAAAAACAAATCTTGATGAACTTTACAGAGAAAAGTCTTACAAAAACTAAAAATCTGAAATCTTACATCACTTCCTGTTCCAGACTTCCGGCACTAATTGTCATGCATGCAATATAATTGGCCAACTTTAAAAATGAATTCCAAACACTGAACGCTGCGGTGTGAGTTTCTATTGTGCCGTTTAACCGCCGCCGAGCGATGTGTTTGACGGCGAGCTCTGCCCGTAAGCGTCCGACGGCGGGCTTAGCTTCTGGCGCTATGTTGATTTCATCTCGGCTGTTGTGCTGTAATTCAGGAGCGAGGGGAGGGGCGGGGTTTGTGGAGAGTCACCATTTTACTCCTCCAGTCTCCCCCCTTCTCCACCACTGGAATATAATCCTCTGTCTCCTGACCTTCAAATCATGCAGCGCCGCAGTCATTTCAATCGGCCCGGCCGCCATTAGCGTGAAATGTCCTCTAGCCACTGGGAGGATTTTCTATCTCCCAGCGTGGGTTTTTCCTCCTCAGCTCCTTCCCCCCCCCGTCTCACATTCTGCCCCCCATGCCCGCTGGAGCCCGGCTGCGATGGAGGGTTGGAAGCTTTTCCTCTGAGGAAATGAGTCACCGCGGGAGATGCTGTCGGTCAAAGGACAGCAGGAAAAAGAAAAACAGAAGAAACACGCCTCCATTGGACTCCTCCACGTCTGCGTGGAGTTCCTTTAGGAAGAAATGTCGGAGTACGTTTCTGGAAAACAAGAAATATTTGGCTTTACGGCGGCGGTCGTTTGAAATGCCCGAGTGTCCGACCTCCGTGTGAATATATATGGATAAATAAATATATAAATACACCAACAAGAAGGATGGAAACAGAATCCAGAATCTTTCTCCTTTAATCCCTAAAGGAGAAAGATTTTCTAAAGGTGACTAAAAATGAGTATATAATAATAATAATAATAATAATAATAATACATTTAATGCTATATAATAGTACATCTTATAGACAGGTTTAGATAACCATTATATATAAACATGACATATATATATATATATATATATATATATACATTGGCCCAGAAACTGAATCTTCATATTCATATATGAACAGTTGAATATGGTTAATGCTTCCTTCCTCTGTAGCCCCTTTGACCTGTGGCGTCCCCCAGGGCTCCATCCTCCGCCCCTTACTCTTTAGCACATAAATGCTGCTACTGGGTCACAAACATTTTTCTATTCAAGAATAGCGACTCAAAATGTGTCCAACCAAACAATCGATCAGGACAAAACAGGCTTAAAGCATCTTTTTGAGTTGTCGCGTTAACGCGAAGGATCTGTAGCGGCAGCAACGAGGACAATTCCATAACATCCCGGACTTTCTTGACATGGGTCGTAGCGAAAAGCAGGCGCCAAAGCTCCAGATGTGCTACGCCGCTAGTGGGTAGATCAATTATTGAATGAGGACACATTTTTGATATGATCTGAATATTAAAAATATATCAGAGGGCAAACAACATTCAGCGCCGCCTTCAGATGTTTGTCTGACAGACGTGTGTCAAATCTCCGGAGGGATGCTTTTTATTCAGGAAGGTCGAGGGCTCAGCCGACTTCTTTGAATACGACGCAAGAATATTTCTATTTTATTCATTTCTTGTTCTTTAACAAAAGGGAGTGAAGAAATGTCAACTCCACCTTTTTCAAAATGATGTGTATTATCAGCCCGCCTCATAGATGATTACTCCTCCATATTCATCGCGACAGATGGAGCTTCTTTGACCTCCAGTTTCATCACAGGAGAAAAAACATCATCTCCACGACTTCATGTTTCCAAAATCCTGCGTTTGGTTTTCCCCGGGTTGTTTGATGGGCGAATTTGTTTCGGCTCCTGTTTGTTGTTTCTTGGACAAAAGAGGTTGGAATGTGTACAGCTCTCTCTCTCTCTCTCTCTCTCTCTCTCTCTCTCTCTCTCTCTCTCTCTCTACAGAATTATTGACACCCCTTTAAAAAATGTCTCTTTTGTCGATACGCATGAACTACAATGAAAATTATTCACAAAACTGAAGGAAAAAGAAAAACGTCAACTTTACGTCCACTTTGAGGAGGTTGGTTGGACTGGTAAAAGACTCTCCAAGGATTACAGCTAGAGAGGTCAGAGGTCAGCTGAATCTTGGGGTCAGAAAGTCTCCCGAAACACCAGCTGTTTGGGAGGCTAGCAAGAAAAAAGCCTCTGCTGTCGTCGGCACACAAGCTAACGCTAATACTGTTTGACAAACACCGCCGGGACTTTCACTGGAACAAGGTCAGAGGTCGGATGAGACCACAGTAGAACTTTTTGGCAACAAACATCTAAGATGGGTGTGGCGTAGCAAGAAAGAAAGTCATAGAGAAAAGCACCTCCTGCCCACTGTGAAGTCTGGTGGTGGATATCTGATCCTTCAGGGCTATTTTTCTGACTCCATCAAAAACCAGCAGATACTGGACCTAAAGCTTCTGTCAGGAACCTTAAAGTGGGCCGTGGTTGGACCTTCCAGCAGGACAATGATCTGAAGATCACCTCAAGATCAACCCAAGAATGGGTCAGAGGTCACAGAATAAAGGTTCTGACATGGCCATCCCAGTCACCTGACAGTAGCGACATCTTTTACCACTTCTGTTTTGTTTTAAAGCGTGCCAATAATTCTGGAGGACATCTTCTGACCGGGTCCCATCTTCCTTTCCGACCCCGACTCAAAACGATGAGATGTGTTTACAGAGATAGTCTTGGCGTTCCCTGGTCCTACACAAGTCCTGATCCGAGTCCTTCCCTGCAGTCTCTTTTTCCCGCTGGTTGTTATTACGCACCGGTTATGATTAATGGCCCCGCTGAAGTTTACCCATAATGCCACGACCTCCGGGTAAAATTGAAATGCGCGCGTTGGATGTAGAGCGTTCTTATATTATTGCCCGATATACTTTGCAGCCGTTCTATTTGTGGGCAGAATAAAACTGTGAGCTCTCACGTCGACGAAACCCACTTTGAGAAACGGACGTACTGGACTTGCGTTAGGTTGATCGGACAGAGAAATGTAAAACTATTTGCTCGGGAACCGCGTCAAACACCTTTTTTTTTCTCTCCCGGCTAAAAGTGCATTGACTGTCAGTCAGCATCAATTAAATCTCCTGATCTGTGTATCCTGACACACCGGACTGGTCGTCTTCTAATAAAGTCAGTCTGCGGCGGCAGAATGTTTCATTTCCTCTTGGAGATCGCCCTCGGTACCGCCGAGAGATTACGATTACCACAGTCCTGGTAAAGAAAGGTTCTGATGTTTAGAACCCAGACCAACCCGAGGCCTCTAGCCCTTTAAAGTCCGGCTCGGTTGTTTGGTTGAGATCATCTTGAGTCACTAGTTCTTATTTAGAAAAACTGTGACTGAACCTGTTTGTAAAATGACCCAGTAGCATCGTGTATATGCTAAAGGGTAAGGGGCCGAGGATGGAGCCCTGTGGGTCCCCTCGGCACAAAGGGGGCACAAAGGGGGAGGCAGGAATCATGGCTATTAGGAAGGTCCTTTTCAGGAGGTACCATTTTTCACAAAGCATGTGAGAACTCACTAAACAGAATTATGTAACTTGATACAGAAAAGTTACATAAAGTTTTAGCTGATTTCAGTAAAACTGACCATTTTCCATGAAACACTAAATCATTTTTAATCATTTTATGAGTCTCGCTTTTTGTAAAGTTTAGCGGCTTAAGATATTAAATAACTAAATTCAATCAAAAGGAAATAAATGTTTTCTTTCTTTGTGAGAACATTAAAAGCCTTGAATCAATAAATTCCCCCCAAACGGCTAAAATATGCAACAAAAAAAGAATTTTTCCGTGTTTCGTTCTTGGCGAGGACATTAAAGGTTCAGTCGCGTCACAGTCGGACATATTTAGCTGCGCCGGACCTTTGAGGCCTCATCAGGGTTCTTGTGCGCCGGTTAAATGTTAGCATTTATAGCTCGTTGTGGAAACATTCGCCGGCGCGGTTCCTGAGGCCGGTCTGATCTCTTTGCAGGAGAATACAGGGTATTTGGGGAATAACGTTCACGGTCGCATGTGTCTGTTTGTGTGGGTGGAAATGAAAAATGTGGTCTGGGAAGGTCGGGGTTGTGAGGGGGCCAAGCTGTCCCCGGCCATTCATTCTCTCTGGCCCCCCCTGTCTAATTAATGGGCCACGTTCATACACGTTATTGCACCAGAGGGTCTGTCACTCATTAATCATGTGACCTTCCGTGGCACAGTTAATGACCTCGGAGGAGTAGATCAGCTGGAGATGGCTCAAGCTGTGGAATTAAATTGTTTCTGGAAGTGGTCACGGTCAGATCAGGCGCTTTAACAGCCTTTCTCTTCAGGCTACTTCCTGTTACACCTCAGGCCGCGTCCCGGCCATTAACGCCGCCGCCGATGGGCGTAGAAAAGTATTCGTCAACGCAAGTACTGTTTGTTCTTTTGGAAACTGGAGTCAGTAATTGAACTTTTTTTTCTTTCTTTTTTTTACATATGACGTTTTTTTTTTGTATTTTTTACTAATTATATATATTATAACATAATTATTTTTGTCTTTTTCTTTTTGCAAACACAAACACATCGAACATTTAAAAGCCTCTTTGGTTTTATAATCATTTTATTTTGTAATAAACCGACTATTCTTTCATAAGATACTTTCAGGTTCATTGTTTGACTGTACCTTTTTTTCACAATCACAAAAAAAAAAATCATTTTAATCTATTTTCTTTTCTGATTAGGTCGATTTTTGCTGAAATTAAAAATCAGTGTAATAAACACACAATATAGGCTACAAATATCCAAATATCCACTCAGATATTTGACATTCAAACCTGCATTTTTCTTAATTTAACCCTTTTAATGTCCTGCTCAACTTTTTATGTCGGGCTCTGTTTCATATGCTAAAGAGTAAGGGGCCAAGGACGGAGCCCTGAGGGGGCTCCACAGGTGAAAAGCGTCCACAGAGGGGGAGGAAGTACTCGTGACTATAGAGGAAGTCTTATTCAGAAGTAGGATTTACAGATAAACGTTCGTAAATACCTGCTGTACCAAATTTTATGCAAACATTTTTTGGCTTTATAGTTTAGTTGATTTGATTGATTATATGTCGCATTAATCCACCAGATATCCTTTTTGAAGTATCAGTTACAATTTGAAAGTTTTTCGTACTTTTACTTCATCAGAATTGGCAACAAATATGCATTAAAGGTCACATGTGGGCTATTCGTGATCGAGCCATGTAGGACGTCTGAACTGAAGGTCTTCTGGTGGATTTCCTGTTCCCTGGTGGATTTCCTGAAGTCTAAAAACAGTAAAATAGGAAACTTTTGGCGTTTTTGGGGCCTGATGTGGAAATCAAGATGCCCACCAGTAACATTTCTTTTCCACACATCGTGGAAATATCAAACACAGAAAATATAATATTTACCCACAACAGATTCATGTTTTCTGACGTCCTTTGGCAAACTGGTTTTTATTTCCTAAATGAAACAGGGAACATAATCTCTCCGTAACCAAAGTGTTTATGACTCCCAAACACAAACTAGCGCCTGGACCCAGACCGGACCTCCTCCTCCTCCTCTTCTTCCTCGTCCTCCTCCTCCTCCTCCTCCTCCTGTGACTCCGGCACATAAATGTAGATTATCGTTCCCACAGATAAACGCCGTCTGTGAACGGAATCCAAACAGAGATTACTCTCCCGCTTTAAACATACTTTCTGTCACAAACTATCTGTAAACGGAGACAGGATTCTGGACCCGTCGGTCCTGCCGGTTCTGTGCCACAGGGAAGGGCAGAGGAATTTCAGACAGAACCGCGGAGGATTAGATCGGGCAGGGGACGGAGGAAATGTTGAACTCAAATCACTCGGTTACGACTTGATCGGCTCATTTCCTGCATGACCACCACCCGTCACTCCTCGGAGGCTCCAGCCAGCAGCCTTAAAAAGTTCCGACGTGGAAGTTCTGCCTGGCGGCCCGATACTCGGTCACGTCTCACAGCAGGAGTTTCAGCATGACCGAAAACTGTTTTTAAGTATTATTAACATTTTAACGTCCTCGGCAAGAAAACGTTTTTTTTTTATTTCTTTGGTTTTATTCATTTAATGTCCAATATTTAATATAAACATGTTTTTAAATGGTTATAAAATAAAAATAATAATGAGACTTAAGTCATTTTTTATAGGGTAAGCTCCTATTGGCTGTATCAAGTTATATGAATTTGTTTTAGTAGGTCCTCACATGCTTCAATACGCCAATAAAATACTGCTTTTCAAAAAGAGCTTCCTCGATAATGCCTCCTCCTCTTCCTCCTCGCCGCCCCCTTTGACCCCTGGTGCCCCCCAGGGCTCCATCCTTGGCCCCTTCCTCTATAAAAACATTCTCAGTCACATCCTTCATGAAGACATAGAGACTCAATCAAATAATTTATCAAGATATTTCCATCTTTAATTGGAAATAGTCAATTTTGGTTAAATTAGCTCAACCGTTTAGTTAAAGCACGATTTTACAAATAACTCTTTGATCCTTATTCGACTTTTTTGGTCGTATCAAAAGTGACTTAATTCTGTTTTAATTTAATAGGACTTTGTCAAGAGCCATAATAAATCAGTCTTCCTTGGTGAACCCTCAAGGCAGACTGCAGGGGGAAAGCTTGGGCATCCAACTGCCTATCTTCTGATGGGGTGGCGACCCCTTGACCTCCTGAGCTGCAGCGCTCCATTTAATCTCCACGCACTGATTTTCACTCATACACCAAATTCTATTTGGATTTAACCATTTTTGAATGCTTTTTACAGTGAAAGCTTAAGCTGTCGTCCGCAACAGCCAGTGTGTGTGTCATTAAAAATTAAATGTGAAGTTATGTCTGAAAATAAGTGTTTTTTGTTTTAAATAAGAAGAAGAAAAACTCCCTTAGTGAGTAGAATATGTATAATTAATGTAAAATGCAAATCAGACAAGATAGATATTCATGAGCTGAATCATATGAACTAAATTTAGACTAAATTGGACCAACAGTCAAGAAATTACGGACCAAAAACTGTGATTTTTCGAGATAAATCTCCCCCTAGTGGTAAAAATGTGTAATTGACATTTCCTAAAAATTTAATCCAGTTTATGTGGGTATAAAAAATTTGAAAATCTAGTTTCCACGTTGACACGAAGGATATGGCGACAACGAATCCAGAAAATCCCCGACTTTTTCGGAGCTTAAACTACAAAACATGTAATTTCTTTTTAATTAATTCATTAATTTACTTTTAATATGTTTCATCTGACAGCCTCAATGTATTTTCCTGATGACGATCGTTTCCTGAGGACATTAAAAGTCATAAAGAACGACATCTAACATTATATAACAAAATCAGGAAACCAGTTATTTAAGAAAAGTCTGATTTTTTTCTAAACTCAATATTTTGAGAGACACAATAAGGTTTTTTCTCTCGGCGTGTCCAAAGTTTAAACGATGATCGTGTTCTTTTCACCGCCGCAGCTGTAAAATGTTAGCTTTCTTCTCGGCGGCATTGAAACGGAGAGATTTTGTTATCCCCGCCTTTGTTTATTTAACATTTTGCGCAGCAGGAGAGTTTCAGATTGTTTTCAAGACGGTCCCTGCAGACAGCCGGCGAACACTCCGCAGCTTCATCAAACACAAAAACAGTTTTCAACCTTCCCCTTCTGCAGCGAGCGGTGGAATGTGACAGAGGAACATCATAACGGAATGTGATTGAAATGATCTGATCAAAAATCTTTCCTTCTAACAAATATGTGAGTGAGTTTCGATGTTGTGAACTCACTAGTGTGAGTCAACCTGGAACTCGGAGGGGGAGGAGCTTAAACAAATCTGTGTCCGATGAAAAGTGGGTTCAGCCCGCATTCAATGAGCTACTTTCACATTTGGGGCTCTTCTGAGGATGTGCGACCATACGTCGTGGATCGTTTCATCATCGGTTGCATATTTCCGCCACTAGGGGGAGTTTTCTCTCTAGAAATCGCAGTTTATCGGTTCATAGTTTCTCAACCGTTGGTCCGATTTAGCACAAATTTAGCGCATATGAATCGACTCAAGAAGATCTATCTTCCACGTGTCATATTTTAGACTAATATTCATGTTTTATTCACTAGGGGGCGCTAACTTATTCCGATATATATGTATATATTCAAATATGGTAGCTATGAACCGATGTGAGGAGATGAAGTTTTCATAGATCATATTTTATTCTCGTAGTTCACATCTTACTCAGTAGGGGGAGTTTTTTTTAATTGATTTTTTTTCTTGTTTTGACTAAAAACACTGTTTTTCAGACATCACTTCCTAACCGTTGGTCCGACTGAGTCCAAATTGAATTAATATGAATCGAACCAAGAAGATTTAACTTGTATTTGGAATATTTTTCTCTAATAGTTCTTATTTAACTCTCTGGAGGGAGCATTAGTTACGAAAAACACTGTTTTTCAGAAATCATTTCCTAACCATCATTCCGATTTTAATCAAGTTTGTTGCACATGAATCGACTCAAGAAGATCTATTTTGTTTGTGTCGTATTTTACCCTAATAGTTCCTGTATTAGTCACCAGAGTAATAGAGTTCTTTAATAGAAAAACTGTTTTTCAGAAATAATTTCCTAACTTTCGTTCCCAATTCAGCAGAAACTTGTTTCCTATGAATCGACACAAGGAATCCGTCTTATCGTGTTTGACTCTAATAGTGTTCTCAGGGAATGTTTTTTTTAATGAAAAACATTGTTTTTTCGGACGTAACTTCACGTTGAATTTCAGGCATTCATTCAATTTTAGAACGCAGGGGATTGGGGGACTTTTTTGGGTATATATAAAAAGAAAGCTGTCAGAACCGACAGCGTAGGCCTCGTTCCTTCTTTCTTTTTCTTCATGTGTGTGTTGAAGGAGTCTATTTTCAGAACTGACATGTCGGACGTCATGTCCAGATCCCGGCTGAGGAGACGTGGATGTTTGAACATGTTCTCATTAAAAACACACACCCACCTTCGTACGTGCATATATCCTGTCTCCTTCACCCTCGTCTTCCTTCCATCTCTCCTTCCACCATCTTTCTCCCTGTTCGGGCTTGATTAAGATTTTCCGCTCTTCCGTAACCATGGCGATAAGGTCACTGCATATGATACTTAATTGAATCTTTCCAGTGCTTTTGTCTGCGTCTCCTGTGTCCGAACAATAAAAAAAAACTACCTCTGATGACTCAAACCCCCTTCCCTTCCACTCCACCTCCATCTTTCTTTTCATTTGGTGCCCCATGAATTTATTCATTTGTTTCCTCTGCTTTCTCTTTCTTCCTCTCCCTTTTCTCTGCTGGCCTCCGTCGGACTCACTCTAACCTTGTCCCTTTTTTTTTTTATCTTTCTCTTAAACATTGTTCTCTTGAACGCTTTGTCCTTCGTCGAGGAGAAGCGTCGCCTCTTCGTTAGAGCGGATGATTCGTACGGATGATTTTTTTTTCAGAACTTTTTTTAATAACACCCCTTTTATCCACTTTTTTTTTTTTTCTGTCTTGTTGTTCTTTTTCTCGGAAAGGGTTTAGTAATACGCGGCTTTGGAGTTTGTCGCAGTGCCAGATCCTTCGTGTTAGTGCGATAACTCACAAAAAGCTTTGTGGGGTTTTGGGGGATTTTCAGTTCCATATTTCCGCCACTAGGGGAAGTTTTATCTGAAAAATCACGTTTTCAGGCTATAATTTCTCAACTGTTGATCCGGTTTAGATCAGATTTGGTTTCTATGAATCGGTCTATTTCCGTCTATTATGCTCTCATCACATGGAACCAGGCTGACCTCCAGTTGTTCTGAAGGTCCGGCAGACGTCTAGTGGGTCAAGCTCAGTCAGCCGATGTCGCATTGAAGTCGGGTTCTGAGTGACGACGGAGGGGAGGGACAGTTTGGTTGTTAAAACAAAGTCGTGAAAGCTATCAGCCGTTTCTGTAAGTGTGAGGTCGTGCCAGACGTTCGCCGAGGTTCAAACATCTGCCGGGGTGGATTTATGATGATGGGAGGGGCCAGAAATGAGACGTCGCGTTCATGTCCAACACTCATTTCCCTGGTTTCATTTGAAATACCAACGGAGATGACATCAGGTTAGACTTCGTATCTGTTGAACAAATCTTCGCCACGTGACTCGCGGAGAAATCCTCCCATGATAAAACGGTTTCCGTATTAGGTTTGTCGCCGAAGCAGCGCGGACTTCTGCTCCCGGTAATGTCACATTGCATTACGGCGCCATTACGGGCTAAATCACCTCCAAGAATCCGGGGACGTATTGACAATTTCCTCCTATTTGAACTCTGATGATGACTTCATGACTCACATATCTTCAGAAGATTAAAACAATGGAGGAATCTGGATGGAGGACCGTGAACTCGGACGCTCAGGGAACGATCCCCCCACCTCCGGGAACAATCCCCCCACCTCCGGGAACAATCCCCCCACCTGCAGGGAGGGCTGACGACTATGAGGGGGACACCTGAGTGTGTTTGTGTCTGCAGCCGATTAGTCATCATCGATGACATCATCTAATTATATTAATTATATCCCCGAAAAGTCAGTGATGTTACGGAATCGTCATCGCTGCTGCAGCAGACCCTCCATTTTCACATTTTAAACGCCCGTAGACGTAAGTGAGAGGAGGAACTGGATTGATTTGGGGAAAGGACAGTTGCACATTTCCGCCACTAGAGGGAGATGTATGGCCAAAAGAGTTTTTGGGCCCATAACTTCTCGACGGTTTGGTCTGATTTAGTGTAAATTTGGTCGATATGGATGGACTTGAGGAAATAAAACTTGTATTTGTTATATTTTACTTTAATTGTTCATATTTCATGGTTTTAAAAACGTTCTCTGAGCATTTCTTCTCAATCATACGTCGGATTATGTCCAAATTGGCGCGGGTGAATCTACACAATGAGATCTATGTTTTATCTTATTTATATCTTATTTCCCTATAATAGCTATATTTTTACCCACTGGGGGGAGCTCTTTGTGTAAAACACAGTTTTTATCCGTTACTTCCCGACAATAAGTCTGATTGCGTCGAATCGACACGAGGAAATCTGTCTGGTTTTATTCCTGGGATCAGAAGATCTAGTTAACTGTGTTTATCTTCATCATTGAGTCACGATGGGATCTGATCCTAGAGCAGACTGCTGACGTCATAGAAATAGTTAGTTTGAGTCAATATTGAGTTTTTGAGACTATTGATGAGTCGCATTTAATCTGAGGATTTCAATCGGGGGAATGTACAACGCAGGGGGTTGAGGACTTTTCAGAGTTTTTTTTACCCCTTGCTGTCAGGAAACACATCGTAGGTCTCATTGCGATAGTTGTAACTAGTTTACTTAAGACATTATAATAGTTTTATGTGGGGGAAAAAAACAAACAAAACGAAATCTGAAGTAGAATCAAATAAAAGTCAAATCCGGAATAACAGCAAAATTTAATTATAAAAAAAAATAAACGTAGCTTTTTGACTGAAATTGTTTTCACTACCTAATATTTGTAAAAGCCCAATCTTTCAAATACAAATGTTTCAATGCCAGATTTTATTGTCAAGGCCAACAATTCCCCGTCTTAGTTGCGGCCCCCCCCCAAACTGGGCCGCTGACGCCGGGTCGGCTCTGAGCAGCTGTTCTGATTAAAGCCTCACAGATTGAGGTTCCTGTAAGATCCGAACATAATTGTATCTCTCCTCGCTGCAACACGTGAAGAAACACATTAACCTTTAGAGACGGCGTACGGAGGCTGATTGATGACGAGAGAAGACGCCGGCTCAGAGACGATGAAGAGTTTGTTTTAGCAGCTTTTTGAAACGGAACGATAAAAACTGAATAAATGTTGGATTTCAGCTGAAAGTTATTCTTATTTTCACGTTTTGCTTGGCAGCTTCCGTACCTAAAACCGTCATGCTTTCGATCAATGCACTATAAAAACTGCCTGGTTAAAAATGATTCTGGTGAACCCCTACTGGTTCTTAATTGGACCGACCCAGACACCGGTTCTTTTAACACAGCGGAGGTGGGTCATGGGTTCGATCTAGCATGCTGGGATATGTTTTCTTTGCAAAAAAAAAAGATGACTTTATAACCCGGATTAAAGATATAAACCAAAATCCCGACTATTAGCGTGGAATTAAGATTAGTTCAAATTAATTTATTTTATTTCAGTTACATTTATGTCAGCTTTTGATGAGGTAACTAGCTACCCAGCTAGCTTACAAAAACATAAAGTTGGCAAGTGAGCTAGCTAAAGCTAGCTTAGCTTGGCAGCAATGGACATAGAAGGCATCATACGTCACACCAAACCAATTTTGAAGAAATTAGCTCAAATTAGCTGTAGCTTATGTTAGCTAAGGTGAGAAATACAGTCAGCTAACAGCATTTCCAGCATTTTCAAATTCATTATCCTGATTCATTAAGCTAGCGTATCGTCAATATCTTTGCGAGCCACAGTTTTACGATCAGTTCCGTCACTGGCTGGAGTGAAGGTTAAAGGTTACTGTCCGCATAAACGTGGCAAAACTACTGCGAACGTTTGTGTTAGGTTATAATTTTCAACCGACTGTTAGGTCAAACCCAGCAGCATCTCGGCGTTTAGAATAACACAGCGTTTTCATGAATAAATACAAACTGTGTATTATTTGATTCAAAATATTGACTTCCACATTTAAAAACTGGTGAATTTTCGTTCATTCTTTTACACAATCGCGTTCGTTAACGATAAAACAGAGGCGGAGAGGGTGAAAGTGAGGAGGGGGCGGGGGGGGGAATCAAAAGTACACATCAGATTTGACGTATGCACTATAAAATAACCATTAGCAGTTACCTACAATCTGAAGTGACAGTCCATCAATAATGTCACTCTGAAAATAGGACAGGTTTGTTGCTGCCGTTAAATCACCGGGGACGCCACACAGCGGGAAAAAAATACAGCTATAGGAAATGCATTAAGGCTGGATGTTAATGAGTGTGTGTGCGTGTCTGTGTGTGTGTGTGTGTGTGTGTGTGTGTGTGTGTGTGTGTTATGTATTTCTTTGCAATTCGGTTTTATGTAAATGATATGCTATTTATAATATTTAATGATATAATGTACTTTAAACTCTCAAATGTTTGTATCGTGACTGTTTTCACTTTTGTTTCTCATTACCATTTATTACCATTTATTAATATTTATATATATATATATATATATATATATATATATATATAAACGTATATCAGTTATTTACGTCAAATAAGTAACATTTTTATCATCATAAAATTTGATCTATCTTTCCCATTAATAAAACTCAACCTCATTTTCACACAAAGAAAACTAGAAAACAAGTACAAGTACACGACGTAGACGTTTAGTGATCAGAAGTATTTCGATCGGCATATTTAGGAAGATTTCACGCAGATTGATTTGTTCATATATGAGTTTTTGTCAGCCTTTAAATCGACCATAAAACTCAAACTCAACTTTAAAAAAACCAACAAACTCTCTCAGTATCTCTAAAAATATTCCTCATTCTCTTCCTCTTTCCACTTCAGCGTCTCTGTTCAGCTCGTTGATCCACCACCACCCCGACCCCCTTTGTTCAGTTTCTACATGTGATTGTGATTGAGCTGTCGTTGTTTTTGCTCTGAGGATGTTTGGATCAACTTCGTAAAGGTTGAACGTCTGGGTCACGTGACTTTGTCGGCGTTAACTGAGGGCCACCCTCTCGCCAGTCTCCTCCCTGTGGGGCGCCACGCCACCAAACTTTGCTTTGCATTTAAATGGGCGCTTTAACGACCGGGACACGCACAAGGCGGCCGCCATCTTTGCAGGCCACGAGCCGGACACACTTCCTTTTCTGTTGCCATGTTTTATGCAGAAGCACGTGAAGGCTGTATTCAACCCATCTGCGGCTGACGCCCCCCCCCCACTGCCACCCCACACCCGCCGTGTGCCGCCGTGTGCCGCCGTAGCAACAAGTGTCGGCACATTACCATGCTCGCCAGCAGCCACTTGGCAGCGAGCCGGCTTCCCCTTATGAGAAGAAGACTTTATTGTGCCAGGGGAGAGGGAGGGGGGAGGGAGGGGGTTAGAGCGGGAAGAGGAGGAGGGATTTGGGGGGAGGGGGTTTGATTTACATAATGCAGTTCAGGCGACACTCATCTGGTTTTAAATGGCTCCGAAACAATTAAGGGTCATTAGCCCTGTTTTTGTTTTCTGTCGTGTCACAAAGTAGCAGTTCTAGCATCTGAGGTGCCGTAAACCCGGTGGGAATATCAGCCCCCCCCCACTGCCCCCCCCTCACCCATTCATGTCACTTTACACTGCCATTGACACAGCTTGTTTAAACAAACACTCAGCACCAGCCTGGCACCGCGAGGGGAAGCCACTTTGGCAGAGACCCAACTCTGGAGGATGCAGCTGGTTCTGGCTGCCGGTCCTAATGATCCAGATCACCGCAACAGCTGATGATCGT
This sequence comes from Lophius piscatorius, assembly GCA_009660295.1. NCBI lineage: Eukaryota > Metazoa > Chordata > Actinopteri > Lophiiformes > Lophiidae > Lophius > Lophius piscatorius. The sequence continues at coordinate 48,625 of VRLP01000066.1, forward strand.
GAGATCCTTCGCCAATCAGCAGCACCCGACTGACGCGAGACACACTGTCAAACATTTACACGCTGGGAGTCAAAATATTTCACAAATGGTGTGAATAGTAAGAAATCACATTTACGCAGATCAATTCTAAAAAATGTTTTTATAAGAAAGATTAAAGGTCAAAGCTAAATTCAAATATTAAAGTTAAAACTAAATTCAGATATTAAAGTGAAAAACTAAATTCAGATATTAAAGTAAAATGCTTTACTTTGACCTAAACTCCTGATGTTTTTGCTACTTTTTTTTTCTTTCTGTTTTGTATTTTAGGTTTAGAAATAAAAGATCTTTTGAAAAAACAAGTGAAAATAAAATCAATAACTTTTGAGTCCAATTTTTAAATACTTCATCTAATGGAGAATGAGAATAACTGGAACTTTGTGGCATTTCTATCAAATCTAATGCGATAAAGAGTTTCTGAGTCAATTCTTTGATTATTTTTTTTCATGCTGTTACTGTAAAATATTGACTTTAGAACATTTTTTATCTAAAAAAAAAAAAATCAGGTGAGGATAGAAATATTTGAATTTTTAAGTTTAATCACACATTATTCACACATGATAGATTACTCACATATAGTGACATATATATTCACAGATAATAACAGATTACTCACACATAGTAAAAAACTACTCACATATAGTAACATATTATTCACAGATGGAAACAGATTATTCAAAGATGGAAACAGATTACTCACACATAGAAACAGATTACTCACAAACCGTGACAGGTACAATGTTACTGAATAACTGAAAAATAACCACAGGGCATAACAGGTTAACTTTTACATTCGGTGAATATTTCGCTTTAACATTTACCATTTTGATTTTAAATCAAAATTTTGAATTTAACATTTAGATGTAACATTTTTTCATTTTTAACATTTAACACCAGACTTGACGTCGGCGTTCGCTTCGATTGATTTCCCCAAGAAAAGGTGAAAATGTCAAAGTTCTTAAATATTGCTGAATGAAAAAATGGCATAAAAAAAAAAAAAAATATTCTAAAATTCTTTTAAATTTTTTTAAAAGATTGTTTGGAGCCAATAAATTAAGTCCAGCCGGTACCACTTTAACAATCGGCGGTCCATATATTTCTCCTCACGGACACATCAATCATCCTCACTCTGAATATAATAGCGTGTCTAAAGCCTGGAAGTGATCAAGCAGATATTTTAAATAAGATATAACACAGGGGGATAAACTTGCCTCAAGGTCAATGGCGCTTTTCTAATGAAGGCCCGGATGTATTCTTCAATATGCTTATGTCTATTTCCTCCCATTACTCACCTGGCAGGCGGAAGGCAGCGAAAAAGACAGGTGTGGTACAGAATGCGAAAGCCCACGTGTGTTTATGTGGCTGTAAGACCCTCCGCGGTTGGTATAGAAAAACACTTACTGCTAATGTAAATAGCAGGGCGGTATAAATCAGGCGCCGCGCGCCGCCCGCTAGAATATCGTGTAATAGTTATTGCAAAATGAAGTGGCATCGGGATCAATATCCCACTATATCTCACTCTGGCGTAATGGTGCAGAGGGATGCTGGAGGCCAAGGGAGTCCGGTACCCCCCCACCACCACCCCCCCAACCCCACGATGGTCCTATAAATCTGCCTGACCTGCAGTCCGCTTATTAAAGTGCAAACGCAATCAGCAACAGCCGTCCAAATATACAAGCTTACTTACTGACCTGGAGTCAGGGGAACGGACGCCTTTACCTCGTCTGAGGCCGGGGGGGTGGGGGGGGGCTGATCGAGGCTGTGGGAGATGCTAGTAGCTCAGCATTAATAATACAGGTACGATTATATTACCAAAGAATGTGGAGGATATCGTGGAATCTTCCTTCGCCGCCGCCGCCGCAGATTCTTCCGTTAGCGCAAGAACCCAGACACTATTTCCTGGAACAATCAATCATGAAGAGGAAGAACTGGATTGATTTTGGTAATGATCGGTTGCATATTTTTGATGATTTCTCAACCTTTTGTCACTATGAGGCATTTTTGCCAAAAAAAAACAACCCAATTTTTCTTTACTGTTACTTTGCACCATATGTGTCCAAATTTAGCTCAAATGATTTATTGATTTATTACTGAGCTCCAGAAAAAGAATTCTTACATTTGTCATCTTCTATCCTAAACTGTTCATATTTCTTTTCTTCTTTTTTTTGTTGCAAAACTCTGTTCTTTCACCGTTACTTCCCAACTCTATCTCGGATTATGTCCATATTGGCTCATATTGAATCTACACACGGAGATCTATCTTGCATATATATTATTTCACTGAAATAGTTCACATTTTAACCACTAGGGGGAGCTTCTGGTGGAAAATACAGTGGCGCTGAGGAAAACTGGGTTTTTGAAACAGATTGTATTTGAGTGGCAGCGTTTGGTGGCGGCCGATTGGTCCAAAGACAATGTTTGGGAAAGGAGGCGGAAGGTTTTTTCTTTTCTAACATTTTGAAGAGGAGTGTTTTGAATCGGTATTGAAACATTATTTTGAATGGGTGAGTAAAATAGTGGAAAGAAAGAAAATGGAATGCTTCTTATGTTGTGTACGGCTAACATATCGTTGCAGTTGTTGTTGTTTTTATCCTCAGGTTATGGTAATAAGAATAAGTGTAAATTACTGAGAAGCCCCCAATCCATTGCGTTGTACAAGCAATCCCCCCTGATTGAACTCCTCAAATGAAATGTGAAGTTAAGTCCGAAAAACTGTGTTTTTCGTTAAAAAGCTTCCCCTAGTGGACACATTTGGAACCAATAAAGTAAAATATGATAAATACAAGATAAAACTTCTTGAGTCGATTCATATGCAACTAATTTGAAACTAAATCAGAAAGTTGAGAAATTATGGCCCTAAAACATTTTGGAAATAAATCTCCCCCTAGCTACAAAAATATGCAACCGATCTTAAACAAAATCAGTCCAGTTCTTCCTCGCTCAAAGGTCTATAAATGTCTAGAATTTGAATATTATTCATCAATAAGTTTTTGAGTTATCGCGGTAACACGAAGGATCTGCGGATGCGAATGATGTGGATGATGCGGCGGCGGCCAACTTTTGTTGGATACAGTAACGTGAGAACGAACAACTCAGAGCCTGCAGGTAGAACTGAGGGCTAAAAAGTAGAAATGATAATAGCGATGAATCCGTAGGAGCAGTGAGACATGATGTTCACGTTTGGTTTCTCCCAGACGACTGTATGTGGAATAATAGAAGACTGAACAATGACACATTCCTCTTCTCTTTGCAGGACAGTGAAGGAATCTCTCCTCTGCTTCAGCTGGTAAGTGTTTCGTCGGAAAAACCAAAGTTGTGAAATGATGAGATCGGCTTTTAACTGATGTGTCAATCATATGTGCAAAACCTCATTTTTACACAAACTTATGTCTTTTTTGTCCAAAACCGACCATTTCAAGGTTAATTCAGGTAATTGTTTTTGCAAAAATGCAAATCGTACCTCTATTTACTTTCTCTATTCCCCCCCCCCCTGGAACGTATAATTACATTTCCAATCAGCCAGCAGAGTCCGAGTGTTGAAAATTTGTTTAATGCTATTGAAATGTAATAGAATTTTGTTTTATTATAATAAGTCCTCAATGCTGAGATTGCTGACAACCTCCCCGGTAAATAATGGAAGAAATAAAACAAACATATTAACTAAGGGTGCTTTTTATCCTGAGGTGGCTTATGTTAAAAAAAATTTAAAAAAATTCTCGAAAGCTCGGCATTTTGTCCTTTACCTAAATGCAAATAGTTTTTTAAAGGTTTGGGCTTCAGCAAATGCACAAATGGATTTTATCTTTCCTGTTACCGAGCACCTTTGTGGTTTACGTGAAGTGCTCTTATTTTGAAGGAGAAGAGCGGAAATTGTGTTGGCCGGTGTGTCGTGAGATCAAAGTAAAAGCATGTTTACTCAAGCAGTTTCAGAGTAAAAGCATGTGTCCTAAACCCTCGGCTACAAACACACTAAAAAAAATTAAAAAAAGTACAAAGTGACTGTTCCAAATCCATCCTGCCTGAAGAGCTCACCAGGGCTTCTCGCTAGCTGCTAAGCTAACAAGCTAACAAGCTATCTGCTAAAGCTGAACAAATGAATATTATTTGGACAAGGCTTAGATAACATATGTTTTGTTTTGTATGTTTTTGTCAATGAATCAATCTCTCCTTTACCAACGGTGTGTCACTCCAGCGCCTCACGGTGGTAGAGAACTGGAAATGTGGAAATTCTCATTGTATTCTAGTTGTTGATTGGTTAGGGAGGACGTCCTCCCTTGGAGCATCATTTCCTTTGTTTTGGCCAATAGGAGAACAGCATGAAAAAAAGAGGCACATTGAAATCCGTAACTTGACCTGATGTGTGGAAATTCCACGTAGACTGACCTTTGACCTCTGCGTGAGGACGCTTGACCTGTAATCCTCTCCTAAATGGTCTGACAATGGAGGGTCATATTGATCTGGCTAGTCGGGGTCAAAGGTTGACGTGTAGCCCCAGACTGCCTCATGATCGCAGGTAAAGTAGAGATGTCAGAAACCGGACCCAAAGACGCCGACCTCACACGGTGGCAAAGGTTCAGTGAATAAAAGTACGACAAAACAAGAAATGGAGATAAATTTCCCGATTGAATATATAAAAATTGTATATTTTTCCAGTACATCGATGAAATGAGGCGTCTGAAAGGTATAAAGAGAATTTCTCTGGCTTCTGATTGGTCAATGCAGATTCATGGTTGTCGCTATATCGCCCCCTGTGGACATTGTTTGAATGGGAAACGTATTTAAAACACATTATGTTTATTAGAACTATTGTAAAACAAATGTCATTTTTTTACTTATTTCATTCATGTGTCAATGACAAATAAAATTGTTGTTTAAGTTAAAATGATGTAATCCAAAAAAATAAATACAAATAAAAAAATTATATTATTATAAATTATAATTAAAAAATACATAACTTAAATAATAAAACATGTAACAAATGAATAAATGAAAGTGATATAAAATCACATTTGAAATCAAAAATAATTCATGGATTGAAAAATATGGAAAAAATAACAAAATAAAAAAATGAGTAAGAAAAACAACATAAATATCTTTTAAATATTTGGCTCGAATATTTTTAGAGTGCAGAGAAACTCGGCGTAGCCATTCCTTCCCCTTCCCACCAGCTGTCACTTACACTCATGGGTTCTGTAAGAACCTCCGGCCCGTGTCCAATCACGGTCCAGACGTCACTGGATTTGATACGATAATGAGGATTAGAATAAAAAAATAACACATTAGCGCCGGAGGAATGACCGGGTCAGGAAATATCTTTCCTTTTTTCCCTTCTGAGACAGCAGAAGTTGTTTGAAGTACTTTGAGTGACACATTTGGAGAAATTCTCCCACTGACCGCTAGTCAGAACTCTCTCTACCATGAAACCCTCTCTCTCTCTCTCTCTCTCTCTCTCTCTCTCTCTCTCTCTCTGTCTCAAATTCTTTTGGAGTGACCAGTGGTAGAGCAACATCTGGAAGGAGCAACAGTTTTCTTTCCTGGTGTTTTTTCGGGGAGATCCAGGCCCCCGATAATCCGTCTCCGTCCTCATTAAAGGAGCTGAATAAACACGGGCCTCTTCCAGTTGTTCCTCTGAATTTCCTCACGAGGCGTCTGGAGACCCGAGTAGGGGCTACCGGATCAAAGCTGCCGGCGGCCCCATGTGAGCCCAGAGCGAGAACGCGTTCCGGGGTTTGGCCCATTACCTTTCTCTGAGGGAACCCCGGAGGCCCCTGGGTCACCGGCTGTCAGCTCTTTGGCCCCGGCTCAGCAGAGGAGGAGGAGGAGAGGAGGGAAGGGAGAAAGGACAGGAAGGAAAGGGAGAAAGGAATGGACAGGATAGGTCAAGACAAGGAAGGAAAGGAAAGGAAAGGAAAGGAAAGGAAAGGGGAAATTACTGGACAGGACAGAGAAGGACAGGACAAGGAAAGACAGGAAAGGACATGAAAGGAATGGAATGGAAAGAGGGAAATAACTGGACAAGGAAGGACAGGACAGGAAAGGAAGGAAAGGGAAGGGAAGGAAAGGATAGGAGAGGACAGGAAAGGACGGGCAGAGAAGGACAGGAAAGAGGGAAAGGACAGGACAAGAAAGGAAAGGACAGGTAAACACATGAATGGAACAGAAAGGGAAGGAGAAGTTGAGCAGCTGAGATGAAGTGAAGGTTCTGCTTGAGAGAAAATGTCCCATGAACATGAGGGGACAGGAGACAGATGGATGGAGACGTCTCGTACATGAAGGACAGCTGTGACGTCTCAGAGGGTCGTCTTTAAGTCTACATGTTGGACTGGGATGACCTTACACTCCTTTTATTATTTATTCTTTTTGGAAAGCTTGTGGTTTCTGTTTCAAACTCCTCCTTGTGTAAAACAGAGACGACCGCTGGTGGACAAATATGCAGTAAATTGATTTTACGGACTTGTGAAGAACAAAAAACATTCAAACACTGGTGTCAGAGACTGAATGCAGGTATCAGAACCAGAAGGTTCTGACCCTGACGTGACATTCCTTCTCTGATGCCCTGCACTTCCTGGTAATCAACTTAGAGGGGCAGTGGTTCGCCGGGAAACTTTCCATCGGAGGCAATTAAACCACAGCAGCGGATTAAAAAAAAAACCCCAAAAACCCCCGACGCAGGCAGAAGAGGATGATACGGCGCGGCGTAATTGTTACGCACTCAGAATAATGATAAAAAATTGAACAAATTGCTGCGAAGAAGAAAAAAAAAAAATCATCAATATTAAATGGCTGTGTAATTAACTTACCTGGTTATTACCTCCATCATGATGCAGGCTGCAGATCTGGCTGGAAATGACCACAGTGTGTGTGTGTGTGTGTGTGTGTGTGTGTGTGTATAAATGGCCCTGTGGTTGTCATCAGGCTCCCATCAGCTCCCCCATTAGTTACTGAGCTGTGGGTCCATGCTGGAGCCTACCTGCCCTGAATACTGATGAGGAGGGGAGGGTCTGGGCGGCGAGCGTACGGAAGACAAACACATGCCCGCACGCACACACACGCCACTAAAGACGACATTAACATATCATCCGTTCTGACATCCCGTGACACATGGCGGCGTCTGAAAATAAAGGTAATTGCGTTTTTTCTCGCGTACGGAAGCGGCTGAGATGTTGCATCACACGCAGAGAATACAGTAATAGAAAAATCAATGTAAAAGCATTCCTCTGGGTTTTTTTCTTTCTTCCTTTTTGTTCTTGTAAAATCAGGCGTGTTTGATGGCGTCCGCTCGCCGGACCCCCAGTGGACGACACTCCATCCGCCGCAGGTAGATCATAAATCACACGCCCTGAAATAATGTCACAGGATGAAGAGTCCACACACACACACACACACACCGGCAGTCCGGCACAAAAGCAAATATGCCTCTTTTCTCCTCCTCCAGCAGAACACTCACTCGCTCATGACAGGAAGTCTGCACGCAGTCATTACACCGAACACGCCGCCGCCGCCGCCGCCGCCACGCATACAGACATTGTTTTCACATATGCCCCTGCTACGTTTTAGTGATAACAGTGTGAGTGTGTGTGTGTGTGTGTGTGTGTGAGGCTTATGCTGTCGTCCCCAACAGCAAAGGCGCCTGTCGCCCGTAAAGCCCCCGATCCCCTGTGTTGTACAAGCGATCCCCCTGATTGAACGTTAATGTCAGAAACTTTGTTTTTCAGATAGAACACATCAACAATTACATAATATATATAAAATATATCTGCTGGAGTTCATTAATATGCACCAAATTAGGAAGTTGTGTCCAAAAAACTCATGTTTTTCATAAAAAGGCTCATATGAAGTATAAGATTAAGATATTCTTACATAATATATGTAAGATAGATGTCATCACTTCCATTCATTTGGAGAAATGATGGCCCAAAAACGGCGATTTTGAAGGTAAAGTTTCACCTAGTGGTGGGAATATGCAACTGACCTTTCCTAAAATCAATCCACTTCTTCCTCTCACTACGGTCTGTGAAGTAATAAAATTTGAAAATGATCAGTGAAATATTTTTGGATTTATTGCGGTTAACACAAAGGATCAGCAGCGGGGGGGGGGCCCCAGCGATGACGAACCCCCAGCCTTTTTTAGGACCAGAGGATTGGGGCCGTTTGGACGTCCTCACCTGTAAACGTCGGACAGGTGAAGAATGCGCGGCGATAAAGACCTCATCAGTTTTTGTACCGGTGGAGCTGAAGGCCCAACAGCGGGGCAGTTCTTCGTAGTTCAAGCGGGGGCTGTTGGCGATGTGGCCCCAGGGAAGCGGAGGGGGGTGCGCGACGGCTTCTGTGTGTCCCTCTGGCAGCGCAATGGGACCCTTGGGAGACCTGGGTCAGGAGGCCTCCCTCCAGCCCGCCTGCATTATTGTGCCATTTAAAGCCACACAGCATCTATTTCCTCCAATAAAAACTAATAACCTTTTCTGTCGGAAATCACGGCGGCTCTGGAGAGCCGGAGCCGAGGCCTGGCTGGACGGCCTGTAATTGCGGTACCCCGAAGAACTCCTTAAGTTTATTTTTTGCAGTGTTTTGGATTTGATTTTCTTTTTTTTCCCTCTGGGTCCTCTGCGCTTTGCGGCTGATTGCCTGTGCAGCTCCCCCCCACACTCAGTAATCAGACAGGATCTGGAGAGGGGGCAAAGCAGCCACTGGAGGACCTTTTATAATTGGGAGGGATTTGGAGGGCAGTTGGACTTTGCATTCGGTGTCAGAACGGGTTGGGTTGGCGACTGGGCCGGCTGAAAAACAGAGGCGACAAGCCCCCCGTTGCAGTGGAGCGGTTCATCGTGAGGCAGCTATGAATAGTCGGCACGGACTTCGGTTCTGCTGTGTTTGTCTTTGGGATTGTTGCTGTATCAGATGATATTCCATCTAGAACTGGGCCCGAACGCCAACTCAGCATATTTCCTGATATAATGAGTGTGCAACTAACCAATCCGACCAGTTTGGTCTGCGTAATGATTAGTTTCAGTGTGTTCCGGTTGTTTATAGCCTCCTGGGATGAACAATTCTTCAGAACCAACTCTGGGTCTCCTAGAATCCTCGACTCTTTGTGTGTTCAGTAGAAATTCTTCTCTCTGTAATATTTTTTTCTTTTATGTCATTATTTGCCTTTGTGACGGTCTCGGAATCAAGTGGAGGTCCAAATCAGTTCTTCAAAGTTCTCCTTCCATCTCGCCCTCATACTCTCCTCACTCTCCTCCTAACCTGCTGCACATCCTTCCCATCTCAAACCCTCTAACTCCTTTCCTCCACCCTCACTCTCCTACACCCTAGCATTCTATGCTGCCTTGCTATGTCCTCGCCCGTCACCACTGAGCGGACTCCAACCTCCTTCAGATATCCTCTTCTTCATGAGATGTAGCCCACCTGTGTGCTCCTCCCTCTCCCTCCCGCCAACATAACGATTGAAGTCCGCCGCAACTACCACTCTCTCACCGCTTGGAAAACCCTCCACCACTTCTTCCAACTTCAACTTCAACAATTTCATACCACACCTCGAAATTTCTACCTGCATGCTCCTCACTCCGTTCAACGCTCTCTTCACCTCCTCTCCTGCTCCTCTTTCAGGATTACGTCGACCCGCTTCTCCTCCCGTCCACACCACAACACCATGAGAAAGTTTGTACCCTCCGCCGATGCTTCTAGCCTCGCTGCCTTTCCACCTGGTCTTATCGGAGCCACAATAAATCTACCCTCCTTCTATCCATCATATCAGCCGGCTCTCCACCTGTTACCTGTCCTCCTACCCCAACATTTAAAGCTCCTAATCTCACCCCCACTCTCCTGCCTTTCTTCATCGCTCACTGTGCCCGGGGCACGACCTTCTTCTTCTTCGACCAACAGTAGATTCGTTTCCGCCAGAACCCTGACGGTTAACAATAACAGTATTCAGTCATGTCCAGCCTGGGTCCCGCCCTATCCTATGAACCTTTGTATTTAGTCGATCTAAATATAAATCCAGGTATATTATAACCCGGTGATACTACCACACAACTATTCAGGTATTAACGTCTCTGACGGGGGGACGGCGTGGAAATGACCTTGCATGATTCTAGCGGATCATTCAGTGGCTGTAATCACATACTGTGTGGAAGAGGCTGGGGCTCAAGTGGCGGCGCACGACTGTTACCGCGAACCCGACCCATGTTTCCGAGAAGAGGGCCGTCATTCCACCTAGCCAATCAGAGGCAGCCTGTGCAAGAATGTGTTTTATATATATATATATATATATATATATATATATATATATATCAACTATTCCACTCCAACTACCGACCTATTATGGGATTCTGCTACTAACTGCAGAGCCTACCTGTAGCGCCTCCCTGCAGAGCTCAGGCATGCTATCGTGAGCATTCCTCAGGTAGGCTAAGACGCACCAGCAGTGATTTGCATGTTATCTTTCCCGGAATAATAACGTTAGATTTGAGCCGTTGCCGCGGTTTTCCCCGAAGTTGCTGGAAATCGTCCTCGGCGGGCCCATTAAAATCACACCGGTTTAACGCCATCAGTCAGTCAGAGCAAACGTAATACTCGCTAATATCATCGTGCGCGACTGCGTTTCAGAAGTCAAAGCAGGCGCGGGGGAAAGTATACGTATCGGAGCTTGAAACGATGATGACGAGGCTGCCGACGTATATATCTTCTGCGCTCACGCGGCATGTTAAATAAAAATGATCTGGATGGAGAGCACTGGGGGCTTTTTTTTTTTTCATGTTTCCCTTTTACAACGTTACAGACGACCCCAGAGAGAACAACAGACGGCGAAGGATCTTCACATCTGTGATGACGCCACGAGCTTAAATTGCCTGAAAAATGAACCCCTCTCCATTTAGCCTCTTGTTTCTCCCCCCCCCTGTCTTCTATCCATGTTTCTTATTTTGTGTATTAGTCTGTGTTTTGTGTGCACACGTCCTTAATTGCATTAAGAGGATGACGCACTTTTCTTAGTCTGTTTAAGCTCACTTTAATTGCCTCTGAATGGCGCCCTAGGGAAGCAGCGACTGACGGCACAACGTCGGACATGCAATTAGCTATCTTTCACGAGACGATCCGGGGGGAAGCAGAGGGCTCCCGGGTCACCCTGGAATTTCACACACGAGGCAACAAACGCTTTTCTGCGCCGGCGTTGCGGCGCCATCGTGACGGAACGGCATTTCATTCATTAAAGAATGTCATTTCATTTTCATTATGCAATCGACATCGCCGCCGCACATCGGTCATTCAAATTTTATTCCCGCATAGACTTTAGTGTGAGGAAGAAGTGGATTGATTTTTGGGTAAAGTCAGTTCATATTTTCCGACACTAGGGGGAGTTTTTGTCTCCAAACGTTTTCTCATCTTTCTTTCCGATTTAGTCCAAACTGGGTGCGTATGAATCACACTGGGCTAATCTGTTGTGTGTTTGTCATACTTTACTCTAACACTTTATATTTTAACTACTTATTTATACTATACTATATTAATATACTTCTTTTTTTTTTAAGGCAAAACGCTGCTTTTTTGGACGCAAAGTCCAAACTGTTGGTCTGATTTGGTCCAAATCTGCTGCATATGATGATGGATGTTATATTTTTTACTCCATTAGTTCATATTTTCACCACTAGGGGAGCTATTTTACCCAAAAAAAACCCTGTTTTTCTGAGATAACTTCCTAACTACTGGTCCTATTTAGTCCAAATTTGGTCAATATAATAATTAATAATTATTTGGGGTAAACTATTGTGTGTTTGTCATACTTTACTTGAACACTTCATATATTAATCACTATTTATGCACATTTCTACTGACAGGATGTTCAAGACACTGTAAAAAGAGAGAGAGTATTTTCAACTTGAATAAATGAATTACACTCACTAAAATTAAGTTTGTTAGTAATTCAGTCGATTTAAGGAGGATTTTAGTTTAATATCAAATAAAAATTCTACTTTGTATCAGAGAAATTCTTTTGCACAATATTTCTGGGGGCAACATTGTGGCATAAAAGAAGGTTCCGGGTTCAAATCCACCTCTGAACTCAGAACGTAATAATAATAATAATAATAATACATTTAATTTATAACGCACTTTACATTTGGATCAAATCTTAAAGTGCTACAAAGTAAAAGCAGATAAAAGCATCAATAAAAAATAAAATAATAACTATATAAAAGCCTTACCAAAAAACCAACAATGTTAATTAAGGTTATAGATTCTGCTAAAAAGGAAAGTTTTAAGTCCTTTTTTAAATGTGTGAGTCGTCTGTGGAGCCCTGAGATGGTCAGGAAGGGCATTCCACAGACGAGGGGCAGCAGAACAGAAGGCCCGATCACCCATGGTGCTGAGCTTAGTCCGGGGAAGGAGGAGGCGGTAACTTGACCAGGGTGAAGCCCACCTTCTGCCCAATAGGTTTGAGTATCGACGAACGCGGCCGTCATAAAAGATACGCTATCTTCGCTAATCTCACCAGAAATGAGCTCAAGAGAAATATTCCAGACGATCCGCGTCCGTCCGTCACTCCCGATGTTGAGTGACAACGCTGTAAACAAAAACAAAACACCATATTTGTTTACGATGCTTTATCTGGATTGGAGCCGGACGACATGCATTTTTCATGCGTGTGCGTTTATGAGTGAACGGCATTAAGTCGATGATGTCATGCATTAGGTTAATGGTATTGTGGTATCGGGGGCTTTTAATGCTATATAACGCCGTATAGGCTGCTTCAACGCCACGACTGACGCTCCTCATCTCCTCAAGCCGCCCCTCCTTCTTCTCCTCCGGCTCCCTTCTGCTCATATTTCTATGTTGGGTTTTTTTTTTCCCCACTTTTTTTCCATTTTTTTCTACCCCCCCACCCAATCTGAAACCCCTTCCCCCCATCTTGGACAATCTCCCTGTGTCTCTCCCTGACACCACCCCCCCCACCCCACCCTCTCGTATCCTAACTCCATTTTCCCGATCCCTCCCTCCACTCTTCTTCATTTAATAGTGGACCTCAGAGTGGTTGCCATGTCGACCAGTCGGCATATTACTATGGCAACCAGCCTGAGCGAGACGAGGCTGCTGATTAGGGAGCGATCTCTAGTGTTGCCTGGCCAGCGAAGGGTGGAGAGGAAAGGGGGAAACGGTGTTAGGGTGCTACGCGGAGGCGGGAGGTGGGGGGGGGGGGGGGGGGGGGGGGGGGGGGGGGGGGGGGGGGGGGTGTTATATGTCTGACCAGTGTGTGCGTGTGCATGTGTGTGTTTTTGCACTTGGATCTCAAAGAAAATGAATATATTTTAAGGCTAATCAGCTTTTTAACAGTAAGCCAAAAGTGTTATTTTTTGGTGTTTTTAAAAGAAATCTTAAAATATTATATTCATCTTGACGTCTTCTTTTAAAATGTTTCATCTTTGCACATTTTTTTTTTTTTTTGGAGCATTCCATTCCACACCCTATTTGTTTTTTTTATATTATATGATTTCATTATATTTGTTTGCTTTTTCTAAACTTATTTTGTCTGACCAGTGTGTGTGTGTGTGTGTGCGTGTGTGTGTGTGTGTGTGTGTTAAAAAAAAAGAATATATTTAAAGGCTAATCAGCTTTTTAACAGTAAGCCAAAAGACTTTTCTTTTTATTTTAAAAGGAATGCTCTCTAGTTTTATCTTTTTATAGTGTTTTTATAGCATTCCATGTCTTTTTTTCCCCCTCATATATATTTTTTCATATGATTTAATTCTATTTCTTAGCTTTTTCTAAACTTATTTTCAAACCATGTTCATAACGTGTGTTCATTTATTTCATTTTTGGGTTTTTATATTCCTTTAAACTGTTTAAACTGCACTTCTTGTACGAAAGATCCCACACAAATAAAGTTCATTATCATAATCATCCTTTTACTTCAGACTTTTTTTCCGTTTGGGTTTGAGTCGAGGCTCTTTTACTTTATTTTAATACAAATAAGAATCTCTAAATCGCATCATTACAGAAGCTCCTTCGTGTAGCGTGAAGATATAAAAATAAAAAAAATCCTCCTAAATAGAGTAATGATGAGAAAAGCACATTTCCATCTTCCTTAATGTTTCCCTCAAGGCCTCGCGGAAAAGGTCTACTTTATTTTAGGGCTGAAATATAGACAGACCTGAAAACAGGCGTAAAAATAAAAACAGAAAGATGTTCTGATTGTGTTTGGGTTAGAATCATATCTGGTGTTATGACATGAGCAGAGCTCTTAGAAACGCTCGCCCTCCTCTGTGAGCACTAATGAAGGCTGTGGACGAGGCCTCAGACCTCCCAGATCCATCACAGCCGCTAATTACGTGATCCAATTAAAGAGCGAGAGGAAGAGGAAGAGGAAGAAGAAGAAGAAGAGGAAGAGGAAGAAGAAGAAGAAGAAGAACCGTCGACCCAACCCAGCCACCGGTTGGGTTCAAGGCTGTAATTATGGCTTATTTATTATTCATCCTTCAGCTTAAATGAAAACGTGACATTTTAATAATAATAAGAGCGAAAAAAGAAGAAAAAAAAGGAAGTGAAGAAAAAAACAACATGGATTTACTAATTGTTGTGTTCAGAGATTAAACGAGAGGAAAAATGTTGTTATTTACTTATTCATAACATCCGCACCGGCCATGAGAGCGTAACGGCGCCCCGCCCCAAACATGTTTTTAAACTGTAAAAAACTTTTTTTTTAAATCACTAAGTTTTATTTTATTAGAAAATTATTTCTTTTATTATATTCAATTGGAAAATATTCACTTTCATTTCTATATGTATTTATTCTTTATTCTCCAATTGCGTTTAAAAAAGTTCCATCTTGTAACACATGGTTATTGATTCCGTTTGTTTTAATCAGATTAGCGTAACTTTTTGTTAAAACGTGTTTTTAGAATACTTGTATATAATTGTTTTTGGTAAGTTCTCACATGCTTTAATACGCAAAAACAAAAATCTGGTTTTTCCCGATAGCCGTGGTTAAAGCCCCCTCCTCTGTGGCTCTTTTGCAGTGTGGTGTCCCACATGGCTACGTCCTCGGCCCCTTAGTCTTTAGCACAGACATGCGCTAAAAACGGAACTTTTAGAGTTTTTAATACTAATACTACTAATACTGCATCCAGTCACAGTTTATCCACATAATAAACTGGATGACTTGTAAGAAACGAAAAAAAAAAAAAAACACGCTAAAAGTTTCTACGTATTTCCGAATATCGCGATGAGGAGTTGAGCTTCCGTGAGGCCGAACGGCTCGTCCCCTCACTCTCCTTCTCTTCCCATCCAGCTATCGTCCCATCTCTCATTCCCCTGAGCTGAACTCTGAGGCACCTCATTACGACTGACAGCTCCTGGCCTCATCGGCGGCGGCGGAGGTGAAGAATATCACATAATCATGAAGTGGAGATGGCGTTACACTCGTCACAAATTATAGATGACTTTTACAGCGTGGTGGCAGGCCTGGCAGACTACTGCTTAACTTAAGTGACTGTTAGAGGGGGTCTGGAGTCCCCCCCTCCCCTCTCAAACAGCCCCCTGTTACTCCCGTTGGAAGTGATGCTCGTTGAGTCTCGGGACGTTTTTGGGAAATATCCCACATTGCTGGATGTTTTAATCGTATCCCCGAAAAGTCGGGGGTCAACGCTACAAACTCCTTCAACAACACGCAAAACTGTTTTCATGACCATTTACAAATGTTACCCCCGATAGACCTCAGTGTGAGGAAGAACTGGATGGATTTTGGGAAAGGGCAGTTGCATATTTCCACCACTAGGGGAAAATTTGCTCAAAAATCACAGTTTTTGGGACATCATTTCTCCAGGGTTTGTCCGTTTTAGTCCAAATCTGGTGGATATGAATTGACTTGAGGAGAACTATCTTATATATATCATATTTTACTCTCATAGGTTCATATTTTACCCACTAGGGGGAGCCTTTTTGTATGAAAAACCTTGTTTTTTGGACATAACTTCATAACCGTCGGTCAGATTTAGTCCAAATTTACGTCATACGAACCGCCTTAAGGAGACCTAAACTGTATTTGTCATATTCTACTGTAATTCTTTAGATTTCTATCACTAAAGGGTCTTATTTGCAACAAAAAAGACACCGTTTTTTGACAATAACGTCCCAACTTTATGTACGATTACGTCCAAATCGGCTCATATGTATCTACACCAGGAGATGGATCTTCTATACATATTATATCACTATAATAGTTCATATTTTACTCACTAGTGGGAGCTTTTTGTGGAAAACACGTTTTTTTCCTCCAAAACATTCCAGGACATGTGACCAGTCGAATTTGGACATCAATTATGTCCAAATTCATCTCCTATGAATCGACACGAGGAAATCTTGTTTTACTCCTGAGCTCAGAAGAACTAGTCAACTGTGCTTACTCTTCATCATTGAGTCACTCTGGGATCTGATCCTAGAGCAGACTGCTCGCCTATTAATAAGGCACATTTAATCGGAGGAGTTCACCAACGCGGGGGATTTGAGACTTTTTCTCGGGGACGACATCATAGACCCTGTTTATTTATTTTTCCCTCCCTCTCTTAAATCAAGCCCAGCCGTCTGAAGAGGCGGCAGTGGAGCTCCGCATCAAGACTTATTAGAACACGATGATCCACATCGGATCACGGGGGGGAACTTTTCTGCCCATCAAACGTGGATGCTATATTAAGATGCAGTCTGGGGAGAAGTGGTCAGGCTCAAGCGGCTTATGTCCAAACAAGAGAAGCCGTGACAGCTGTAACTGATTGTTTGTGGAGTACCTATATCCGCCTTTGAAGGCATCTGATCAAACAGAGAGGTCTTTGTTGTCTTCTGTCATTTACCTGCCAGACACTAAGAATAATTGGTTTTGATCAGGCGGTTCTGTTGTTGGACCTCATGACTCTTCCATTATTGCAGGGAGTTGAGAAGCGAAAAGACAGAAAGAAAGAAATAGGAAGACAAACATCGGTTTGTGAGATCCTCCCTTTGATTTTTGTCTATTTTGCATTTGTGCGTCTCTCCGCCGCTAACAGACTGATGTACGGCTTCGGAGCACAATGCGACCATGTGACCAGTCGCCATCGGGCAACAATACACTCCTCTCCACCTCTCTTCCTCCTCCTCCTCCTCTTAATGGCTTTGTCCTTGAATCACAAAGGAGCCTTGTAAATGAACTTGTATGAGGAGAATGAAGAAACAACGCCGCTGCAGACGCCGGCGATGAAAAGTCAATATTTGGAGGTTTGGTTACGATGTGTTAGCATATATGAAAATGTCTGCGTCTTTTTTTTCTTCTAACCTTTTAATATCCTCGCCACCTCATTTCCTTGGGGAGTTTATTGAATTTGAATTTCAGACACGCAGAATTTTGCGATTCATTTTTTTTTTTTTTTTAGCTCAGGCATATTTTTAAACCGAACAAAAGATACCTGACTTCTAAATATTATTTCATGGTGATATTTCTGTCTTTCATGGAGAAAGAAAAGGCCATTTTAATTTGATTAGCTCAACCTTTCGGTGAAATATGTTTCTATAAAACTACTTTAACATTATTAGACTTTTTTCCCGGTTGTAACACGTTGCATAATTCTGCTTCGTACGTTTTCAGGGATCTCATAGTTATCAAAAAGGACTTTTTTTTCCATATCAATAGACGATGCCTCGTCCTCAGATTCGCCTTTGACCTGTAGTGTCCCCCAGGGCTCCATCCTCGGCCCCTTACTCTTTAGTATATACAGGCTGCTAATGGGTCAGATTATAAAAGAGGTTCAGTCACATTTTTCAGAAATCAAAATGTTTGGTTGAGCAGGACATTAGGGGGGGGGTTCATCTGTGTCCACGCGTGGGCTGACCTTGACCTTGCAGAAGTGAAGAATGAGTAGCAGCCCGGTGACTGAGGGTGGATGAGGTCGTTTCATCAGAGACCTGAAAAGCTCTGATCAAAAGTTCCCCGTGACGGAGGTGGATGGGTGGTGGTGGTGGAGGGTGGGTGGGGGGGTTTCATACCACTTATCACTTATGATGCAGGACATGTCTTCAGACAGAAACATTGATTTTTATTGACTGATTAGTTTGCAGTTTTCCCATGAAGTCGCATTCTTGTTGTTTTTAGTCAGAGATCTGAGCTCCTGCAACCGGTTCTGGAATTTTAGTGAGGGGGAGGGGGGGGGGAACCGGTGACCTTCATTGTTCTGAATCTGGTATGTGAATGGAAACATTCAGAAAACCCGGCATCACGTTTGTTATATTTTGCGATGTTTTCCCTCAAACGGTCGAGACATAGAACGTATATAAAAGTAGAGAGCACTCAGAGAACTCAAACCTCAACACAAAATGATTGGCCCCCTTTTCTCTATGGCTCTCTTTCTTGCTACGCTAGCAAACCCAACTTAGATGTTTGTTGCCAAAAAGTTCGACTTTGGTGTCATCTGACCTCTGACCTTGTTCCAGTGAAAGTCCCAGTGGTGTTTGTCAAACTGTAGCAGCGTTAGCTTGTCTGTGGATGATGGCAGAGACTTTTTCTTGATACCCTCCCTAACAGCTGGTGTTGGTGCCGGCGCCATCTGATGGTGGTTAGGGAGACTTTCTGAGCCCAAGATTCAACTGACCTCTGACCTCTCTAGCTGTAATCCTTGGAGAGTCTTTTGCCAGTGGAACTATCCTCGACACAGAGTTTGGAGTTTGTTTGCAGGCATGTCCTCTTCCAGGCGGATTTTTAACCTGTGAATAATGACGTAACGCTTTTATAATTCAATCACGTCTTGGACGTGACAAAAGCTGCCTCTGAGTCCAATTCCAGGCAGATTTGTCCTTTAATGTAAGAGTTACTGCCTGAAAAAAAAATACCTCAAAAAGAGACTTTTTTTTTGCAATGGTTAAAGAGAAAGTTATTATGATGTCACCTTGTGAGGTCACAACTGAACGACGCCAAAATTAAACCGTCTCTCAGATATTCTGAAACCTACTTCGGAGTAAAATTTGATGCAAATCCGTCCAATAATTATTCCATAATCTTGCTAACAGACAGACAAACCAAGGTAAAAGCAGGGCATGAACGAAAACCGGCGAGAAACCGCCGAGTTTCTCGCCGGTTTGACTTAAACGTCTCTCGTCCTCGGTGGGCGTGTCTCGCCTGATGTAGCCGCAACCGTTATGTTGGAATCAGACCGCGACGCGCTTCCTAAGGAGAGCTCGCGATGATGAGAAATAAAAATAAAACAGAAAAACCACCAAACTTAAAAGTCCGTTTTGTAAAAAGCGTTTAAAGTAAAAACAAAAATTACCCAAGTAAAGTACAGATAACCAAAAAAAAACTACTTAAGTACACTTACTGTGTATTTGTAAGTCCTTACTTCTCACCTTTGACAGACTGGAATAAACACTGACCAGATCACACCCCCTCTGGGCTCTGAGGGGGGGGGCTTGAGCGATGTCTCCCCAGGGTGCTGATATTTTATAGTTTGTGTCCATCAGTGCTGTAGCCTGGGGCGCCGGGGTTGACAGTAAGTGCTCTCTACACCGCTGACACTGATTCATCGGAGCTGTGACACAGAAAAGAGTAGAGGGGGGGCACAGACGACCAGAGGAGGAGTCGCACCTGGGGAGCAGGGAGCAACTGGAGATCAGGTTATGCCCATGTGTGTTTTTTTTGTTTTTTTTGTTCTTACGGTCCTTATAAATGACCGCCATGCTTATAATGTATATATTCTTCTTCTGTGGTGGGGAGAACGTCCAGCTTCACCATAACACACATGATTGCGCTACTGTAAAAAAAATTTCGTATCATTTACGGTAAAATACCGGCAGCTGCGGTTAGCAGAATTTCACCGTAAGAAAAAAAATAGGACGACCTTGCAGACGATTTTACGGTAAATTACCGCATAAAAAAAGATGTACTGTAAAACCTCTTCACTGGGCATTGAATAAAACGACAGTAAATTACAAGAAATTACGGTACTGGATAAAAACACTAGATTTCTGCCATCTTGTTTCTGTACAAAGTAATATAAGTTTTTTTTTACTGTAAATTGTAACAAACCAGCCTGTAACATCTGTAACACAGCCGCCCGTATTCAACCGTAAAGAGTACAGAATACTTTTACAGTGCATGTGATGCCGGTCCACTCGGGGCTGGACCAGAGGGAGGGGCTTGAGGAGGGGGCACCAATCTAACTTGGCATTTCAATTTCCCAATCCCCCTCCTGGATGTGCGGTGCACTGCTGCAGCTCCTCTACATATATATAGGGAGGACCCCGCTGAACCCCAGCCTCCTGGATGCGCATACTAAGCAATCAATGTGTCACCTCTTCCTGACGATCCTATTTCTTCCAGGCGGGGGCCGCGCTCATTTTTTCTTGTCAGCAGAAGGTAATTTGCTGTATTGTGATTCAGTCCTAAAACTTGGTGACGCGGCTTCTGATAAGTCAACCCCCCCCCCCAAACCCCTCGCTCTCTCGCTCTGAACCCGAATCAACCTGCAATATGGAAAAACCGAAAGCCCCCCCCTCCCATTTCATACACACCCACCTCTGTCCCTTCTTTCCACACCAAGCCAAACATCGTTGTATTTTGAGGCAGGCTGCTAAATTAGATAAGCGGGGCTGTGGCGCAGTGCCCCTGATTAATAAAAGATGGAGTGCTCCCCTGGGGGGGGCCCCTCTACGGGCCGGGCCGGGCCCGATCCACCCGCAGACAATGCGGCTCGCTCGCACACAATGAACAGGAAGTGGAGAGGACGGACCAATCATGGAAATATAAGATTTTAAAGCCGAGCCGTCCAGTGACCCTGACTCACATTATGCCTCCGACATAATGGAGGGTAACTAACGTTGGACGTAGAAAAATATATATATATTCAAATATTCATTTATATAAGAGGCCAATCCATCCATCGACGTACGTTGGATGGAAAACGCGGATTTCTTCCGCCGCTTTGCGACGTTCCTGAAAGCATCAGCAGGTTGGTCAGAGGAACGCGTCAGACTTTTAATACGTCGATTTAATCTCTGCTGTAAAACTAAAACCAGGCTGTCGTCACATACAGCAACTGCGTATCCCGGGAAAGCTCCCTAACCCCCTGCATTTTACCTGACTGAACTCCAGCTACGTCCGTAAAACAGTGTTTTTCATTCTAAAAGCCCCCCTAGTGGGTAGAATGTGAACTATTGGAGTAAAATATGATGATAAAGAAGAAAGAAATCTCCCCGCGTCGATTCATAGGAACCAGATTTGGACTTTGGAAGTTATGTCCGGAAAAAACGTTCTTCTCGGTGAAAAAGGATAAAGAAGATAAAATCTCCTCCAGTCCGTCCATATGAAACGAATTTAAACTAAAGTTGACCCCAGAACTGGTTTCGGGAAAGATTGGTCGGATATTTCCGCCATGACGGGTCATTTTCTGGGGATCATTTCTCAAACGTGGTTCTGATTTAGTCCAGATATGGTGTAAATTCAGGGACTCAAGGAGATACGTCTCATTTATATCATATTTTCAGATGATGATTCATATTTTGCTCATTAGGATAAGCTTTTTTTTCAAACATAACTTCCTAAATGTTTGTTCGATAAGATCTCAAGAAGATCTTTCTCTATTATTTATCTTATTTATTGTCATTTCTCTACGTGTTTTTACAAATGAACAGTTTTCTTTACAGTTATTTCCCAACAACATTTCATATTTGACTTATTATGACTTCATAGAAAGAGTTAGTTTGAGTCAATGCCTCAGCAGCAACCTCTTCCTCATGACCTTTCTTACCTTCAGGTGGCCTCCACCTCTTGTCGCTGGTGAACAATAGCGAGACCCTTCTAATTCTCCGCAGGATAATGGTAGTCATATCGAGAGGAAAGAGGTCAAGGGTCGCCCTGTGAGATCCTGATTGGTTTGGAGCATCAAACTGCCGCTGAAGATTAAATAGAAAGTCATATTTCATTTATAGCCCCGCCCCCTCCGGACTGCGGAGCGCTTTCAGGGCGATTCCTCCGTCTTCACAGACATGACTCATTTGATGTTTCGCGGGTCGATCGGGTGTTTATGATCAAATAAAATGTTGTTTTTTTAACAGTTAGTGATTGACAGATTTACCTGAACCCGCCTCCTCCTCCTCCTCCTCCTCAGCACAGATTGATGGCTTTTATTTATTCATATATATTTATATGAATCTTATATATATAAAATGTTTATATGAGCTTGACCTTCGTCTGCAGACGTAATGAATTGGCTGAGTTGAATTTTTCGACAGTTTGTGTCACTCTGGTTGTTTTTATCATCTAATTTGAGGTTCTCTCACCGAAACGGCACAAAAGTCAACCCCCCCTCGTCTGAGGGACTCAAAGAGTCCAGCTCCTTCTTCACTCTCTGCTTCTTACAGTGAAATGTGTCTGAAGCGTTTTTATGATCCGACCCAGTGGCTGCTTTTAGCTAAAGAGTAAGGGGGCCGAGGACAGAGCCCTGGGGGACACCACAGGTCAAAGGGGCCCCCGACGAGGAGGCGTTAAACGTAGAATCTGGTTGTTGTGTTTTTGTCGTATTAAAGCATGTGGGGACTTATAAACAGAATTATCCCAGAACAGACGAGTTTAATACTTAATATATAATATAAAATCATATCGTGAAATAACCAAACGATTTGTCACGTTGTAAAGTCTGACTTTAATTTCCAGAGAAAGAAAAATATGCGAATGAATACTTATTTTCTTTGTGAGGACATTAAAGGGTTAAAATACTTTTATCTAATTGATTTCATCTAAATAATCATATTTTAAAAATGTATGTATTCAGATTTCACTGTGGATGAAACTGGTTTAGTTTATATATGGTTTTCAGGAAATGACATAATTTTGAAAGAGAAATTTCTTTGAAACACAGAAGGTGTGTTTCATTCTTTCACTCTTTCACTCTTTCACTCTTTCATTTTTTCTTTTCTTTATATCTATCTATCTATCTATCTATCTATCTATCTATCTATCTATCTACTTTATATCTATCTGTCTATCTACTTTATATATATCTATCTATCTATTTACTTTATATCTATCTATCTATCTATCTATCTATCTACTTTATATCTATCTGTCTATCTATCTATCTACTTTATATCTATCTATCTATATATCTATCTATCTATCTACTTTATATCTATCTATCTATCTATCTATCTACTTTATATCTATCTATCTATCTATCTATCTATCTATCTATCTATCTACTTTATATCTATCTATCTATCTATCTACTTTATATCTATCTATCTATCTATCTATCTACTTTATATCTATCTATCTATCTATCTATCTATTTTTTTCCACTTTGCTCTATTATTATTATTATTATTATTATTGTTATTGTTATTATTATTATTGTTATTATTATTATTATTGTTATTATTATTATTGTTATTATTATTCTTTTTCCCTTGGGAAAAAATAGATAAAATGTCTGACAGTATCATGTGACCCCGTCTGCATCCCCCTTATATCCGGCGAGTGGGAGGGGCTTAAGCTGGTGGAGGATCTGCCCTTTAAGGTGGTTACAGCGGTCACATGACCGGCGGGGCCCTCTGGGCCGCGTGACAAACGGAGCTGCCAGAAGGAGGTGTGTGTCGGGGGTGTTTTTCCACAAAGCATTCTATAAAAGTGTAAACCGGGCCGTGTTTGCCCTTTCCTCCGGCGCCGCGTTCGGGCCAACAGGCCCCTGAAGATCCCTTCAAAAAAGTGCTGATCCTCAGCGCCGGGCCGGTGCTCGTGTAATCCGCTCCACCTCGCACCTCCACCTCCCCCCCCCCCCTCCTACCGACACCATCCCACCCTCTGCGCCTCCTTCCTCGCTGGCATTCCCTCACTATCTCCCGCCGATGCATCGCTGCGAGTGTGTGAGTGACGAGGTGATGGGATGGCGGGGGCATGTTTGGGCCCCGAGCTAATTACCGCACATTAGAGCATGACTAAATCAACCCTAAGTGCCGCTAATTGCTCGGCAGTGAAAACAATAACTGCGGTTCTTGCCCCGGAGGCTCTGGGCTGGCGAGGGGCTGAGGCACGGGGGACCGGGGGGCCCTGGCACGGGGCCAGTCGGAGACAAGCGTCTTCATCAGTCGACTCCCCTCGCCGCCGCCGCCTTCATGTTAAAGTCACACGCCACTTGGCAATGTCAGCGCGTACGCCATATGCCCCCCTGCACCCGGTCCCCAGCATCGTCCCTGCAGCCCTCAGAGAACCAGCGGCAGAGAGGCGGCCATGACAGCCGGCGCCCGTCTGCGCCGCCATCATACATCACTGCATTAATAAACATGAATTAGTAATGGCACAATTAGATCGGGTTGTTCTGACATTTACTGGTACAATAATGGCGTTCTCCTCTTTACAATCGCCTTTGGCCTCTGAGCCGGAGCGCCGTCAGAGACCCCCGACCTTTAAAGGGGTCCTGCTCAGTGCCTTACATGTTAGATAACGCACCGCTAAAAAAAAAGGATGAAGACGGGCGAGAAAGAAGCCAAATCTTCTTCAATTATATGATCCAAACTGTGTGTGTGTGCGTGTGTGTGTGTGTGTGTGTGTGTGTGTGTGTGTGTGTGTGTGTGTGTGTGTGTGTGTTTGTTTCTGGCCGTGGGTTCATTCTGTCATGTGTAGAGAGGAGGCCCCCTGAGAGGGGCGTCACTAAGCCCCTCCCCTCTTCCTGAGCTCTGACCAAAGATGATGATGATAATCATAATAATCATAATAATCATAATAATCATAACAATAATGCATTTAATAATAATAGTAATAATATATTAACTAATAATAATAAAAAAGAACAATATTAATAAATAAAAATAATCATCATATTAATATATTTAATAATAATAATGATATATTAAATAATAATAAATAAAAATAAGAATAAGAATGAATATATTTAAAATAATAAAATAATAATCATATTAATAATATATTAAATAAAAAAATTAATCAAATAAGAATAAATAAAAAACATAATAATATGAAATAATAAAAAATAAATAATAAATAATAATAATAATAATTTAGTAAATATATAATAATGATTATGATGATGATTATTAATATTATTATTTTAAAAAAAATAATAATAATATGAAATAATAATAATAAATAAATAAAAATGTAAAAATATATAATAATGATTATGGTGATGATGAATATTATTAGTGTTATTATTAGTAGTAAAAAATAAAAATAATAATAATACAATTATAATTATGTAATGGTTCCAGAGGGACCTCCTGCTGCTCTCCCTCAGGTCCTCAGACACATCATAGAAACATGAATGATCAGATGTTGGGATCATTTTATTGAGCAGCTCCTTTTTTTTTCTCTCAGGGAAGGAGGGAGACATTAAAGTAAGTTAAGACCCTCCGCATGAATGGATCAGTGATGAACATGAAGGTCCGGAGGAACCCTTCATCAAAGAACATGAATCACCAGAGGAAGTAAAAGAATATAGGATTATTCTTCTCAAACATTATGCAGTTCTACATTTACTTTTTGACCCCAATGCCCTGCGTTGTACAAGTAAACGTGAAGTTATGCTGTCGATAAAAAAAGAAGAAGCTCCCCCTAGTGAATGAAATGTGAACTTTTAGAGTAAAATATCTAAAAGAGATAAATCTCTCCCTAGAGGCCAAAACATACAACCGTCCTTTCCCCCAAATCAATCCAGTCCTTCCTCGCACTAATGCCTATGTACGTATGAAATATGGAAATGATCCTTGAGCTAGTTTTAGAGTTATCGCGTTAATACGACGGATCTACGGCGGACACGGCGACAATGACGACATAATATCTTCCACTTTTTAAGCGATTTTTTAAGACATTTCCTGCTGGAATCGCGTTTAACAGCCGCTGGGTTTCATCGCTTCAACAACGACATCGGACAGAGACGAATATTTGCAACGATCGTAAAAATCTACAGAAAATATGAAAAACTAAAAAACTGTTTCGGCAGTTTCACGTTATTCAAACTTGTTCATTTTTCGTTATTTTTAAATTTAAAAAAAATAGAGACAGGGTTGAAAAATGACGTTTCTTTGGCCACTTCCTGCTGAGCCCTTCGTCGTTTGACGCTCTCACATTCGCTCTGTCGCTCATCCTCAGTGTTCCCAGGAGACGCCTGCGCTTTTGTTAGCTTCTTCTTTTCTTTTTTTTTCTTTTTTGTGAACACACACACTAATTGGTTGATTAGTGGAGGTCGACTGGCCTGTTAATTGAAAAGTAATTTAGATTTGATGCGTCTAATGAAGACTTTAATTTATGTTTTGGCGCCGGGCCAAGGGTTTGTTTTTGAGTGGAATCAGGAATCAGACAAAAAGGATTAAAGGAGAGCAGAAAAACGATCCAGGGTCTCACCGCTGCTTTGATAGAACATGAATTATTTCTCTGTGTGAGGTGATTACACTCATGAGTTCATCTCGGTGGAATTAAACCAACGTAGCCGGTAGTGAGGAACCGATATTTGTAAAAAAAAAAATCTGGATTTCTTTTTTTTTTGTACTTAATACTGAAGCATTTTGGTTATTTAGCCTAATACTGCTAAATAATGGATCTATTTATCTATTATTTTAAATATATTCACCATATACAGCATATTATGTGTATATAAAAATTTTAAAAAGTTAAAGAAATAAATCTTTTTTTTTTTTTTAAGATATCATTGTCCAAAAATAACTCAAATTATAATTTGAAGGTGTTTTAGCTCTAAGAATCAGCCTGTAGAACAAATAATGATTTGCTTGGTAAGATTTTGTGATTGGATAAAAGAGATGTGGACTTTTTAAACTTTATTCTTTATTAGGAAGAGTTTTGTTCCACGTCAACCTCTTTATTCCAGGAGAATTTAACTTATTCTAAGTTGTATAATAGTGACAGTATCAGATTTAAGACCACTCTCTGCTGAAATAAGATTAAAAAAGTCATATTTAATATTATGGTTTGTATCCAGGGAAAAATAATTATAGTTAAAGTGAGTCTTTTTTTATGTTATTATACTGCTGCTTTATTTATTTTTGATTTATTTGTTTGTTTATTAATTATTATTTTTTATGTATTATATCAATGCATTTATTATTGTTTTTTTATTTATTTGTTTGTTTATTAATAATTTTTATTTATTTATTATATTAATGCATTTTTTTTATTTTTTTTATTTATTTAATCATGTTTATTTATTTATTTATTTATCAAGTTATTCATTATTTTTAAGTCTTTTTACGTTTTTTTGTTCTTTCTTTTGTGCCTGGAGTTCGTGAAAATTAAAGCTATAAATTAAAATGATGAAAAGGTAAACAAAAAGAAAAAAAAAATAAACAATGTGATATTTAAACATTTTTAAGGCACAATATAACCTTAAATCATGGGGGCGGGATTATAGCTTAAAAAACTATCAACCAAGAGTTTCTCTTAAATAAAGGTGAATAACGTTTACGTGAATAATAACCGTTTCTATTTGGGTTCTGTGGAGAACACATATTGATGACTCATGCCAATATGTGAATATTAATCCTCATGTGATCCAGGTTTAGTGATTCTGATTCACATGTGGTTTTAATGAAATCCCCTAAAGGGGCGTGGCACCTTCTGAATACACCTGGTGTCTAGTCTAGAGTTTGATGTGTGGATTCTGATGAGTCAGCATTAGTAACTTTTTTAAAAGACATAATATAGACGTTAGATAAAAACCTCATCAGATCTTTGTAAAGCAATTCTTTGTTGTCTCAAGTGGAAAAAGGGAGTTCCTGAATCACACGTATTTAGATTTAGGTGCCAAACTCTTCAGATTATGATTATATGTTTATTCCCAGGATGTGTTATTACACGATTATTACATATTACTAAGCGATGGTCGAACACACCCAGCTGGCGTATTGTCATACACTGCGCACGATATTTTTTAAAGTGTTTTAAGCTCTTTTTTTCTAACAAAACTGCATGTAGGTGCTTCATTGTTATTTGTTTTATTTGTTTTTGTGATTATTTCCCCTAAAAAGTCGGGGAAAGAATTGAACCGTCATCACTGCCGCAGACCCATGGTTTTGACGCAATAACTCAAAAACTATTTCATGGCTCATTTCCAGAATTTACACCCATATAGACTTTAGTGCGAGGAAGAACTGGACTGATTTTGGGAAAGGTCTGTCACATATTCCCACCACTAGGGGGAGATTTATCTCCAAGTTCACCGTTTTTGGACCCTAATTTCTCAACCGTTGTGCCGATTTAGTCCAAATTTGGTGCATACGAATCAACTCATAGAGATCCATCGTGTCTATACCATAGTTTACTCGCAAAGTTCATATTTTACTCACTAGGGGGAGTTTTGTCATGAAAAACACTCTTTTAAGGACATCAATTCCCATTTAACCTGAGGAGTGCAATCAGGGGGATCGCTCAATGCAGGGGATTGGAGGCTTTTGGGGGTATTTGATCAGAGAGGTTTGAAGTAAATCGTAGGCCTCTGAACATCCATCTCCAGTCCCAAGACCTTCATCAAGGCTCCTCCACTCCCAGAGCGTAGAGTAAAACATCGCCACTCAAATCCAACATTATGCAGAAGGAAGTCACGTTGAAAACCAATCGATGGAAACTCGATTTGCTTGGTGTGTGTGTGTGTGTGTGTGTGTATGTGTGTGTGTGTGTGTGTGTGTATGTGTGTGTGTGGTGGGGGGTGTCTTGACTAAAGCTCCAGAGCAGCACAGCGTCCGGCCTTGAATTGAACAACCATTGCTTTCGATGGTTGTTCCACTTAGTCCTCTGTAAAAAAAAAAAAATTTAAAAAGAAGAAGAAGAAATCCCAACAAAGTTCAAGATAAGATAAAATATAAAATCCAATCCAGTGAATTCCGGACGAAATCTTTATCCTCACCAGGTGTGAGCCGCAGTAATCTGTCACAATCGCCACAGTCGACTTGATCACAAACGTTCCAGTTACTTCCTCTCCTGGCGTCTGAATCCGTGACGTACGAGACGTTTCCTCTCCATCATCCGTTTCTTTCTTTTTCTTCCCCGGAATTCCCTCTTCGGATTTTCCCGTGCGGCTCCTGACCTCCTGAGCGCCGCATTCGCCGGGCCTTCCGCGTTCCCATGTTGTCACGATGCTGCATCCCTCACATCTCTGGCGCTCCAGCTGCTCTCGATCAGATTCCTCTCTGGACCAAACACAACCATCAAAACGTAATCAGTAACAAAATGAATCAGGATCGTGTTTTTTTTTTTCCCCCCCTGCAAAACATCTGAATTATCCATCATCTGCATCTCCCACGTCCCAGCATGCTCTAATCCCCCTCCACGCTCCCACATGCACATGCGGCGAAGAACCTGACGGAGCCGCACAGCAGGCCGAACCCACGCAGGTGAGGGAAGCGTTGCCCTTTGTTGCACTGGTGCACATTTCCTCAGACTGATTCTTCATCTCTTACCCGCGTACTTAGCAGCAGTCGTTAGTCGCCCGCTCCCTCCCTCCCTTAATGAGAAAGCAATTACCAGCTTCCTCAATCCCAGCGGCCTGGCGGCATTGTCCGAAAAAACCATGCCTCCCCACCTGCCTTCAGCTCGGCGTCTGCTCCTCGCTCAGATTCTCCTCCCTTGTACCTCTTCTTCCTTTCGCCGTGGCTGCAGACTCTCTCTCTCTTTCTCCATCCTCTCTGCAGCCTCTCTCGCTCGCTCCTCCCATCCTCTGAGCTCGGGGCTACTCTGGGTTTTAGACGGATCACTCTCACAATGGCTGATCAATACAGGTATTGATCCACTGGCAAAATGTTTATAAAATCATTCTGGGCAGCTGCAGTGCAGAGGAGAAGAGGAGGAGGCGGAGGAGGAGGAGGAGGAGGAGGCGGGGTGACAAGAGGTCCACCATGCCACACCATTCGCCAATCAGAGAGCCAGCACCAACCTGATTGGCTGGCTGTCCCGCCGCCTTGCCAGGAAGAGGGGCTGGCACAGTCTGCGTTTCTCCGTCGCTGTTGCCTGGTACGCCGCAGCCCCCCTCACTCCTACGCAGCTAAACTTTCCGGACCGCCAAAGCAGAGCGCAGCCGTTTAACCTTTCCGCCGCCGCGTGTTGACTGCACGCCAAGCAGTCGCGTCCGTGCCCTTTCGTTTCGCGTCAGGCAACAAATTAATTTGCATAAATTAGCAACACGCAGGCAATCTCAGTCTAATGAGCTAATATGCTGTTGTACCCCCCCTCCCCCGCCGCCGCCGCCGCCGCCTTATCTTAGTGGTGAAACACTTCCCTTCATACTGACCTGGTGCTCGAGGGAACTGATGCTAACTGTTGGAGGGAACAGGCGGCAGACAGGAGCTTGAATTTCCCCTTTCATACCCCGTCCCTTGAATGTCACACGAGTATCACACACTGTTGCTCCACGTGAGCTACAATGCTACAAGCTAACAATTACAACAACAACAAAAAGCCTTTATTTTTCAAGTGTACTTAACAGATTGGCTGGTACCGACAAGTATACTCAAAAGTATATTTACAGTGTACTTGTACTCAGAGGCAGTTTTAGCTTGTGTGGCGCTGTGGGCGGGTTGTGGGGGGGTTTTTGTTAGATAGGCGGGGCAGCGGGGGCGTGGCAGGGAGATGGACGGACGTCAGGTCTCTCCTGGTTTGTCCTTCCTCACACTTTCTGATCCTTCAATCACCTGCTGCACGCCGCCGCCGCCGCCCCGCCTCCATCACCTCCCACCTCTGACGGCGGGATTCCTCTCTGCTGGAAAACAGGGTCGCTCCAACCAGCTGGACCCACACTTTCACGTTATAATTAACACGCACGAACGATATAGAGAAAACAGTCAGCCGTCACCCCCCCCACCCCACTCCCACCCCCCCACCCCCCCCATTTCACTTAGATGTAAACTAGTTGACTTCTCTCACACCTACTGTAAATCATAAGTGGACTTTTACAATCTAAGAAGGGTCCCAGGAAGTATCCTAGTAGTGTTAGAGTAAACCGCCGGTGCATTAATATTAATATATTGAAACTTCTTCTTCTTCTTCTTCTTCTTCTTCTTCTTCTTCTTCTTCTTCTTTTTTATGAGGGAACTCCGCCGCAGGAACTCTGTGGTGCGGCGTGACTACAAAGCGGATTCTGCTGGCGTGGTCCTATGAAAGGCGTAGTGATCAGGGGAGGGTCTTGGACCCCTGACTCGTTGAGTGATGATGTATGAGACGTTTCCTTACACAAAGAAGATAATTGCAGTGTTCAGTAACTCATCCAGAATCACTTGTTGAACCAGACTCACATCTGTCAGCCATGAATCCAGGCGGCCTCGATGACCTACAGTCAACCTCGGCATTCTGGGTTGTGTGGCTTTGTTTGCCCCCCCCACACCCCCCCTCTTTCTGGCACCTGCCTTAAACCCAGATGCCCAGACGCTGGATCAGAACATGAAGTCTGGACCTGCCCCGATTTATCATCCATTTCACAATGGCTAAAAATGGGAGGTGATTTTTCTGACAGTAGCTGTTTTTTTAATGCTGGCGTCCCCGACACGAGGGTATATCCCCGCTAAGACCCCCCATCCCCTGCGTCGTAGTGGACCCATGCAACAATTCTTGAGTCATTGAGTCAAAACAAAGAATCTGCGGTGACGAGGAATCCATAATATCGTAAATCCGGATGAAATTAGCCACGCAAATCGCCGCATCTTTTGCTAACGCCGTAGTTTACCTCCTCCGACTCATCCGGTTCTGAGGGACGCGACCGGCGCCCTCAGACAGACACATGGCTGCGTAAACTCGTGTAGGAGGTGTCGCTCACACATTCGCTGCAGAGCAGTAATTACTACAACAAATCCAGAACCGGCCACAGCCCATTCATTACCATCACATGTTCCTGAAGAACTTTAATCCCTCATCATGTCGTCTGTGGTTGCGGCGTGGTGTGTGGCTGTTATCCTCCACCCCTCCAGATGCTCTCCAGACCGTCTCTCCTCGGCGCCGCACCAAACAGAAGAAACATCAGCTCAGTACCCCATCTTCTTCTTCATCTTCTTCTTCTTCTTCTCCATCTGTTTTTCTTCCATTCCCATTTCTCACCTGCCTCCCCTTTCGTCCAAATCCCTCGCCATCCAGAGTGCGTTACTCATTTCTGTCTGGATCCATGGGCTTTTTCTTTTGGTGCTTCTCACACTAATCAATTTCAGCTCCGACAGCATAACCAAACAAAGCGCCGCGCTTCGTTTCAACACGGGCGTGGAAGTAACCCGGCGCTCTCGTTATCTCCCGCCTGCTCCTTCGCTGGGAGACATTTTGTTCTCACTCTGATGACATTATGTCAATCACTGCAGACGTGTGGCGGTGCGTGAACGCAGCTGCTAAATGAGTCATGGCGAGTAATGATCATTTGGGAAGCGGAGCGTTTACATCTGGTAATGTTTATGTCGCTTTTGTTGCGTATTGTTGTCGTCACTCAGAGTCTCCGTGGAAGTTTTTATATTTCTGCAACTTTTTACTGTAGTGGCAGTTTGAGCTTATGTGGTGGGGGGGCGGGGCTTGGTGAAAACCTCCCACCCTCAGGCTTCTTCCACCCCCTCGTATAATATCATGTGTTTATCCATCCTGATCAGGGTGAAGTTAGTGTCTCCCTCCACTGGAGACCGGAGGTCCCTCCACCCACCTGCCTCCCTTTCATTCACACACATTTCCTGACCTTCATTCCTCTTCCTCCACCTTCTCCCTGCTCTCACTACAGATCACAATGTCCTCCACAAACATCAAAGTCCATAGTGACTCCTGCCTGACCTCCGGCTCTCATCTTGTCCACCACCATAGCAAACAGGGAGGGGCTTAGGGCCAATCCTTGGTGCAGTCCCCTCTCCACTTTGAACCCATGCGTCACTCCTGCTGCTACAGCTTGCCCCGGTAGTAGGGGGCCCACTCCATCCATCCATCCATCCATCCAGCCACCCATTGTCTTCTGCTTATACGGGGTGGGGTCGCGGTGGCAACCGGCTACGAAGGGATTTCCAGACATCCCTTTCCCCAGCAACACTCTCCAGCTCATGCTGGGGGATCCTGAGGCCTTCCCAGGCCAGATGTGATTTATCGTCCCTCCAGGATGTTTGAGGGTCTACCCCTGGGTCTCCTCCCTGTTGGAGATACAGGAAAAACTCCAGAAGGAGGCGTCCTGGCGGCATTCGCCCACCCCAACAAGCTCAACTGAGCCCCCCCTGTGACATCATCAGGAAATAATGTGCGGCATGAGATTAATTTTAACCATTCAGATTTTTTTTGTGGTCGATGCATGCCCCCCCCCCCAGGATGTTGCATTTAGGTTCCACAATAGTCTGTAGCTTTCGTGAAGGTATGAATTCTTATTCCAGCGCTCTCAGCGTCTCCTTGTCTTCAGAGGAGGACAGCCAGACGAGGAGCACGTTTCTCTCGGTGAAGAGGACTCCAGCTGCCAACTCTCCTCCATCCTTTTCTCCGCCCCCCATCCTCTTTGTGCGGCGGTTGAAACCACCAGTTAATGTAGTCGCATGGATCGTCCTCGCTCTCCTCGCTCTCCTCGCTCTCCTCGCTCTCCTCGCTCTCCTCGCTCTCCTCGCTCTCCTCGCTCTCCTCGCTCTCCTCGCTCTCCTCGCTCTCCTCTTATTGATTTCCGGCCGACACAGAAACAGACAGAAAGAAAGAGCCTTTTCAGGAAGAAGTTAAATGGTCAAGTAGCGAGCGGAGGGTGGCTTTCAACACTTTATTGACGAGGTGGAAAAATGTCACCATTATGGAGGCTCTCCCAGCAGATAGCGAGCTGATTGGATGAGTGGCCCCCGGGTCAGAGTGGAACGCATTCCCCCTGCAGCCAGAGTAGAGCGAATGAAAAGGCGGAGGAATCCGCCTGAACCGGCGGCGAGGATTCGCTTTTCCGATGCCTCACTTTAGGCGGCGTTTTCTTTGCGTGTTTAAGGAATTTGGACGGAGGGCGGATCTCTGGTGGACCCCTTCCCTCTCAACTCTGAACGCATTTTATAACTCCAGGGACGTCCGTGTTTAATATGTTGCACAAAAGCCCGTCCAACGCAGATGTTGAGCAGAGGCAGGAAGTTGCTATGACTGTAGCGGCGGGTGAGGGATGGAGGAACTGATGAGGAAGACAGGGATTGAAGGGGGCGCATCAAACAAAGAGCCACATCACTGGAGACGGCGCCATAACCGAGACGCCAAGGCTGGTGGAATTTGGCAAAATGGCTGACGGGCGTGAAAGCGACATGTTTCAGCGGCCTGATGCCCCGTAATCCAGAGTTTGTGAACTGTTAAATATGATTGAGGATGCACACAGTTTGCTTTAAAGGGAGAAGTTTATATCAGACCTTCTGCGTTATTAGACGTGTGGCAGGTCACATGATCTCAGGACACAGATTTTAAAAGTGTCAGAAAATGAAAGAGGGAAAGAATAAAGTGATACTTTAGTGGATCATCTGTTTCCATCTTCTCCTGTCCTCTGCATCTTCCTCTGTCACATCAACCAACTGCATGTCCTCTCTCACCACATCCAGAAACCTCCTCTTTGGTCTTCTTCTTCTTCTCCTGCCTGCAGCTCCATCTCCAGCATCCTTCTACCAGTAGATCCACTATCCCTCCTCTTCTTCACGGGTCAGAACATCTCAGTCTGTCCTCTCTGACTTTGTCTTCATGACCTCTAACCTGGACTGTCCCTATGATGTCTCTTTTCTAATCCTGTCCATCCTCCTCACTCCCAGAGAACATCTGAACACCTTCATCTCTGCCTCCTGTCTTCTGGTCAGAACCGCCGTCTCTAAACCATCCAACAGAACTACTCTCACCTCCATCTTGGAAACTTTTCCATTCACTCCTCCTGCTACTCTTTTGTCATAGATAACTCCTTCTCCACCCACTCCACCCTCCCTGCACTCGCCTTTTCACCTCTTTTCCACCCTCACCGTTGCTCTGAAGAGTTGACCCTAAAGTCCTTAGACTCCTGCACCTCCTCCACCTCTACTCCTTCATCCACACCTCCTCCAGTCTCCCTTTCATTAACACGTTTTCTGTCCTGCTGCCATTGACCTTCATTCCATCTTCCTCCACCTCTCCAGGCTTTCCTCCCCCTGCTCCCTGCTCTCACTACAGATCATAATGTCATCCACCAACATCAAAGTCCGTGGAGACTCCCGTCTGACATCATCTGTCAGCCTCTCCATCACCGCAGCAAAACAAGGAGGTGCTCAGGGTCGGTCCTTGATGCAGTCCCACCTCAGCCTTGAATCCATAAATCGTTCCTACTGCACACATCATATTCTGCACCACTCTCTTCCTCCCTCGCCTCTCTGTGGTACTCTTCCTCTAAATGCACAAAGACACAATGCAGCTGCTTCTGACCTTCTCCATACGTCTCCATCATCATCCTCAGAGCAAACGTCTCATCTTCAGCGCTCTTTCTTGGCATGAAACCACCCTGCTGCTCACAGACTGTCAGTCAGAGTCAGAGTACATAAAACTGAAATGAAGTTCCTCATCTTAGTTGGTGGACTCTGAAGACTCCCTCCTGGCAGTATGGTAGGGGGGGGGTTTGTGAGTGCTGACGAATTGCTGGGGGTTCAAACACAAACCA
Source organism: Lophius piscatorius (assembly GCA_009660295.1). Classification (NCBI taxonomy): domain Eukaryota; kingdom Metazoa; phylum Chordata; class Actinopteri; order Lophiiformes; family Lophiidae; genus Lophius; species Lophius piscatorius. The sequence continues at coordinate 84,237 of VRLP01000066.1, forward strand.
CCCTCAGATCCCGCCTGCTGACGTCAATCAATCTAATTAGCCCGGCTTATCATCTGGCAGTTCCATCTCTGCGGCGCAAGACAGACCCCCGGAAAGGTCAGCGTGCCACAGCCGAGACAGAGGCGTACTCAATCAGAGGTGAAACGCTTCCTTTTCCAAACGGGTTCCAGTTTGGAGCAGACAAGCGGGCCTTGTGTTGGGCCTCTTAAAGACCTCGGTGAGAGGTGACAGACGCTTTTAAGGCCGCTTTTAGAACAAGACATTAACAAATAAAAAGTCTTCTGGTGACGTCTGGTCCAGATCGGCCCGCCTCTCCGCCTCTCCGCCTGTCCGTCTGTATCCAGATCACTTTTCGCCCCTGTTTCCTCACTTTGCATCTCTGCATCTGCTGCGTCGGCGTGAGACACGGCGCTCATTCACGCTCCATCCCGCTGAAGGCGTCTGAAAACAACGCGGCGGGAAAGGGAACCTCGTCCCTCCGCTGTGTCGACATTTTTTTTGCAAAGGCCCTTCATGATGTAGACATAAAACACAGCGAAATAAATATTTTGTCTTCTCTCTCGCAAAGTAAACTAAGTGGCATTAACGGAGGACCACCCACCCCCCCCACCCCCAACCCCCCCGGAGGCGTCGTGTCTTTTAACGCCCTCTTTAAAAACTCTCTTTAAAACCGTCTCGTCACAGCCATGTATACATAGAAGGAAAAACATCTGAGCCCCCCCCCCCCACACACACACACACACACACACCAACTCCCTCATGCTGAATGCATAATGTATGTAATGAAATAATGTTTCCAGTGGGGATGGCTGTGGCTGAGGGATGGAGATGTGTAGTGAATATCAATGTGGCTCCCCCAGACTCCCCGGTTCAATCGGTGTGACGGTGGGGGGTAAATGAATATGTGGGAGGGAGAGAAGCTTTATCCCTTCGCCAGAAGCTACAGTGAGGGGCTGCTGGAGAGGGGCGAGGAGGGTGGGGGGGTCCGAGCGTACTGAATGGGTGAATTCGATCCTCTGGTCCGAAGTGCAATCACTCGCGTGTTGCCCTGCAAAAAAGGTGCCCAGTCCCCTGCGTTGTACAAGCGATCGCATTGATTGAACTCCTCAGATAAAATGTGAGTCATTAATAATGTCAAACAGTCCATATTGAGTCAGACTAACTATTTCTATGATGTCAGCAGTCTGCTCTTGGATCAGATCCCACAGTGACTCAATGATGAAGATAAATGGAGTCAACTCGTTTTTTCTGAGCTCAGGAATAAAAGAAAACAGATTTCCTCGTGTCGATTCACAGGAGATAAAGTTAGCTGGAGTGATTGATCGGAGAGAATGGTTTCCATAAAAAGGTTCTCCAAATGTGTCAAATATTAACTTTTACAGTAAAATATGATGTGTGATGCCGATTTGTACATGATGGGACTTATGGTTTGGAAGAAACAGTCAAAAACATTTGTTGTTGTTTTTTTGTTGCAAAAAAGCCCCTTTAGTGAGAAAAATCCAGAAAGTTACAGTGAAATATGACAAATATGTTATAGATGTCATTAAGGTGGTTCATAGGAGATAAATGAAGTCTATAACTGACCGGTTAGGAAGTTACATCCGAAAAAACAGTGTTGTTTTCAAAGAAAAGGCTCCCTCTAGTGCGTAAAATATGAACTATTGGAGTAAAATATGATAAATACTAGATAGATCCCCCCTCTTTTCTGTTAATTTTACCAAAGGTTTGTATTTTTCACAGTAAAATTCTGTTTTTCACAGATATTCTAACTGTTTCTTTCTTCAATCTGATTCCCTGGATCAACTTCATTGATATAATATGTTTCATTGTTGCCATCTGACAGTTTTTATCGTAATTTCATCGGACATTTTCTACCGCTCAGCGACCGAACGACCCCCTCCCCTCAGCACAGAGACAGATTCCAGCCTCACCTTGACTGGATCCAGTGAGCTCATCACTTCCTTCCTGTCGGCGTGGAGACGCTGTGTCTCTGTCAGCTGGGACTTTGATGTTTTAAACATTATCATTAATAATGTTTTCAGCATCACAATTAACTACGTTGCTACTTTGTCCCGCTCTCTTCATCCTAAGCTGAAGTCGGCATAAATCAGGACAAACTGCCTTTGTCTTGAAAAAATCTGAGGTCAGGGATTTGGAATCAGGCCAGACGTGAAAGTTGGGAAGTAGCCGCCATCTTTGAACGCGACAAAACGCACCACGTGTAGAAAAACAATGGGGGATGTGAAACTACAGTGACCGTTCAAGACACAATCAGTAAAATGAGAAGCAAAAATATTATCCATACGAACGATCTTTAATTCAAATTATTCACAAAAAGCATAACTTTTTATTCAAGCAACAAAATGATAAAAATAAAATTACATTCTCAACATAAAACAAATATTTCTCTCTAAAACATGTGTTCATTGCCTCCCATAAGGAAACATGTGATTGAAAAGTTTATTTCCTGTCCTATTTTGTAGTTTTCAGGCTCACTCTGTAATGGTGAACACTGACTTCCTGTTTCACTGGGGTATAAATATGAGCTGACGCGGGTCGAGTTCTCTCTGAGGTTCTTCACGACGGGAAAGAGCAGAGAAATGTTGTAGAGCTGCATCCCTCAGCCGTTCAAAATGTCCGTTTCAACAGTTAGCTCAAGAATGAAGAAGTTAAAAAGAGACTGGAGGTGTTTAGAAATCAGCCTGGAAGAGGACACGTCTGCAAACTGACCCAGTAGACGGGTAGGAAGATGGTTGGACTGGAAAAAAAAACTCTCAAAGGATTATAGCTAGAGAGGTCAGAGGTCAGATGAATCTTGGGTGTCAGAAAGTTTCCCTGGCCACCGTCAGATGGCGCCGCCACCAACACCAGCTGTTTGGGAGATTAGCTGTCATCCACACACGGGCTAAAGCTCCCACAGTTTAACAAACGCCACTGGGACTTTTAATGAAACGAGGTCAGAGGTCAGACGAGATCAAAGAAGAGCTTTCTGGCAACAAACGCTAAAGATGGGCGTAGCAAGAAAGAAAGCCATAGAGAATAGTACCTCACACCCACTGGGAAGTCCGGTGGTGGATCTCTGATGCCGTGAATCTGTTTTTCTTCCATCTTGTCTGAGTGGAGATGCCGTGTCTCTGTCAGCTGGGGCTTTAATTACTTAAAGATTATCATTAATAATGTTTTCAGCGTCGCGTTGCTACTTTGTCCCGCCCCCTTCATCCCAAGCCGCATAAATCAGGACTAACTGCCTTGAACTTTTGTCTTGAACTGAGATCAGGATCTGGATCGCGACCAGACTGGAACGTTGCGAAGCCGCAGCCCGTCCATATTCCCCTGTGGAGCAGATTGTATCGTTGGTGCGCAGGAACGTCCATAAAGCACCACATGTAGAAAAAAAACCCACGGAGGATGTAAACATGTGTAGCGCAGCAGCGTAACGTTACAGAACGCTCCACGCCGATGCGTTTATCTGGGCTCTGCAGGGGCTTTGGGGACTTTTTCCACCACTTCCATTTCAGCAGAATGATGAAATTTGAGTAAAAGACAAACGGCACCATCCGGAAAATTCATGAACTTTTGCCCAAATAAGTGGAATACCATTCAGACATGGCTACTTTTTTTTCTTTTCTGGGGTTTTTTTTTTACGGCGCGTTTTGAAATATTGGAGCTGTCACTGGGTTAGCTTTGGGTTGTTGTTCAGTGCAGGATGTGGTGACTTTTGAATTAGTTTGGGTTAGACGCTAGAGAAGTATTTTTGTGACTTCCAGATGTTCCGTTATCTATAATTCCCAGCTGTGTCCTTAGAGGTTAAATGAGCTGGAAAGTTTCTGGCCAAGTTCTGGGATACTCATCAAATTCAGAGAAATGTAATTACTGCCTTTTTGAGTTCACGTCGCCTAGCAACCAGCCATTAAATAAACAATAAAAAAAAATTTTTTTAAATTCCTCCCTTTTTTTTTCTTTCTTTTTTTTTTAAATTCTATTTTTTATTTAGCCACACCTCTTATCTGCCCAGCGCCTCCTTTTTCAGCGGCTTTGACCCGACCCAGTCTCTGGGGGCTCTGCAATATGAAGGCAGGGTGAGGAATGTGTGAAGCATCCAAAGAAACACGGACCGCTATTTTCCCACAAGTATGAAAAAACGGAGGCTGTGGAATCTTTCTGACGCAATCCGCTGGTGGGACGACTGCGGTACGGTTGGGATTTGCTCGGGTCAGGGTGTTGTCAAAGCTGTAGTCCGAGGACTTAAAGATCTAAGCCGGGCCTGGGTGGGCCGGAGAGCTGCTGAACCTGCAGGATGGTCCCTCCGTCGTTCCTGGCGTTTGGTTTTGACAGGCGTCTGCGGCTCATTAATTGTTTGTTGGGCAAACCGTCATTAAAAAACAAAAAAAAACAGACCGAAGGTGGGCTTTTAGCGAGACGGGAGAGGGAGCGGGGAGCTGCAGCGGCGGAGAGGATCAGGGAAGAGGCCCCAGGAGGCCTTCGGAGATGATTACCACGCCGATGTTGCCTCTGTAATTCTTCTCGCATTAAGACGCACGCTTGAAAGGAATTCCCAAACACGAAAACAGAGCCAACTTCAATGGCCCCTCTCTTTCTTTCCCCATCTAATTATTGCTGCCCCCATAATGGCTGTTATATTCATCACAGTCTTCAGTATTTATAGGGTCTGTTTTCATCATAGTAATAATGTCACTCCGGAATTCCCATGCAAAGACGGAGCGCCGGAGAGAGACGTACATCACAGAGTTTATAGAGGGAGCAGCTGGGAAGTTTGGCTGGGGGGGTAGAGATATCATTTGATGTTGAGGATTCCACAGGACGGGACCTCCGGGATCCTCCTGACGGACCGGGATCCTCCTGACGGACCGGGATCCTGACCCCTTGCTCCCGCGCTGGCGCTAAACCTTTTCCTCACTTCCTTGCCTCCTTCAAGCTTGGGAAGCCGACTCAAATTCATTAATCTTTGCACACTTCCTCCTCCCTTACATCTCCTCCTCCACCTCCTCCTCCTCCCTCTCTCTCTCTCTTTCCCCCCTGCTCCGGTTTTACCGCCGCCGCCGCCGCCTCCTCCTATTCTCCATGTCGCTCCCAGTATTTGGGTATATATTTAACACCCACATGTGAGGCCTGGTGAAAGGGCCTGGGGAATGGAAAGGAAAACAAGCGTGCCCTCTCTCCCGGCCCTTCGCTGCTCCTCGGCTATAAATACCTCCGGGTGGCGCGCCAGGTCCAGCGACCAGTGGCATGGGAACCTCTCTCCCTCTTCTGGTCCACTGCTCGGACACTGGAGTCCAGTATGGGAAGGTTCCGGGCAGCAGCCGGGCCTGGAGGGCGGGTGGGTGGGTTGTTTAGGTTTCGAGCAAAGTGGGCGGGTGGCGCGAAAGCAGGAGGGTGGTGTAGGGCGGTGGGGTTTTGAGGAGCATCCTGGTTTCTTCTCCCGTTCTCCTCCGCTCTCATCTTCCTTTTCAAAAGGCTTCATGTACGCCGCATTTAAGGCGGTTGAAGATTGTGTGAATATGTGCTTTTCAAACCCTCAAAAGAAGAAACCCCCCCCCCACACACACACACACACACACACACACACACACACACTTCTCTCGGCTGTTATGTTACTCATACACCCCCCTCGAAAAAAAGAAGAAAAAAATTGATTGAGACTTTTTCAAAGGTTTGTTCTTCACGGCGTCGTCTCAACGCGTTGATGCTCGACGGCTCGGCTAGTATTTTCAGAGTTGGAGGTAATAGTTTTAAACTGACAGACCAAACCTCTCCCTCTCCCAGCTGTTCCACTTCTGCCGAGTAAATACTTTTCTGTGCAAAAATAAATAAATCACCCGCACATAAAACTCAAAACTCCGACCCCGCCTCACGATTATTTCGTTCCTCCGCCTCTCCTCGCGTTTATGTTTGAGGCCGCGGGTAATTATATCTCTGACGCGTCTTCAAGGACCGTATGGAAAAGTCATCGCCACGTCTGCAACCATTTTCAAATTCTACAGTCTTTAGTGACGTTTAGTGCGAGGAAGAATTGGATTATTTTTTCCGTAAAAAGGTCAGTTGTACGTTTCCGACACTAGGGGGAGTTTTATCCTGATGTTTTCTCAACCGTTGCTCCGATTTCCTGCAATTTTAGGGGGAAAATGAATCGACTCAAAGACTTCAGTCTTGTATTTATAATTTTCTTCTCACAAAGTTCACATTTTACTCACTAGGGGGAGTTTTTTTTATGAAAAACACTTTTTCGGATGTAACATCACGTTTCTTTTGAGGTAATAATAATAATAATAATAATAATACATTTCGTTTATAACGCACTTTACATTTGGATCAAATCTCAAAGAGCTACAAAGTAAAAGTAGATAAAAGCATCAATAAAAAATAAAATAATAACTATATAAAAACATGACCAAAAAGCAGCAATGTTAATTAAAGTTATAGGTTCTGCTAAAAAGGAAAGTTTTAAGTCCTTTTTTTAAATGTGTCATTCGTCTGTGGAGCCCTCAGATGGTCAGACAGGGCATTCCACAGACGAGGGGCAGCAGAACAGAAGGCCCGATCACCATGGTGTTCAATCACTGGGTTGCTTGTACAACTCAGGAGATTGGGGACTTTTTCGGGGATGGACCCTTGCAATCAGGCCCAGTTCTGCTCCAGCTTGGTCGCTGGTTCTGGAGAATTTTTCGAAATGTTGGCCTCTTAGAACCCCCCCTTAGTTTGTTTTTGTTTTGTTTTGTGTTTTTTATACCCTACAGGACACGTGTTTATAGTTAAGGCCTCCGATAATCGTCTTATAGATTCCGTTCGCAATAAAAATATCCGTATAGATTTTTTTTTTTACCCTCAATCGTTTGTAGCTGCTCCAATGTCAACAAGACCAAAAGAAACTTTCTGCATCAAAGCTTCACGTTTGGCGATTGAACATGTCGAAACCAACAGATTACTTTTTCTCCGTTGGTACCCCCCCACCCCCACCCTCCCCCACCTCACACCTCTCAACATTCCCCCTATGTCTCTTTTCCTCTCCCTCTCTTAATACTCGCCTTTCCTCTCCCTCGCCCCTACAAGGCTCACTTGTTATTTTTTCGTACAAGGTCCTGTAATTAAGTTTGACATAAGCACAGGGATTAAATATGCGGTTGAGGAGGGAGAGAAAGGAGCTCTGTTACAATCTCAAGGCCAGCTGTAAAACGGAACCAGATTGTGACACTTGGAGTTGGAAAGTTTGGGAAAGGTGCCGAGACTGGAGCTGAGCTCCACCAACGAGAGACTTTCTCCCAGTTTGACGGCGGCCAAAAAGGGCTACCGACACCGCCGCCAAAAAGGCTAATGCTGAAAATCCTTAGGCGGAAGACTAACACAGTCGGATCCAATAATCGTTTCTTTTTCAACTTAAAGACTGCTGAATGTTTTCCGGCCAAACATTAACTGTTGTCTGTCCGGCCGCGTGAAGGATACTATTACTCTACCGGCCCAAATCTACGCCACCTTCTAGAAGTACTGGGTCGGAAAAAAAGAGTAACAGGGGATGAAAAGAAATGTCTTTAATTCAAATTATTCACTGGAAATCTAAGCTTTAACTGGAGTTTGTGGTTTGTTAGTCCTTTTATCTTTGATGCCTCCTTTAATTTTTATTCCTCTGGTTTTATTTGTGCCGTACACAAGTTAGAGCGAAGGGATTAATTGTATTTTTTCTTTTTCTTGTTTTTATTGGCTTTATGTTTTTATGGATTGTTCTTTTATTGTCAGGCACCTTGTGAAGTGATTTACGTGGAAACCTCTCCAACTCCTTCAGGTTCTGAGGTCCACCCTTGTGGACTCTCCTCTGCAGGACATCCAACAGATGTTCTGTTGGGTTTAGGTCAGGTGACTGGGATGGACATGACAGAACCTTTATTCTGTGACCTCTGAACCATTCTTGGGTTGATGTTGAGGTGATCTTCAGATCCTTGTCCTGCTGGAAGGTCCAACCACGGCCCACTTTAAGGTTCCTGACGGGCTTTTAGGTCTTCATCCAGTATCTGCTGGTGTTTGATGGAGTTAATGGAACCATGCCTTTTAAGAAGATGTCCAAAACAGACCCTCATCATCAGAGATCCACCACCATACTTCACATTGGGTATGGGGGGCTTTTCTCTGTGGCTTTGATTCTTGCTATTTCACACCCATCTTCTAACTGTTTCTGCCAAAAAGGCTCTACTTAGGTCTCATCTGACCTCTGACCTTGTTCCAGTAAAAGGCCTAGTGATGTTTGACCTTTATCTTGTGTGTGGACGACAGCAGAGGCTTTTTTCTTGCTACCCTCCCGAACAGCTGTTGTTGGTGTCGGCGCCATCTGATGGTGGTTAGGGACCCTTTCTGACCCCAAGATTCAACTGACCTCTGACCTCTCTAGCTGTAAGCTTGGAGAGTTTATGGCCATTCGGACCATCCTTCTCACAGTGTGCGGGGTCAGTTTGCAAACACGTCCTCCTCCAGGTTGATATTTAACGTCTCCTGTCTCTCATTTTGAGCTGCTGAGAGATTTTCTCGTCTCCATTGTCTGATTTGTGCCGCTCTAGAACTTTTCTGTGTCCATCATTGCTGCGTTCTCCGGTCCAACACGTTTGTAGGTGACTGTATTATTAATCTTTCACGTGGAGATAAAAACAAAAGCGGTTGAAAAGCGATGGTCAAGCCTTAACCACAATGCAGCGGGGGAAACCATTTCGTACGCCGTCACTCAATCAGTGACACCAAATATAGAAATACAGGCTAAGATCAGCCCCCAGAGCGCCGAGCGTGTCGCTAGGATTTTCCTCTGTTCTGAACTCTGAGAGGTCTCACATGGAACTTTGCATTCTTAAAGAACTCTGGCAGAAACGCTTTAATCTTAATGAGTCTGAACAGCGAATCTCTCATCTGCAGCAAAAAGGATTAGGAATGCAGCAAAAAAAAAAAAAAAAGGGCTGCCGTTCCACTTTGATGAATTGTGTTTAGAAAATCCCCGGGCACGAAGTTCCCCCCAAACCAACAAAGCGTTAGGCGAGGAGGGATACTTTTAAACAACACAACTTATCTGAGAAAAACAGAACATGCGTTTAAGTGGAAACACAAAAGCAGAAGCTGATTCAACTCCTCTGCAAAAATGATAAAAGTGGCTAACTCTTTTGGCTCAATCCACTTAGCCACTTTCTGGAGTCGAACCCCGGAGTAGCTTTGCACAAATTAGGCGCATTGTGTTCCGTCGCCGGCGCGTTGATTTATTTTTTGATTCTGGATGATGAATCCTCCCATTGTTAAAATAAAGCATAAATAAATGAATTCATAATTTTTTTCTTTTCTTTTCTTGCTGCCTCCCGCTGGAAGTGCTGGAGAAATTGGGGTTGATGCGGTGATGAAGGAGGGAGTTGATTAAGCGAGACAGTAAATCGCCGAGAGGGCCCTCGCTTACAAAACCACACCGAGAAGAAAAAAATTAAAAAATCTCTCTTTGGGTTTCATCAAGAAAAATAAATAAAAAAAATCATCACCGGCTTTTATGTCAGCTGTAACATTCTGGTTAGTTAAAAGTGCCATTATGTTTATTTGTGTTGTGATTTCTACAATGTTGATGTTATGTTAATGGAGTCCATATCAAAGCAGCCGAGTGTTTTCTTAATTAATTATTACGCTGTGGTGTAATTTCCCCCCAAACAGTCTGAGTGAGTGTGAAAGGGTTAGAACCCAGAGCCTCTGGCTACTTCTGACTGCTCCAACTACAAAGAACCGCTCTGCACTGGGACCTGCTCCAGGTTCCACCTTTCCTACCCCCCCTCCTCCACCTACCACCACCACCACCACCTCCACCCCATATGCCCTCCAGCCTGCAGAAAACTACTCCGGCTGATTTTTTTTGCTGTATTTATTTTACATTCCGTTCCAAATGAGCGCCCGCCTTTTTTTAAATTTAGTTTCCCGTCATGGAAGTAAAGAGGACATAAAGCTAGACATGTGAGTCATATTAATAAGAAAACAATATATATGTGTTATCATACACATATATGTGTAAGTGTCAGAACCAGCGGCGGCTAGTGAGTTTAAAAAATTGAGAAAAATTCACATTGTTTTCACTTCACGGGACATTTATTCATGACGTTCATGATTAAATGTATGTTTTTATAACAAATGTAATACAAACAAAAATCCTTCTCACCTGTAATCTGACAGACACATGGATCAGTTTGTGGTTCAGGTTAAGTGCTCTTATTTTGAAGGAGCAGAAGTAGAGTGTTCTGCTTTGAAAAGAAAATAAAGTACGAGCTGTCCCCCTTCCTCTTACTATGATGGCGTATATTAAGGTCAGGCATAAGAGAGAAAAAAGAAATAGGAGGAAGTTTTGTTTTTTTCATATTACATTTTGCGAAGAAGTCTGAATGTGGAGAATAAAGTCGAACTAAATCATTGGAAGTTTTTTTTATTTTATTTTGCATTTCTGTGACTCTGTCAGCGCGCAATCGCTCCGGGAATCTTCCCAAATGTATTTGTATAAAGCCTATTTAAAATCTATTATTTCATTCTATTGGAAAGTAGTGGTCAATTAATCGATCTCTCCTTCACTAAGAGTACGTCACACTGGTTGCTGATTGGTTAGGTAGGACGTCCCTTGGAGCATCACTTCCTGTGTTTTGGCCAATAGCAGATCAGCACGAAAAAAGAAGCACATTGAAATCCATTAAATGGATCTAGTAGATCCCGCCTCCAGAGGGGGAGAGTGAAGTTTGTCCTCCTCTGTTCTCCACTTCACACAGACTGCCTTTCACCTTGAAGCATCACTTGAATTTTTAATAATTGGATTTTTTTTTGTAAAGAAGATAAAAAATGATTTTAAAAATGAGGTTTTTCCTGCTTTTTTAAATGTAATTGGGACTGAGATTATTTGTTCTCTCTACTGCGGAATAGTATTCAGTCATTTTCTGTGTATAAACACAGAAAGGTTCGGTGGGTTTTACAGTGTATTCCTTCCCTGATGAAGAAGATCGTAACGCAAAGACGTCAACGTCTCGCGTCTTTAGGGCGGTGATAAATATTATCATGCACTTGACCTCTATTGATCAGCCGGTGGGACGTGTGCCCACTCCCCGGCGTTGAGCCTGAACATCTGGCCACCAGAGTGCTTCTTTGAGTGACGGATAACATCTGGGAAGTCTGCTACTATCACAGGAAACAGTGTTCCCATCTCCCCCCTCCCCGCCCCTCTGTCTCTCTGCTCCCTCTCTCGCCGCCGTTTTTCCCGTTTTCCCTACGTCCCGCTCATAAGAACATCCCACTCATTGATTTCCCATTAACCCCTTCCTGTCTGCGAGTATCTGCCCACCCAGACACACAGACACCATTCCGCTGATAACCAACATAATGGCATTACTATGGCTGACCGTTCTCATCAAGCTGACCGGGGGCCGGTCCAGCCCACCCTCCAACGGTCTGTTGCTGCGCGCCGCCATCTTTCCCCGCCTTCTTCATGTTTGCCGCCGCTGCTGCATCCGTCGCAGGTTCTCGTCTTAACTCAAAAACTGTCTCATGGATTATTTTCAAACGCCGCAGCCACATGGACCGTAGTGCGAGGAAGAACTGGTTTGATTCTGGGAAATGTCAGTTGCATATTTCCGCCACTAGGGGGGAGCGTCATCTCCAAGATTACAGTTTTCCGACCATCACTACTCAACCGTCGGTCTGATTTAGTCCAGATTTTTTGAATGGAGTCGTATTTTACTTGAACAGTTCATATTTTCCTCACTAGGGGGAGATTTTGGAATTTTAACTACGTCCAACAGCATTAGCCTCATTGTTGTTTCTGTTATTACAGCCTCTTTTCTTCCTTCCTTCCTTCCTTTATTTGCCCCTCTTTCCTCCGGCTATCTTGCGTTTCATCCTGACTCCTTCGCTTCTTAATTGCTTCTTCATCATCCTCCGCCGTCCTCTGCATCTTCCTCCTCTTCTCAGGTCCCTGTTAAAAATTCACCTGGCGTTCAGCCTCAGGTCACACATGTCGAGCTAACGTCTGTGGACAGAACTCAATGTTCCTATTTGTTTTCACAATACTGTGATAGCATGTGTGTGCGTGTGTGTGTGTGTGTGTGTGTGTGCGGTTGTCACACTATATGAGCCTGCAGCTATGTGCCTATAGTGTCAGAGGACAGCAGTTTGCTACGTGGCGGCGTTTGTAAAAGTATTAAATGATGATTTTAGCTCCGAATCTTCAGCCTACAGCTAAATGTTAGATATAAATGTTAAATATAATTGCAAATGTTGAGCCTAAATTATTAGAAAATATGCAAATTTACACCACGACATGAACGAAAAGTACCAAAATAAAAGCTCGACATTTAGATTTAACATTTAGACATCATACTTAGATATAGAACATTTAGATTAAACGTTTAGATTTAACATTTAGAGTCAACATTTGTCGCTAAATGTGTCTGTTCAGCACGTTTCTACGTGAAAACGTTAATTCCGGCCTCCGCGTTTAGCCCCGAAGTTTAACTTTAGCCTGACTTTCAGGTTAACGGAAAACAAAAGGAGCTGCATTATAAAATGAAAGCTCGTTTCTGTGTGGCTGGCTCCGCCGATGTTTGCGTACGTTTCGATGGCGTTAAGAATATATTCTAGCATGAAAGGACGCCGGCGTATCTGTTTCCTTCTGCATTTCCTTTGTCGCTCCGGCGAGCGTTTTGGCAGGAGCGATAAACCAAATGTGTGTTTGTCGAGCTTCTCTGAGCCACCGCCGAGGCGAGTTGGAAAAAGCCCTTCATTTAAGCATGGCGTGCCTCCATCAGTCCTCGCCTCTGATGTACAAAGAGCCCAGAGGAAGGAGCTTCACAGCTGTTTGTAAACTACGAGAACAGGAAAGGTCAACAAAGTAATGCAGTGCGTTTTTTTTTTTGTTACGCGTTTTCATCTCCCTCTGTTCCTTCGGCGAGACGGCGGGCCGGCGCCCTGCCTCGGCGGCACTGGTGCATTTAAATTAGTGTTCTTGCCTGGAGAATAATGGCGGAAGCATAACCCCCATTGTATTCTTTGATAAACTCTGGAGAAGAAGAAGAAGAAGAAAAAAAGAAGACGCGTGCTATAAGCTGAGGAAGAGGCGCGGTTTAAGGGCACGACTGCCTCGCAAATCTACCGTGGCAAAGTTTTTGGGGAGAGAGGCGAGAAAAAGAAGGGCGAGCGTGGAAGTGAGGGCTGAGATGGAGGATGCAGCATGTGGGTGGAGGTGGGTGGAGTGGGTGTGGGGGGGTCTGTGTGGCAGGGACATGTGTTATCTCTGGGTGCAGAGGTCTTTGTTTGTGGGGCAGAAGGAGGTATAGATTTCCTCTCCATGTCAGCGCCTTTATTTGGGGCTCAGCGCTGAGAGGACAATAGGGAACTAATCCGGCGCTGAATCAGGATTAATATTCAAGCCGCACATATTAATTCACAGTCAAAGGGAGGAAATGCAAGATGTGTCAAAACGCTCCAACAAACAACAAAAAAAAAAAGAAAAAGCCCGAGGACCTTGACCAAAAAAGAAAAAAAAAGAGAAAATTCCATCCCGATGCCTTTCATATGAGTGCATTATTTTTACCGGGTCCCGCGGTCTGGTTCCGGCGTTCTGTTGATTTCTCTATTAATCTTCATAATGATTTTCTGCAGAGGAGCGAGAGCCGGGGGAAGCATGAAGAGCCGCATGTTGTTTTTGGCTATTCTCCTCGCTAAGCTCAGGATTTAAGATATGGATTTGAATATTTATGACAGAAAATAATAGAGGTTATAAAAATAAGTCCCTGCAGAGCCGGGCTGTAAGTTATAGGGGTAAGCGACGCCTCCCACATCAAAGCAGCCTGGAGATGTTGTCCGGTCCGTTCTGAAAGCTCGGCGCCGCACGGGGAGCTTCTGCTGAACACGCACCGCGCTAATGTTCAACTTATGGGGCCGTTTAAAAAAAATGCTGCGTCCGATTTTTTTTTTTTTTTTTTTTTTTTAAAGTCGCTTTTTGTTTTTTGTGGCATTCGCAGCAATATAAGGAATTAATACCGAATAATAAAATGTCCAAACATTCGTTCTAGATGGAACTGTTACGCTTAAATGTTCAGCATCAAGCTAAATATTTAGCTAAAAAATGCTAACATTGATGCTGACGTCTAGCTACAGCAAATGTGGTCGGGTGAGGCGGGTTCTGAACCGGTTCTGGACCCACATGCTGTGCTAAAAGCAAGAAGCAGTGACATCAGAGATTGGGGGCGGCGTTTTTTTGTAGCGAACTAAAAAGTTTTCCGCTTTGTTTTGAAAAGCCTAAGTGAGCGGACGACGCGTCTACCTGAAGAACCAAAAAAAAAATCGCGACTTAACGGACTTTTCGGCGTCATTGGTTTGTTGTTGAGCCGTTCGGTAAAGTGACAAATAAAGTTTTTTTATTTGTTCTTAGATGTTCGCTCGAATGTGTTTTTCTTCGTTGAGCTTTTATTTTGAAACTTCGGCTGACGTCAGCATAAATTTGTGGTTTTCGCTAATGATTAGTTTTGTGCAAAACATTTAGTTTTATATTCAGATTTAACATTTAGATTTAAGATTTATACATGACATTTAGATTTAAGATTCAGATCTAACAGTTACATTTAGATTTAAAATTTAGATTTAGGATTTAAGACATAACATTTACATGTAGATTTAAGATTTTGATTTAAGATTTAGATTTAGATTCAAGCTTTAGATATAACATTTACATTTACATATAGAATTTACATTTAGATGTAATATTTCGATTTAGTTTGAAATTTAGATTCAAGATTTAGAAATAACATTTAGATTTAAGATTTATACATGACATTTAGATTTAAGATTCAGATCTAACAGTTACATTTAGATTTTAATATTAAGCTTACGATTCAAGATTTAGATATAACACTTACACTTAGATTAAATATTTACATTTAGTATTTACATTTAGATTTAACATTTAGACATAACATTTACATTTTATATATGAATATTTTTATTTTTCCTTAAGAAGGAAAATACGACTAAATTCATAGATATCGCTTTAAATTAGATTTTTTTTTAAAAGTGACTTTAAACCTTTTAAATCACTTTTCAAACCTTATTTGGAGTTAGATGTAGAAAAACGTTACTGTTAAAATCAGCGCGTAGTAGTTTTTACGAATAACGCCCCGTGTAAACCTTTCACACGGTTTTTCCTAGAAACACTCGGATGTTAAGATTCAGCACCAGACGTGATATTTAAGGGATAAGAAAATAAGAAAAGAAAGAAAAGCTCTCCACTTTTTCTCCTCATGGGCGAAACATGACGAGGGCAGAGCGACATGACGACTGAACATCAAGACCCACGTCGCCGCGTGAAAAGTTAAACGTGTGAGATTGCTGGAAATGAAGCCCATCGAATATGTTTCATATAACTTGCCACATCATTATAACCGCCCAGGAGTCACGGGGGGGGGGGGGGGGGGGGGGGGGGGGGGGGGGGGGGGTAATTATGGACTCGTCATCCCTGCAGGTCCTTTGTGTTATCGTGATGACTCAAAAACTATTTCAGGGATTTTCAAATTTTATAATCCGAGGAAGACCTCAGTGAGAGGAAGAACTGGATTCATTTTGGAAAAGTTTGCCGCCACTGTGGGAAATCTTCATTTCTAAAATCATGTTTTAACGCCATCATTTTTCAACTTTGAGTCCAATTTAGTCCAAATTTGTCGCAACTGCATTGGATTGCGGAGCTTTATCTTCTGTTTGTGTCCTATTTTACTCTAATAGTTCGTATTTTACTCACTAGGGGGAGCCCTGTTTACCAAAAACATTGTTTTTCAGAGATAACTTCCTAAATGTTGGCCGATTTAGTCCAAATTTGGTGCATATGAATCCATTTAAGGATCTTTATCTTCTACTTGTTTATAAAATACAGTCTGATTGTTCATATTTTACCCACTAGGGGGAACTTTTTCACCAATAAAGAGCAGTTTTTCGGACGTAAGTTTTGAACCGTTGGGCCCATTGTGTCCTGAATTGTTGCATATGAATCGTCACAATAAGATCTTTCTTCTCTATCATCAAATTTTACTCTAAGAGTTCGTACTTTACTCACTAGGGGAACTTTTTTATGAAAAAAACAGTTTTTCCGACATAGCTAGAGTTCAATCAGGATTGCTCGTACAATGCAGGGGGTTGGGGGCTAAACTCTCTCCGACAGGGACGACAGCAAAGACCTAGTTTGAATTGAATATTTTACCCATCTCTGTCGGGCGTCTTTTAATTTCCGTCGGTGAAAAAGAAAGGAGGGCAGAACCAAGTTTTTATAATGGATTAGTACTTTATTATTGTCCAAACAAGCACTTTCCCGACACGCCCCTTCCAGGGCGCACACACACAGGCTGAGTAATCCCACACTAGGGGGTCCGGGCCTGTTGTGTACCGGCCTGAAAAAAGCATTGTGATGTTCAAAGGGGCTTCGCGGAGGCTCCATCCATTGATAAGGTCTAATGTGATGAAGGACTGTAAACTTCATCTTTTATACATGGCCACATAACGCGAAAGGTCAGCTTATCTTAATCCTCAAATCTGCCGCATCCAGGCCCGTGGCCTCATTTCACCAAGTTAAAGAAATAATCTCGCAGTCCATTCTGAAGACGGGCCCTTATTATCTCCTCGGCGAGGTCCATTTGGAAGGTATCATTAGGGCGCACAAAGCAGGCGCTGTAAGGAATGATTATTTCTCTTTTCTAATCGGCCCACCATCACATCATAGAATCAGCTGGGCTGCGACACATGGCGAGCGTTATTCTTCGTCGGGCTGATCCCTCAGACGAACTGCCCTCCAGCTTCCCGGAGGGAGGGGCCGACAACTCACCTGACTTTCTTTTTTTTTTACAGTGTATTCGAACACAGGCAAAAATCCGAGCGAGTCGACAAAGTCGGCGGAACCGATCCGTTAGAGAGAAGAAGAACGTTACGATGTTCTGTGAAGATCGACCCTCCTGCTCCGATTCAACCCGGAGTTCGTTTACGGAACCGTCCTCCTGGTCCAAACAAACCCTGGCGCTGAGGGGGGCGGAGCTACTGCATTTAGTGAATCGACGCGGGTCAGAGAGGTTATCGCCTCAAGACCCGGTTCGGGGGGGAAGTGTGTTGTTTCCGAATCCTTTTGTTCTGGACTGCGAGCGTCAAGCAGAGACAGATGGTGAAATATTTATTCCGTGACTTCGGATCATATTAGAATGTTGTTGTTTGTTTCGTTTTTGCATTCCGCTCCCTAATTTGGCGGCGGCGCGGTTTTTTGACAGGAAGCCCAACAAACACACATCGGTTCCAACAAAAGGTAGACCCGGTTCTGTAGCCTTCATTAGAAGGGAAATTGTAAACAAACTGGTGGCGTACTTTTATGGATTATCCATTCTTTATGACGTGTAGGAGTGTTTGAAGCGCCTCTGGATCAGCGCCGCTCCGGCGCTGCTCTTATAGGACATTGTTGTCTTCAATTATTTTCAGATACATTCCCGCCTGAAAGAAGCAGCGGATCATTTATTATTTAAAGATGCAATCGGCGCTGTTTATGGGGGATTCTTTAAAACCGGGTTATCTCTTGGCATAGTTTTTTTTTTTGATTAAAGGAACAAAGCGGAATGAAGTGCGCTCTCAAACGGATGCTTGTCTCTCCGGCGTGGCAGCTCATCTGCCATTATTGTGATTTAATATGAGCGGCGCCGAGCAGCGGCTGAGAGACGCCGCCGCCGAGCTTCATAGGGAGGACGCTTTAGTTTTGTACATGCGGGGGGGGGGGGACATCTGCTGTCACGGTACCGCCGCACGTCAACAAGGTTCTGGTTTCGAACCGGTGCTCCACTTCACCCCAGGGTCCAAAGACTTGCAGGTTCGAGCCAATCAGGGCCGTCCTCATCTTTTCCAAATCCTGTTTGACTTTTAGGGGTTTGATTCAGGAGGTTTGGGGCTTTTCTGAGTGAGGCTAACGCTAGCTGGCATGCTAGCATTGGCGGTTCAAATCTCACTTCCAGTTTTGGCTGAAGGACAGACCGACCTCGGTGACCTCGCCTCCTCAACTATTCCCTCCTTCGCGTTCCTGTCTTCTGTCCCGGGAGTTTGACGCCTTTAAATTAGGATCCCTGAAAAAGGGGTCCTGATGGAATCATCTTTGCTGCCACGGATCCTTCATGTGAAACGCCATAACTCCAAAACCCTCTCATGAATCATTTTCAAACTGTATTCCTTCATAGATCGTAGCGCGAGGAAGGACTGGAGTGATTTTGGGAAAGGTCGCTTGCATATTTATGCCACTAGGTGGGGAGCTTTATCTCACAAATTCACAGTTTTCAGGACATCATTTCTTTAATCTAAAGAGTTCAATCAGGGGGGGTTTGCTCGTACAACGCAGGGGATTGGGGGCTTTTACGGGGACATACCCGGGGGACGACGGCGCCGGACTAGATTGTGAATCTAATGGCGTGCTCCTGTTGGAGAAGAGAATGATTGGAGATTCCTGACGCGTGTGTGATGAAACCAGCTGTGAGTTTTAATCCAGGTTCAACCCGGATTAAAAACTAAACGATGTGAAAGATTTGACGAGTTGAATTCCTGCCGCACCTTCAGCGGGTGGGTTCGGGTTCCAGTCCTGCTGCTGCATCTTCTTCTCCCACATACTGTCTGTAAAAAGCCCCACGTCTCTTTTATGGCCACTAGTATCCACTTATCCCGCCGTCGCTCTCGTTGGGTCCGATACTTAAGTTCGCTCTGAAGTCTTTTCCCTGGAGACCCCGGTTCTGGGGGGGATCGGTCCGTCCTCAGCTCGCGCAGACAAACTGCAATCAATACCTGAAAGAGGTCAGCCGCGGGGGTCAGGCACCCGTGGCGACTCCAGCGCAGTCCTGATGAATCCTGGGTGAATGACCCCTGACGACCCGGGAAGATAAGGTCAGTCTGGCCGTGGTGACCCTGAGCCAGGAGGCCGGCGTCCGGCCCGCGAGGCCGTCCGGTAATGAAGTGGTCAGTATTGCCTTTCTGTCACTCAGCAATTAGCGAGGATGGATATGGAGCCATGGCGGGTCGCAGAATCACCTTCGGCAGGCGAAGCGGCGGTAAAAGCGACGCGTCGCTCATGCAGCCACAGACGACGGCGTTATAAAAGCTGGTACAGGAAGGGGGCGTGTCCTCAAGAGTCAGGACGCATTAAGACTGTTGTGTCTTCTAGAATTATTCCATCCTGAAGAGTCTGGGATATTATTGGATGTTCAGGTTTACCTGCAGATCCTTCATGAAAAACTGTTTCAAATGTTATTCTCCCAGAAACCTGTGTGAGGAAGAACTGGATTGATTAGGGGAAAAAGGGCGGTTGCTTATTTTAGGGGAGATTTGTTTCCATAATCCCAGTTTTCATGCTGTAAATTCTCAACCACTGGTTCCATTTAGTCCAAACTTGGTGAATATGAGGAAATGTGTCTTATTTCATGTTTTACTCTAAAAGTTATTTTTTTGCTCACTAGGGGGAGCACCTTTACGAAAAACACCGGTTCTTCATCTGATTTAGTCCAAATTCACGCCATCTGAACCGCTTCAAGGGGATCCAACTCACATTTTACTGTAATGGCTCATATTTCACACACAGAAACGCTTTTTTACAACAAAAAAAATTGCTTGGGATTGCTTGTACAATGCAGGGGATGGGGGGCCTATGCCAGAGATGATCCTCGAGGATCTAGCAGGAAGGAGTTGCTGGTAGGAGGCGTCCCTCAGGTATTGGACCTTCATGACACAGGTGTAACCCACATAGCGAGTGGAGACCTCCTGAAAAGACAAACAGAGAGAGGCGGAGTCAAAGGTCATCTACGTCGCCGCGGCTCCTCCGGCTCCGTGACTCCGGGTCAGAGGCGGAGGAATCCCCCCCGCCATCGGAGCCCCTGAGCTCCTCCTGTCTGCGAACTATTTAGTTGTCAGTGATTTGTTTAAGTGGAATTGACTTTTATCTGCGCGGTGCTGGGGGGCTGCCACCGGCAATTCGCCATCCCCGCTCCTCAGCTCCCGTCTCAGCCCGGTGTCACATCCAACACATCGCTATTGGCAGCTGAGCCGGGCCTAATCAATAGCCCGGGTCAGGGATGGCCCGCGGCTCTGCCGTGGGTGGGCTATTGATCCGACACACACACTCCCACAGGTCGCCCCGACAAACCAGGAAGTCACAGCCTCCGATAGAGAGAGAGGAGAGAGAGAGGCGACGGATCACCGGCGCCGCGTTCTGTTCGCTGCAGCCGCCGACAGAAAAAGAGTAGAATGGTGTTTGTTCTTTACCGACTTACAGGGAAAATACGTCAGTGTCATTATTATTACTATGAATAATCATGTGGATGTTCAAACAGAGGGGAGGTCCTTCGGAAAAGTCCACAGAAACCAGAAACAAGCACTATAATAGGCTCCGCCCCCTCACTGGAAAAACGAAAGAAGGTTGTTGTGGATTTAAAGTGTGTTTTTCTTTTTTAACGTCACTCTAATGGAATCATGTGGTTTCCAGTTTCAGAAGTTTAAAAGCTAATGATATATAATTACTGTAGTATTAAATTCACCTCAAACATTAGCCTGAAACTTTTCATGTCACATGACCACATGATCCATACCGATGAAGTTTGAAAGACTTCCATTATTTGTGTTTTATTAGTTAGTTAGTTAGTAAACATAGTTATGGTTAGTGTTAAGATGGACCACTACACTGTAAAAATAAAGTATTATATACATAAATGATTAATTAGACCGACTAAAATTGAGTCTGTCAGCGGCTGCTTGATTCCGATGCAGTTTTTAAACGTTGGACCCGGAGCTCCTCACCGGCACCACCGTCAAACTCATGGGAACAATTAAACCCGGGCTTTAACTCCGGGCAGAACCGCGGCGCTAAAGACAATCGCACCGGGCCCGCGTGGAATTCAAAGGGGTTTTTTCCCCTGTTTTTTTCTTCTTTTTTTTTTCTCCCTGTTGCTGGAATTGACAGTTAAATAAATACGTTTCGTCTCTGAGACTTTGTTGTCATATATGGAAGATCCTCTGCAGAACAGGCAATTATATACGCCGTTACAGGAACTACCTCTTGTTCTGGTTAAGAGTTTCTTCGGAAATCTTTTTCATTTCTCATTCCACAAAAGCTCCTGATTGGTTACCAGAGCAGAAGTTCCTCACAGCAGTTCATTTACCAATAAATGTAATCTTCAACTCGTACGAAGTTACCCTGCATAATTATCGTAATCGTTTTAATCTGCTGGCTCTAAAAACAGCGGATTCATTTCCAAATCTCGATCGGTGCCTCACTTTTCTGCTTTGCTTCTCCTTAAAAAGGTGATTTATTACGGGTTCAGACTACAGCGATGAGGTGGAGAAGTTGTGGAGGTTCGGAAAAAAGGATTCCGATAGATCGCTTTTAGCAAAAAAAAAATTAATTCAAACTGTTTTTAGCTTGCAATGTGACAAAAAGGAATATAATCTCCCAATAGAGCAAGTGAGGTAATATTTATTGGAATAATGTGATATATAGATCAAGGAGGTGCAGAAATTAGCTGGGAAATCTAATTTTTAACTTTATTTTACTAATATTTATTATATATATTTTAATTATTTCTTCTTTTTTTACCTCAAAAGTAAGTTTCATGCACATTAAACTTATTCTGCACTGCAAAAAAAAAACAGGAAATGTATCTTCCTTTCAGTCAGTCAGATATTGAGTCAGAGACCAGACTAAAGGTCCGATCACCGATTACGTAATTTCCCAGCAGAACAATTTTTTTTCCTCCTTTTTTTAAGAATAATGAAATTCTAATTAAAGGTACAGTGCGTAAAATTTAAAGGGTATTTAGGTGTATCTCTTACAATGAATGGAATATAATATAATATAATAATATAACATATGCAGTTCAGTGGGTGGGGCAACACCTCCTAATTAGAAGATCCACAGGTCGGTGGTTCGAGTCCAACGGTCTACATACTGCAGGGTCTTTTAGCAAGACCCTCAACCCCACTACAGGCTCCCTGAGCGCTTCCCAGGCTTCGCCCACTCCTCATAACTTCACTTTGTTGTACTGAGTGTATGACTAAGAATGTGATAAACCCCGCTGACAGTTTTTCATTTTATTTGTGTGGAAATTTAAAGATAATTTAAGAGTATTTGTCTTTTTTTCTACTTTGGCTGTTTTTTGCAGTGTTGTGTTCAGGTGACATTGTGCCAGATTTAGGACCATCAGCTTCTTGGCGTGAGATTAAAGAGTGATGTTTTACGTTAGCTGGGATTCTTGGATTTAATGATATTCAAGATGCATTTTCTAAAAAAAAAAAAAAACACGAAATATTTTGACTACAAATCCTGTCGGATTTGTAGTTTTTACAGTGTAGTGATGTTTAAACATCTTAGTGATCGGACTTCTCTTCTTTTCTTTTTGTCTCATTCCAGCTGATGGTGTCATCCTGATTGGTTCTCTTCGTGACCTGGGATTCCCTAAATCCCGAACCCCATAGCTTTGGAAAAACCCTGGAAATACCTGGAATTCTAGGAGTTGCATCACCAGAACTTGTCGAGGCGCCGGAGGAAAAGCTTTACATTCTACTTTTTTTAAATACTTTTGTTCTACACAAAGACGAAAGTCTGATTGTTAGCAATAGCCGCCGGCCGTCCACTGATGCTTTGACGACCCTGCTGTGAGCGAGAGGTCGTGACCTTTTCTCCCCACTGACTTCAAACGGACCCTTGAAAAGGAAGCGCCGTCAGAGAGGTTCTACGCTGTGGAAACACGGAGCAGAAACACCCATCAGGTAAGGCGGTGAAGTCCACTCCGCTCCCGCTGTCCGAGCCTAAAGCGCTTTAACTTCTCCCGGGCTTTCAAGCTTACGGCCCCCCGGGTCTGGGTCTCCCACTCAGTCAGGGTTTGTGTGGAGGGAAGGCGGGTCGCTTTCATGCTCTGCTCACCTGGTTGGTCCTCTCGGAGGAGAGGCTCTGAACGTGTCACGGTTCTGGCCGGGTTCCTCGCTGGCTCCAGTGGGCCAGTGACCACCATGAGCTGGAGCGAGTGTGCTGGAAACATGACTTGTTACATCACATTGGTTACATCTCACACTTCTGCACACATAAACACCCACACAACAACACACACACGCAACAACACACATGAAACAACACACACACGCAACAACACACACACGCAACAACACACATATGCAACAACACACATGTAACAACACACAGACACAACAACACACACACGCAACAACACACACACGCAACAACACACACACGCAACAACACACATATGCAACAACACACACGCAACAACACACACACGCAACAACACACACACGCAACAACACACACACACAACAACACACACATGCAACAACACACATATAACAACACATGCACGCAACAACACACACCTAACAACACACCCACACAACAACACACACGCAACAACACACACCTAACAACACACACACACAACAACACACATGAAACAACACACACACGCAACAACACACACACGCAACAACACACACATGCAACAACACACACAACAACACACACACAACAACACCCACACAACAACACACACGCAACAACACACACGTAACAACACACACGCAACAACACACACACGCAACAACACACACGCAACAACACACACGCAACAACACACACGTAACAACACACACACAACAACACACACACGCAACAACACACATGTAACAACACACATATATCAACACACACATGTAACAACACACACATGCAACAACACACACACACGCAACAACACACACACAACAACACACACACGCAACAACACACATGTAACAACACACACATGCAACAACACATGTAACAACACACGTAACAACACACACGCAACAACACGCAGACCACACCAACCCACACGCAACAACACACACGCAACAACACACACACGCAACACACACATGAAACAACACACACACGCAACAACACACACACAACAACACACACACGCAACAACACACACACGCAACACACACATGAAACAACACACACACGCAACAACACACACACAACAACACACACACGCAACAACACCCACACAACAACACACACACGCAACAACACACATGTAACAACACACATGTATCAACACACACGTAACAACACACACGTAACAACACACACACAACAACACACACACGCAACAACACCCACACAACAACACACACACGCAACAACACACACGTAACAACACACACGTAACAACACACACACACGTAACAACACACACGTAACAACACACACGTAACAACACACACGTAACAACACACACACGTAACAACACACACGTAACAACACACACGTAACAACACACACACGTAACAACACACACGTAACAACGTAACAACACACACGTAACAACACACACACGTAACAACACACACGTAACAACACACACGTAACAACACACACATAACAACACACACGTAACAACACACGTTTTTGTGTTGTTATGACTCAGATTTGTATTTAGGGTTGCCTGTAAGGACAAACGTTCGTCTCCTCTCCAGAAGTCATCAGGAACGCTGTCAGTTATGGGATGTGGGAATTTTCACAGACAAGGATGTTGTTGTTTTTTTAGTCTGCTTTTGGGACAACAGTGATTTCCTCGCTGATAAAATGTGACAGCTGTGTGTGTGTGTGTGTGTGTGTGTGTGTGTGTGCGTGTGTGCGTGTGTGTGTGTGTGTGTGTGTGTGTGGGTTTGAGATACGTCACATGTCTGACGCTCACATGGATCTTAGGGGCTTCGTGACAAATTATTTGAAAATGAGTATTTCCAGCCTGAAATGGATTTTTGCTCAGTGTCACTCATCTGGTTTTATTACGATCTGATTTCTCTGATTTGACTTTCTCTCTCCAGAGGAGTGAAATGATCTTTTCAGTCGTTGAGATCTGATCCCAGGTCGTCTGGACTACATTCATTCCTTCTGTTATTTAGCGTCTAATATCAGGATCACGGGATTAAGTCCTTCTTTTTTTCTTGGCCGAGGTTCTCGGAGCTCCAGATAAATCATTTCTGGAGCTATATATATATATATATATATATATATATATATATATATAACTTGATACAACAAAGAAATTATTTTCTAAAAACATGTTTAACCAAAAGGTTGAGCTAATCTATTAAAATGTACTTTTTGTCAGGATCTACAAACATTTCATCATGAAATTATTATTTAGCACTTTGAGAATTGATCTTAATGTAAAGTGCGTTATAAATTATATGTATTATTATTATTATTATTATTATTATTAGATAACTCTGATTTTTTTTTTTTGATTTTTTTGTCTAAAAATATGTTAAATCAAACGATTTGTTGTTTTACGGTAACTTTAGAGGGTCTAGAATATCAAATGAATAAAAAAAAAGAAATAACAAGTAGAAAGAAAACATGAAAGGGTTAAAAAGATATAAAGTCGTAGTGATGTTGTTATTACGACTTCAACGCACTTTCATCACATTTGGGTCAATTACATTTAGTAGTGATGGAAAATGAGAATCAAAAATAAAACCTTTTCTCTTTTTCTTTTAAGAATATTTTGCATGCTGGGAAAATAAAACCCTTGAAAACCCATTAAAAAGAAAAAACATTCGTGGAGCTGGAGATAATTGAGGACGTGAAATGTGATGTTTATTCCCTTTAAAGTCTGATTTAGGACCCAAAGGGTCAGCCGTCTCGCAGTAGGACGATGATAATACAAGAGGAGTCAGGGGTGAAGGGTGAAGGGTGGAGGGGGTGGAGGCGGAGCTCCGGTCTGGAGGATGGCGGCCCCCCCTCCCTGGCCTGTGTGCTGATGGAGCCGTATTTCTTGCCCAGGGCTCCAGGGCTTCGACACCAGACCTTATTTTTCATGTGGGCTGCTCTGCTGCAGTCGGTGCTGCTCCCTTTGTGCCCCCCCCCTCCGCCCTCCGCCCTCCGCCCTCCGCCCTCCTCCACCCTCTTAGAGAAAGAGACATGCATGATTTCATACATGAAAGATATATGTAATTGGACAGCGGGGCCTTTGCAATACATTTACAATTCTAAACAGATTCCGTTATAAACGGTTTCCTCTCTCTCTCTCTCTCTCTCTCTCTCTCTCTCGCTCGGCCCCCTTTTTTCCTTCCTGAGGAAACGTATTTGCACAAATTCAGGAACATTAGATCAAAAATATGGACAAAACACGAGTTATTGTTCTTCTCACATGTTTTCTGTCTGAAGTGTCTCACACTTCCATATTCTTCCACTGAAACTCTACACTGTAAAAAAAGACAAATCAACATTATTTCATAAATACATACCATATTTTTAGCATCGTGTTACTTTAAAACAATGGTGAGCTCTTGTAATTCAATAAAAAAAAAAACCCTGATGATTAGTATAACAGAATGCAAGTTAAGTGAAAACAGTACTCTACACTGTAAAAAAAAATGTTTTATTTAATTGGATTTCTATGGAAAAACACAAACAGACAGTTTTTTTTTTAACATAGCATCTTGTTACTGTAAACAATGGTGTGCTATTGCAATTCAATAAGAAAAAATCAGATTTTTACTATCGCAGAGTGTAAGCTGAGTAAAGCTAGTACTCTACGCTGTAAAAAAAAAGATTTTAGATTAGATTTTTCTGTCTAAATTGCAGGTTTCACTGGTATTTACATTTTAATTTACAGTAAAAAAAAAAATGCTTGAACCATTTAGCAAGACAATGCTATCGTTTTTACAGTAACAAGATACTAAATATATGGTATATATTTATTAAATACTGTAGATGTAATAACTCATGGTGACATGGTATTTTCCCGTAAATTTGACCAAAAGTTTCTATTTTCACAGTAAAATTCTGTGTTTTCACAATATTTTGAGCGTGAAAACATAAAAATTAGTTACTGTTTCTTCATTTAAGTAATTCACAGTAGATATTACAGTAATTTACTGTTTTGAGTTTTACTTCGTTCACTGTTTTCATTTTTTTTTCTCCCATAAACGATTTTTACAGTGTATTGTTCCCTCTATCGGATAGTGTTCGGAAAATGTTTATATTTCTTATTAATTTCTTATTCTTATAAGTTTTATTAAATTCCCTATGGAACAAAGGCCGTGTAAAAATAACTTGCTAACACGCGGCGTAGAATCCGTTTCAATCTAGAAACACGAGCCGGAAAGTGAAATAAATCCATGAAAGTAATGCCATTCAATAAAAAAAAGAAAAAAAAAAGAAAAAGATGATTAGTACTGCCGGGTGTGAGTTTAGTTTATCAAGTGAAAACACAATCAAGACTCTACAGACGAGCCAAAACACAGAATATCATTACAATTTAAAGTGAGGAATGAGAAAAAAATCTGTTTATCCTTCCTGTCAGACAAACGAGAAAATTACATTTGCGCGACACAATTACATTTTGCATAAATGTGGGAGTTCGTGTCGTGTTGGAGGAAGCCGCCGTCTATTAACTCACTGCACCTTTAAAAAAAAGTATTCTTCAACAGCATAACCTCAAACAAGATCCCAGATCAAACGTCTTCATAAAAAATCCTTGCAAATTCAAGCTGGAATTCAAATTCACGATAATAATCAAGAGTCCGACTTCCTTAGTTTTGATTACTTCGCAATCTTTCCACGAAGATGCGAAGCCGACGTTTCTAACCCGGGAGGAGCGCGACCTTTGGGATCTCAAAGGCCGCCTTCGTGTTGGTTTCTTTGTGCCATTATGAGCAGCAAAACAACTTGTTTAACTGGATTGGATCCAGATGACACGGCGCCGGGGCGTGGAGATCCACGGCATCGGAAATGATTCACCGTCCGCGGATCAGATCGGGAAAATTAGAAGCGCTTTCACGCTGGTCCTCATTTCTTTCCGGGGATGACGTCAGTCACGAGAGGAACATTCATTCTAGTCACTCTGTCTTCGGGAGCGACCCTTTTTCTTCTCGCACGGCTTATCTCGACAAAATATATCAAGTCTGCGCTGTTTTGTGCGATGTGGGTTGAAAGGGGGGAGGGGGGGGGGGGGGGTCAGCTGACTGTGACGGCGGGAAAGCGTGAGAAATGTTCAGGCAGGGCGGAAAGATTCAGGCGTGGATGGCGAGGGTCGTTCCCGCGCCTGAGTAGGCCAATGAATTGAGAGTGTTCTGTTCTTGAGGAGAAAATAAAGTACGAGCTGTCCTCCTCATGTTGCACTACCTCACCTGTGTGTCTTATTGTTGTTGTAGTTTCAAAGTAAAAGCGTGTGTCGTAAAACCCTCGGAGGCACACACTTCAAAAAAAAAGTAAAAATAAAACACTCTTCCACATCTATCTTCACTGGTAAGCTTTTCAGGGCTAACTGCTACGCTAACAAGCTAACTGCTGGAGCGGAACAATTAACTCTATTCAAACGATAGGAACGAAAAATAGATTTTTTTTTTTAGTACGTCACACTCTAGCGCCTCACGGTGGTAGAGAACTGAAGAGGAAATGTGGAAATTCTCCCTGGACCAACTTCATGTCAGTATTGTATTCTGGCTGTTGATTGGTTGAGGAGGACGTCCTCCCTTGGAGCATCACTTCCTGTGTTTTGGCCAATAGCAGACCAGCATGAATAAAAGAAGCAGATTTAAATCCATGAACTTGTTCTAGTAGATCCCGCCCCCAGAGAAGGAGAGTGAAGTCTGCTCTCCACTTCACACAGACTGCCTTTCACCTTACTGCCCTGTAGGTGTCGCTGTCGAAGCGTCACCTGAACTTGAAGAATGGATGTTTTTCTCCAAAGATGATAGAAAAGACTGAGATTTGGTTCTGGTTCTTTTCAGCCGGTTACTTGTTTTCATATTTTGATCTCCATCTCGCCGCTCAGAAAACCGAGGAGGCTAATCCTCCTTTGCCTCAACAAACCGGTCCTCCTCTGTTTCTGCTACGTGCGTCGCTAACCCGTCACAGGTGAAGAGAGGCGCGTTGGTAGTTGTTCTGTTTCAGGGCTTCTGGTTTGGGGTCTCAGCCCACCCCCCCTCCGCCCCGTCACGAACGAGTAAACACCTTCACTATTAACTCACTTAACGAGCTGACACCTAAAAAAAGGGAACGGCTCCACTAATCGCTGGGTTTTATTGGCTGAAGGAACACTGGGGGCGATAAGAAGAAGGGGGGGGGGTCAACTCTGCTGAGGTATTTAGACCAATCCAGCAGATGGACAGGCAATACTCTGTGACCCCCCCCCACCCCTACCTTCCTGACCCACCATCCACAACAAACATGGGTGGGATCACCTGCCACAGAACCAACGTTTGGGTTAAACATCCATAAATCCGCTCTGAGCGTCTGAAATGACTTCCACAGAACTCCAGGGGGCTTTTTGGTTCCAGCGATGGCGGAAGATCTCCAGCTCAGCGCCGGGGCTTGATCACGCGAAACCCTCAGCTGGTGATTTTGCGCACATTGAGAATTCAGGGTGACGTCTGCACCACCTCTCTCCCGTTCGAAGCCCACCGAGACGCTGGTTGTTAGCAGGTATCGGGGTCCGGCACCATCAAATGCGGGCGCGCGGTCGTAAAAATTTTAACATTAAAATCATAACAACGTTTGATCGCATGAAAATTTGACCCAGAGGTAGTTTTTGACATTTCCCAGACGTCTTAAGCGTCGCGAGATATAGGTCACTTTTTTAATAATAACTCTGTCAATAAAAGAGACGATTAGCTTCAGATTTTCTAGGCGTATGTTTCCGGGAACCAACCAAAAGTCATCGGGAAACCAACCGGATCCCGAACCGGAAGCAAAACATTTTTATGATTTTGGAGGTTTACGCTATCTGAGTTTATTTATCTGTTTGTTTACTAGCAAGAATACAAATAAAAAGCGATGCGTGGATTTGAATGAAATTAAACCCAGTGGAATGTTTTCGGCACGTTTGACGTTTTGGTGACGTTACGTCATAATAACTTTTTATTAAACGTTGGGATTCGAGTCACTTTTTTTGTTAAGAACTCCATCAATAATCCACCCATACCCTTCAAACTCTACGGGCATCTATAGACTCATGCCAGACGTCGACCCGCTGGAAACGAGCTGGATCCGGAACCAGAAGCGGATTTTATGATGAATTTTAAGGCCTTTTTTTTTCATTTAAAAAAAAACAAACACACTAATAATCAACAATTTTAATATATGAATCTGGAATTTAATGTGCGGTTAGTTGCAATTCTAGATGATTTTATATTCCAAAATAAATTAAATAAAGAAGTTTATAAAATGTAACATCTAATTCTGAAGGTGTGAAGGTCCAAATGGTCCATTTTTAGGGGTCTGTCTATGTTTCTGCTGATATTTTAGAGGCTGCTGTAGGAGATGATGTTGAGACGGTTATAATCCTGCGTGTGTGTGTGCGTGTGTGTGCGTGTGTGTGTGTGAGTGTGTGTTGTGTCCATCCCACTTGCCATCTCTCATCTCCTCGTGATATTTTTCCTGCAGATCTTCTCCACATAGAACAGAACCAGTCTGGAGAAGTTTTTGCATTCGAATGTGTCTGGAAGGAACCCGCGATCCAGTCCGGTTCCGTTGTTGCAGCTGGTGCCGCTGGAGCCCTCAGTGGTCATATGGCTCTGATTTGGGTTCCCTCCTCCACGCGCGTAAAACCTCTCGGCTCTTATTCCTCATCTGGGTTCTGTCTGAAGGCCCGGCGTGGGCTGATTTCTCTCTCTGCAAGTTCAGCCCGAGTAGAAAAACCTGAAAATGATTTAAATCTCCTTTATTTAAGGAGCAATTTGATGTGAAGGGCTGATAAATTGCCGCGCTTTAATTTATAGATCTCTTAATGCCTCGCCGTTGTTTGGCTTCTCGCGATATTTATTTTGTGCTCTTGAGCATTTTATTGCGGTGTTTTGCTCTGCGTGGGTTTGAGAATTTACGTCTGCGAACCCCCCCAACCAAACCCCCACCGCCCCTCGTGGATTGAGATGTGACGGCTGCAGCAGGAAAACTGGTTCTGGCATCTACTTCCGGAATTCCCCCCCCCCCCCAAAAAAATATAAAATGACATGAAATAAACATAATTATTAGATATTTTTTAAGGATTCCACAAACTATCAGAAACTGTAAAATGAAAATGTTTTTTTAACATCAATTTAAATATGTGTGTGTGTGTGTGTGTGTGTGGGTGTGTGGGTGTGCGTGTGTGTGTGTGTGTCGAGTTTCAATAATAATAATAAAAATAATAATAATTTATTTTCTGATTCTTTAAAAATATGACAGCTACACACCCTCACACACACACACCCTCACGCACACACACACACACACACACACACATATATGGAAAAGAGAGAGAGACGGGAAGGAGGTCTCTGCGTGCGTAAGAGCGCGCGTGCGTGATTGTATTCTTTTTATCCAATCTGATCGCAGTGACCAGGATGAAATATTTTTCTGGTCAATCCAAACATCAAATATGAAACATATTTTGTTTCGTTTTTGTTTGTTTGGTTTTTTTTTTACGGTTTTGTGTTTTGTTTATTTTCCCCTCAAATATTGACAGACATCAAGATGTTGATTGATGGCGAGCGAACGCGCGTGTTTTCTCCAAAAATGCAAACACCCAAAGAGTTTTTCGGTGAATAATGCATGACGTCATTAATAAGGTAGTAGTGGCAGGAGACGTAAATGGAGTAAACAGACGGAGAGGAATTGATATGCCTTCTTGTTTCATATGTAAATGAGGCAGACTGACCAGACGGCCGCTTCTAATTCTTCTTTTATTTATTTATTTTTATTATTATTTTCTATTCCAGAATCCAGAAAAATCTGAAACCCCCACTGGAAAAAAAAAAAAAAACCCACAGCTCCAGTTTATTCCCCTCACAGAAATGATGTCAGCTTCCCTCCAGTGATGCTTCTTCTTCTTCTTCTTCTTCGCTCATGCGATCTGACGTGATGGGTGCCTCCATCCTCCACGGAAAAACATTAGAATCGTTCATTTCAAAGAGAAAAAACTAAAAAAAAACACAATCGGCCATGTTGTTGTTTGTGTCCATCACAATTTTTAATATTTAAAAATGATCTTGCAAATGTTTTCTATTAGATCAGACAATTTAAAAAAAAGTAAATACACTGAAAGATATTAGAAGTCATTTCATTCCCATAATAATAATACTAATACTAATAATAATAATAATAATAATGAGACAAAGGCCTGCAGAACATCTGGGGTTCAAAACAGACCAGGACAAACAAACCAGTAAATCAAAACCATAAATACAAACACCCAGCAGCGAACATGCGTTTAACTGAACAGCATTCGGAAAAGATTTATTCTTTAAATATCCTTCAGAAGATTTGATTGGAGTTAAAAAAAAAAACACTCTGAGATCTGTGCCGCGTGGAAACATTTATGCATCTGTACTAAAAGCCAGGGGATAGAGAACGACTGGAATGGAGGGTAAATGATCTGTTATAATGCGGGAAGGATTCGAACGTAGCAGCAATGACCGGCACAGATGTTGAATTTCATTTCTTTTATATACAGGAAGAAGAAGAAGAAGAAAAAACACGGAGCATTCCCCGCATATAAAGAAAAGTCGATAAATATTCCACTTAAAAACTGAGACATACGTTTATTTTTCAGACATACACAGCGGATGCTTTTATGTTGAAAATCACAAATGCTGCATTTACAGTCAAACAACCAATTTGATTTAAAAATAAATATTTAAAAATGAATTTGCATAAATATACATCTAAATATTTTTCCACTCTCACAGTTATTTGCTTCATTTCTGCTGAAACTGAAGATTAATCTGAAATGTATTCCTCATATTTAAGAGGAAAAACCATCTTTATAAACCTGATCCAGAACCTCTGCGGTGGTGAAAACGTTTGCCTTTGCTGCGGATGGTCTTCCTCACCTGTGACCGCGCGTTCACCTGTCTCACCTGATTCTCAACCTGCTGCATCATCATCTGCATGCGAGGAAAGTTGATATTTCATGTTAAAGTCAGGCTGCAGGGAGCAGCTGCTCTGCAGGCGTTTGGACTCCTGTGAGGGTTTCTGATGCGCTGCTTGATCCCTGTGGTCAGGCTGAACATAAGAGGGCGCTCCCATCGCACCTGGCTGAGATGCCCCCCGTGCATCCACGCGTGGGGAGCCCGGACAGCAGCCTCTGTCCTGAGCAGGCAGCTCTAGGATCAAATAAAAGATTCATAAAAAAAAAAAAAAGGGAAAAAAGGTATAATGGACAAAAAAGATTTTGTATTCTAATCATTTAAATATCTTTTTTTTTTAAATAGAAGGAAAGATAAACCTTTTAAAAAATCATTCTGAATTTTAAAAAAAATAAACTGAAAAGATTTTTTTCCGTCTGGATTTCAAAATAAAAGACAGGAATGAGTAAAGAAACGTAAAAAGAAATGTAACTATATATATACATTAGTTAAGTTGAATCTTACACTCCACCTATTCCACCTTCATGATGAAGGAATATCTTCATCACATTATCACTGTCTTTATAAATCCTCTCCCTTCCTCTTTGTTTACCATAACCTGTAAACACGTGACTGACACCTTCCCTTCTTTTCCTTTTCCTCTAAATATTGAAGCCTTTTAGCATCTTTTAAATCCGTCAACCCTCCTAAATAAACACAAAGGTCGTTATCTTCTTATAAAGTCACATGCAGTTTGTGGAAACGACTGTGGTTTTTTTAATATTTGTTTATTGTACAGTCATTCCATTCTATTCTACTCTATTCTATTCTACTCTATTGTTGTCTATTCTATTCTACTCTATTCTAGTCTTGTTCATTCCATTCCATTCTATTCTATTCTAGTCTATTCTATTCTAGTATAGTCTATTCTATTCTATTCTAGTCTAGTCTAGTCTCGCCTCTCCTCGTTCATTCCATTCCATTCCATTCTATTCCATTCTATTCCATTCTAGTCTATTCTATTCTATTCCAGTCTCGTCCATTCACTGGGTAATTGACACATAAGGATAAAGTGACGTCAGACAGTTAAAGTTCACCAAACGTGAATGCACTGGATGTAATAATTGCTTGTAAAAGTTGACAAGTAGTGCGCGTGAGGGTGGGAAGTGCCCCTTCACCGCAGGACAGCGGTTCCAGCACTTTAGAATCGATTAAGGGTCTTTGCCCTCCGCTTGAATACATGTTTTGTTCCTTGCAGGTCCGCTCGTGGTTTCATCTACGGAGCGTTTTTGCATCTGAAGCCACTCTTGCCTTTTCTTTGTTATACATGCGCGCGCTGTCATAGCTACAGGTTGTGTTGAATTTGCAATGCCACTCATCGATGTATGCCTATTGAGGCTGGCACGTGGACAGTTATCCTTCCCACAGAGAGGCGCAATTGAACGCCAACACAAAAGCTTCAGACCCTGTCAGTTCCCCCCCCCCCCCTATTCAGTGATGCATAGGCTCTAAAAAGCACCCGGGCCTCCGTCTGACGGCTCCGCCTGTGATTCAGCCTCCGCCGTCCTCAACGTGGTCACTGATGGTGTGACGTCAGCGCGGCCTTTTCGCATACATTTTCAAACTGAAGTTCTACATGGTTGGGCTTCAGGCCCACTGACTGAATGTCTCCGAGCTGCAGCCTCAAATAACAGCAGACTCTTTTTGGATCTCCTATCTTATACCTTTTCATTTATTTTATTCGGAGCCTTTTGCCTCGCGGCGCAGACAGCAGACACGCGCACCTCCTCCAGATTCCTGCACTCTCGTCTCCAACACAGCCGAGACGATGCCAGCTTGTACCGACGAGGAGATGCCGTTTGGTTGTTTATTCTGAGAGGGGAGGGGGATTGGGGGGTGGGGATGCGCGTAAAGTTGGTGCCACATTGCGTAAAAGCAGGTATCAGCGCCCGCCGCGGCTCGGAGAAGGCAAGTGCTGAGTGAATGCTACGTTACAGCACACCGTACATTTTAGCAGCACGGGGAGGAAGGGGGAGGAAGGGGAGGGAGAGGGGTATGGAAAAGGGGGGGAGGACTTGGTCATATATGACCACAATATAAGAAGTTTGGATTTTCATAGCCTCTTCTAATGGTATTGGCTCTGCTGGAACGCCTCATCCCATGGGAGAGGTGTGTGTGTGTGTGTGTGTGTGTGTGTGTGCGCGTGGGTGGGGGGGCCTCATAACCCCTCTAACCTTTAAGTCAAAGGCCTTTGAAAAATATAAAATATCGCCTATATATTTCATCACCCACCTCCATTATACTCCGACACAGCAGAAGCCGAACGAGGCAGCTGTGTGCGCAATCTTAGGGAAATAAAAAACACGCATGTTCTCCACGCGTGTCCAACAAACAATAAACATCCCGGCCCGTCTTATCACCGCACTTATCTCCTATGCAGCGGCGCATAATGCCGACTTAAGCTGGGTTCGGTGTTGGGGAATATGTGGCATCCCCACTCCCACTAATTCTCCATCGGAATCCACTATAGGTGCAGAACAAATCCGAGGCTATTGTTTCAATAAACACGCCACGGTTACGTGATCCGTGGAAGCCGCTCCTTCACGTGGACCGGGACTCTTATGTGGAAGCTGTTTGCACAGAACGTGCGCACGCGGAGAGCCAGGGATTGTCCATTCCCTCAGAGAATCAACAATAAAATTATCATAACAAAGAGCAGTGAGAGACTTAAAGGTGGATTTCTGTCACATTCATTCCGAGGGGAAACCAGAAGACGTCACTTTTTTTTTTCCCTTTTTGTGGGATATATGGAGCAAAACGCACGCGACGTATTATTGATCATGCAGATGTGTCTAATGATGAATCCTGCCCATCTTATATTCATAATATCTATTAGAAGAATCCATGTTTATGTAACATTTATACAGCTGACCTCGCCACAACCTCCTGTCTGACATCTTGTATTATTATTATTATTATTATTATTATTATTATCATTATTTCAAAAAGCACTTGTGTTCCAAACAGTTTTCTAACACATGTCACGATTACCTGTTTCCCCCCCCCCCCATCATCCCCCTGAGTCTGAGTTGAGTCAGAAGAATCAAGATTCTTATACATTTAGTTTTTTAAACCCACCCGCGATGAAATTGTGAGATTTAAATATTCATATAGAATCATATGAACCTCGAGTATTTTTTTTTTTTAAATAGCTCATCTTGCTTGACATAATTCCACTGGAAAATATATAAAAACCACGAATGTCTTCATCATCACTCCATCAAATAGTTTTAAAAATAACACTTTAACACTAGATGGATTTTCTCGTCACACTTTACTGTTAACGTCACATTTTCCTTTTTTAAAAGCTGAATATGACTTTTTAAAATTTTATTCTCTAGCAAGTCTTGCTTTCTTTGTTGTTGTTTTTTTTACTGATTTCTAAAAAAGAATCACACTAATTCATGATAATCAATAGATATTCCGTATTTTCCCTAAAAGATCATCATTCATCAGGAAGCCTAAAAATACTGTGTTTTTTTTAAATCCCATTTTTTAAAGATGCAAAAAATTCTGGGGATTTAGCTACATAAAAATGTTACGTACAGGTTGAATAAAAGTGCCTTTTTCTTTTTAATTTAAAGCTGTATATCAGGATTATTCAACCTCTAATCAAATCCAAGAGCAACTTCTCCTCATGCTTAAAATCCTATTTAGCCCTGATAATATCCAGAACTCTCTGTCCTTTTGATAAACCTCTGTTTATTACAGAATAATACCAGATCGGAGCAGAATTCACGACCATTGTAAATATATTTACGTGTATAAATATACACATACGTGTTTCTGATACTGGACAGATTTGCATCCGCCGCGAAAATGGCTTTAAACGTGCTTTTTTTTTTCTTTTTTTTTAAAAAAGAAGAAAAACGCGGATTTTCCTTTTATTTGTTGACACAAAACACTAGAAGTTTATTTCATATTTACAAGCCAACGCTGCGCAGAATAGAGAACATAATTCAGAATACGTGAAGTTTTTTTTCTCTCTCTGTCGGAGCAGTTTGAGTGACGCGACTCAAACCAGCCCCGAAAAAGACGGAATAATAAAAAAAAAACAGAACGTAAAACAAAAAAAAACAAGGAGCGATCGCTTATTTACTCCGAGTGAACAAAAGTACCAACACATGTTTTATAAAAGCGTTGGGGAGAAAAAAAAAAAACAATAATTTTTTTTTTTTTTTTTTCAAAAAACAAGGAGAAAAAGGAGCGGAGGAGAAAGAGGAGAAAGGGGAGAAAGTGTCGCTGCAGCCCGCCTCCACTATCAACTTTCTCCGGCCGGCTCCGTCTCATCAAACTCTTACTTTTCCGTGCTCTTAATTCCATATTTTCAATTCCTGATCATTACTTTCCTCCTTTTTTCCTACTTGTATCTATCTATCCATCCATCCATTCCTCTTCTCCCCCCCTCCTCCTCCTCCTCCTCCTCCTCCTCTCTCTCCCCTCCCTCCCTCTCTCTCCCTCTCTCCCTCCTTGGCTGAATCTTATTGATCCAGAAGGCGGCTAATTAGCCCTTCCCTTCGTGCCTGTGTAATGAAGCACATGCGCACTGAATTAATCACAGCCATTTTTTTGCAGGAAACTAATTAGCAGGAATAAAGATCCAAAGAGTTTTTTCTTTTCAATCATCAGATCTCACTTTCACCTCTTCCTCGCTCCCTCTAACACAAGACTCATCGCCTGCTTTGCATCCAAATTATTTTTATATTGCCTTTAACAACTAATAGCTACTTGGTTTTTTTTTTTTTTTTTTTTTTTTACCACTCCGCAACAACAATGATCTTTCTTTTGCCACCCCTAAGCGCAAACTGACCAAAACGGGGGACTGCCTTGATGGGATCTTTAGCTAAATCATCTCAATACTGGATTAAAAAGCGAGGATCACAAAGCGGCAGCGAGAAATTGTAAGTTTCAACTTTGCGTTTGTCTCTTTTTTTGCTCCTTCCCTTCTCTGTGTTTTCCACGATCCTATTCTCTCTCTCTGGACCTCTCTCCTGGCTCCGATCGGACTTTAAATCCACCGGATCCGCTTCTCCTCGCCCGGAGAGAAGCGATCGGTGGTCACAAGTTGATTTCATGCAAGTAGTAGTTGGGTTTATTCTCGCTTTTTCCCCCGCATCGTTACCTGCGTTCTCCCCGGCAGCGATCGTCCTCTCCTCCTCTCGGTGAACGGCCAGCGATCCTCCTCACACAGTTGACCGCGGAGAAGCTCGGTTTTCGAATAAAAACACAGACGGAACACGCGGGGAAGGGTGGATGAGGGTTGTGGCGGGGGTCGAGCGGCGTGTTTTGAGGCACGGATGCGATCGGAACGGTGGCGGCGCGGACGGAGGTCAGCGGCAGCTGCACGCGAGCGCAGCCCGGAGAAGGAGCTCCGAGTCCAGCCTGTGGGTCCGTGTGCGTCCGGTGGAAGGGAACCATCTCCCCGCGTTCTAGAAAAAAAATTTTTTTTCTTCTTCTCGCATTTGACACTTGCCACATCCACTGCTCTGCAGCATCGTCACGTTGCGATAAAAATCCTCGTCGGGATAAACATTTTCTTTTTTTCTTTTTTCCTCTTTTTTTTGTTCGCCTCCGTGAAAACGTGCAGCCGTCCCTCCGCCCTGCCTCGCTCCCTGCGCGGCTCCGACTTTACCCCCACTTTGTCCATCTTTTTTTTTTCCCTTTTCTTTATTTTTCACGGCTCTTTGCCTCTTTGAAGCGTTTGTTGTTTGTTTTTTTTAAAGTCGATTCTCGCTCTTTCCTTGACGGAGTCACATGCAAATCGATCGACATACATACATGTATGTGTGTGTGTGTGTGTGTGTGTATGTGTGGGCGCGCGCGCGTACAGATTTGGCGTTTTGCGAGCGTGTGCGCGTTATGTGAATGTGGTGTGTGGAGAAAAAACCGAAGCCTCGGGTCTCCTTCATGACAAGAGCGGATCAGCAAGACCTTGTACATGGGCAGGCTGAGAGTGGGAGCTGCTTCCACAGACAGGCAGATAGACAGACAGACAGGCATGTGGTGGAGGGGAGATTCAGGCAGCCTGGATCTGATGCCTCCAACTACTTGGCTCCTGTATCTGACTTTCCTTTTCTTTTTCTTTTTTTTTTTGCTTCCCAGAGAAACGCTGACCGGAATGAAAACCAAACATTGCCCTATAAATCTGACCTTAAGCATACATAAGAATTCCAATCTTACAGCCGGAAACGTTAAAGCTCGGTCCAGGTTAAACCTAAAGGTCACTGCATGCATTTGGTGACCGCTTAGCCAGTTAACATTAGCAGGACTTTAAAAAAAGAAAAGAAAAAAAAGTTGAACTTGCTGCAAGACTCAACAGAATCGGGCTCTGAGTCCAAAACCGAGACGGGCCTTGAATAAAAACAGGCCTTACTGTATTGTATTATTGCCACCCAAAAGAAAATGGAGAAAAAATAGCGTCCTGATGTGTAGGTGCAAACTTAGATTAATCCACTATGTGATCAGACATGGAGACTTTTGGACTAGAATTATTCGTCAGCCTCGGGTCTTTATTCGCGACAGAAAGAGGAAAAAAAACAGGAGGTTTTGCCGGAGAGCAGAGGCAAGGATAGGATATGTGTACTGTTTGGAGGGGGGGTAGATGTGTGTGTGTGTGTGTGTGTGTGTGAGGGGGTGGTGGAGGTGGAGGTGGAGGGGTAGGTCAGACAGCTAGAACAGGGGGAACAGGGGTCACGGAGAGAGTGCAGAGATAAAAAAAAAAAAAAGGAAAAAGAGAGGAAACCCCCGTGCCGAGGAGGCATGAAGGGGTGAGAGGGGGTCTGGCTGCATGGGAGAGAAAGGGGTGAGGGCAGGAAGGAGGCTAGTCGCTGGCATGTTTGAGGAGCAACACAAAGCACTTGTGGTTTCCAGCATCTGCAGCAGGAAGACGTTGGCTTCAGTTTCAGATCGCAGAAAACAAACCGAACGTTGAAGCTATCTGGCAGCTGAGAGAAAGGCAAGAAAGGAAGGAAGAAAAAAAAAAGGGGGCTTAGGGTAGGCATGTTAGGGGGGGGGGTTGGGTGGACGGGTCAGATAGCCATGGGCCATAGAGGAGGAATGAGGGGAAGAGGTCAAATAAACAGATCTCTACCTTCAGACTACAGAGAGAGAGAGAGAGAGAGAGAGAGAGAGAGCAGGCATTCATTTTGTTCATAATGAATATTTCCTCTCTTTCTTTATTTCTCTCCACCCGGATGTGTTTGTTTCTTTTTTAGTCTTTTTTTGCAGCAGTATTTAGTACGAGCGTTGATTGGAAAAAAAAGACAGAAGTCTTCTTCAAGGCACGCCAAAAACTTAAGTGATCTCCCTCTTCCTCCCCTGTCTGACAGTAACACTCCTCTCCTCTTCATCCTCCTCCCTCTCTCTGGATCCCCTTACAAAACAAAGACGGCACAAATGTTTGCTGTCGTCTCACCTGTGTCTCGTCTCATTGTCACATTTATGTTTTAATTATAACACTTCCCGCTGAAGGTATAGGCATGTCGTCGGCTGGGATTCTGTGTGTGTGTGTGTGTGTGTGTGTGTGTGTGTGTGTGTGTGTGCTGCTTCACGGATGCGTCGCCGTAGGAGCGACGCTATGGACGCTCTCGGTGCCGGCAGAGTTCTGATGATGGCTCGTGTTCTGCAAACGCCGTCCATTCTCTTATTTCTCAGTCACGGCGCCGATCCGGGCCAGATGGCCATATCCTTATTTCTAAGAAACGTTTTAATCAGCATATGGGAGATTAGAACAAATAAAAATATATCACTCTGTTAAGAATAAATTAAAATGGCTCGTTGTTTCCTGCAGAATTCTTTTTATTTTTTTATTAAAACACGTTATTACACAGTAATAAACACAATGATATATATATCCGTGAATTCTAGGAACATTATTTCCTTTTTCTTATTTGTAAGAAAATATTTGCAGTCATATGTTTTATGCTGGGATGAGGTGGAGGCGGAGGTTGAGGTGGAGGTTGAGGTGGAGGTGGAGGTTGATGCTGCACAGACACACATTTCGCCCCTACATTACCATATTCAATAACAGGTTTATTCCTACGTTATGTGAGTGTGTGGACAGGAAGAGCCCCCCCAGAGAGGGCGTGGAGGTAAAAGCAGCGCCAGTCGTCATGGATAGGCTGGTTTCATGCTTTTTTTTGGGGGGGGGGGGCAACAGAGAGAGAAATGGGCGACAGCGCCTCTGGCTGTCATGTCACCATACCTCTTCCTCTTCCTCTCTCTCTAAGTGTGTCTCTGGATCCTTATTTCCCACCTTTTCAGAGAGGACCCCCCCCCCCCCGCTCCCATTTTTTGGGTTACTGATTCCACACGGGGGAGGGAGATGATACGTATTTATTCTATGCATAAACCCACCCTCATTAAACCCTGATGAGTCACATGCCTACTGATTTTGTGACTGCACATTCACAATAGACTGTTTTTGTGTTTCACCTCTGGGTGCCGACGCGTCACGATGGGGATCAGGTTCTAATGTTATGGCTCAGACCTTACAGCCAAACGCAGGGATGTGTAGATTATGATGACACGTGTTGTTGTACGGCGAGGACCAGTTCAACCAGTTGTCCCGCAGACAAGGCCAGTATAGTCTTCTTGTCCTGCTAGCACACAGGAGGAGGAGGAGGAGGAGGAGGAGGAGGAGGAGGAGGAGGAGGATCTCAGCTCAGGCTGTGAGAAAGTAGGAAGGAGGGAGTGTGCAAGAGATGACTGTCATATTCAGGTTTCTGTGGGTGTGTGTGTGTGTGTGTGTGTGTGTGCCCAGCTGTCCAGAAGGACTCCTCTAAAGAACCCCTTCTCTCTAAAACTCCCCGTCCTCTCTTCCTCCTCTTCCTCCTCCTCCTCCTGCTCTCGGCTTTTCTTCCTCTTCAATGTCACCCGTTTATCATGCCGAAGTGAAGTTGATGGGGATTTTTGTGGTCGGCTCTTTCACAATATGTTATCGTGTTAACAATCATGGTTGGATCTTTGTGGCGGAGTCTTCACGACTGAGAGGATGTGCTTGTATCTCCTGCATGTGTGTGTGTGTGTGTGTGTGTGTGTACACAGTCGGATTTTCTGTGCAAACTGGAATTATTAAAATCTAATTTCAGACGAACGCGCCCGTGTCACAGCCTTGTAATTATACACTTTTGTTTTTTACATGAATAATCATCTTCAGACAAGACGCACCGGCGCTATGTTGTGATGACACCGCTCTGATTACCCAGCAGTCACAGAGAGAATAGAGACGAAGGAATAATTCCCCCCCCCCCCCCCCGATTCAGTCGTACGCTTCAGAGCAAAGTATGGGTTTTATTTTGACTTCCTCTTTTTATCGCTGAAGAGAATCCGGGAGGTGTCATAGAATAACGCACAATAATTCCATTTATTTACAATAAGGGAATGCTGTGTAGTGTGTGTGTGTGTGTGTGCGTGTGTGTGTGTGTGTGTGGATCACCGTCCTTGACTGGATTTTCAATATTGCTTCTGTAATAAATGTACAATATGAGTTTTGCAGGGAGCTTTAGTGTTTCTGTAATACTGTGTGTGTGTGTGTGTGTGTGTGTGTGTGTGTTTACATCCTACTCGAGGCAGCAGCGTTGAGGGCTGATGGGAGGGACAATAGTTGTGTTTATATACATTTGCCTACATGCGGGCGAGGTACTGATGACAGGAACCATTCGAAGGGCTGCAGAATTGGACTGAGCCCCCCCCCCTCCCTAAAAAAAAAAAAGACCCCCCCTCTCCTCTCTTGGACCCTGGAGGCCAGCATTCCACCCTCCGCACTGGGCGCTTATCATCACAAAAGACAGAATGCATAAAACATGGAGGACGCTTAGACAGAGGCGGCCCAGGTCGCCTCTCTCTCCCCACGCTGAGCCCTGGAACAATACGCGGGCCCCTCTGGTCCATGACTCTGACGACACACACGCCGTCTTTTTTTATCCTCCCTTATTTCTTTGTCTTCCTCTTCCTCTGTATGACTCTGCTCCGTGGAGTGATGGCTGCCCTCGTGTTGTTTATCTGTGTCTGTGAAATACGCTTTGTGCGGCGGAAATGTGACAAGTTTGAAATCTGGAGCGGCATCAGCTGGTCGGTTCCTCCGCTCGTTACGTTTCAGCTTTTGTGCCGCGTTATGTTCGGGGGGCTTTTTAACAAAAAAATGGAAAGTGTTTCTAGACATTCTGTTCTCGCCGAATGACAATGTTTTATTTTTCTATGAATAAATTACACTCTGATTTAAAAGAGGAGCTTCAGCTCAGATAACGTTTCCCACATTTTACCTCTCCACTAAAATACAGACAGGTGTCCCTCTGATGAATCCTCAGTGTGTGTGTGTGTGTGTGTGTGTGTGTGTCAGTCTGTCTGTGTCTGTGTGGGTGTGTGTGTTTATGTGTGTGTACGTGTATCTGTCTGTGCGTGTGTATGTCTGTCTGTCAGTGTTCTGTGTGTGTTTATGTGTCTGTGTGTACGCGTGTATGTGTTTCTGTCTGTGTGTGTGTGTGTAAGCGTGTGTGTGTATGTATGTCTGTGTAAGCGTGTGTGTGTCTGTCTGTGTGTGTTTATGTGTCTGTGTGTACGCGTGGGTGTGTGTCTGTCCGTGTGTGTGTCTGTGTGTATGTGTTTCTGTCTGTGTGTGTGTGTGTGTTTGTGTCTGTGTGTGTGTTAGCGTGTGTGTGTATGTCTGTGTAAGTGTTGTGTGTGTGTATCTCTGTGTAAGCGTGTGTGTATGTATGTATGTATGTCTGCATGCGTGTATGTCTGTGTCTGTGTGTGTGTATGTAAGCATGTGTGTGTATGTTTGTGTGTGTGTGTCTGTGTGTGAGTGCGTCCGTGTGTATGTGGTTGTGTGTCTGTGTATGTGTGTGTGTATGTATGTGGTTGTGTGTGTGTTTGTATATCTGTATGTGTGTGTGTTTGTCTATGTGTATGTTTAAGTGTGTGTGTGTGTGTGTGTGTCATAAATCTATCAGGTTTTTGTTGTTGTTGTTGTTGTTTGTTGGTGGGTCAGGAGACTAGGCCCGTTAAGGACGTGATCACATCCTCGTACAAACACCTGAGAGGAGCTGACAGAATCTTTATGTTGGCGTGTTTCTGTGTTCAGCGTCACCGAGGACGAATAAATGAATGAACTGACATTTATTTTGAAATCTCTGTTAAAGCTGCTTCTTGGTCTGAGATGTAGGTCACGCTGAAGTTCGTACTCTGCGACACCCGTCTCTGTCTGCGGACATGCGTCTGCGTCTGCGTCTGCGTACATGCGTCTGCGTCTGAGCACCGGGCCTCAGGAATGCACCGCTAGGACGTTGTGGACCCCAGCAGGTCTGTGGCACTTCCTCTCTGTGTACCTCACAGCTTATCCTCCTCAGGATTAAAAGAGAAGAAAAGAGAGAGAGAGCGCCCTTTTCCCTCTCACACCCTCTTTCCCCATTTTTAAAATATACACACACACACCAGACAAAAATGTTTAAACAAAAAGTGATTCACTTGCAAATGTGCGGTAGCCCTTCCAGGAGAGGAGAGAGAGAGAGAGAGCGGGCGAGGGAGGGGCGGGGATGGGAGGACATAGAGAGCGAGCTACAGTGTGATGCAGCGTGAGACGGGGCCGAGGTGAAGCTACCCACCTCTTCGTCGCGGCCGACTCCATCTTCCCACCGATGGCTTCCTAGGCGGTT
This sequence comes from Lophius piscatorius, assembly GCA_009660295.1. NCBI lineage: Eukaryota > Metazoa > Chordata > Actinopteri > Lophiiformes > Lophiidae > Lophius > Lophius piscatorius. The sequence continues at coordinate 128,879 of VRLP01000066.1, forward strand.
TGCGTGCGTAGCTTTTAGCGTGTTGCTAACACGCGAGCTGCAGCCACGCCGTAGGTATGGCGTGTGAGTCGTGACTCGTCGTGTGAGTCGTGACTCGTCGTGTGAGTCGTGACTCGCCGCGTGTCGTCCTCCTCGCTCGCGTTGAGGTGGCCCCTTTGCTGTTCTGTCATCGCCCCCAGGCTGCAGATCTGCCAGGAGTGAAGGGGTTAAGGAAGCAGGGATAGCCCTCTTTTGTCTCTGCGGCCCTCTTCGCCATTGTTGTGGTGGAATTGAGCTCGGTGCACCTCACTTGACCACAGCAAAGCAATAAAATGGCCTCTAAGTGCTGTAGCCTCCATAGTCCTCTGATGTCAGCGCTCCTCCAGCTTCTGCCTCCAGATTCTCTCTCTCTCTCTCTCTCTCTCTCTCTCTCTCTCTCTACCAACACATGGCGGCGACTCTCTCTGCGGTTCACAGTATCTGCACACATGACGTATGATGTGCTTTGTGATTTTCATCACTCCTGCATTCCTGGCCGTTTCATTTTTCACTTAAGTGCGGTTGAAGCTCGTATATTTTTGTGTTCTCTGGGTTTTTTTGTTGGTTTCTGCTGCATGAAACTCACATTCTTGTTATCGTCCAAATTGCACATGATTTAAAAAAGCCTGACGTTTCCTGCTCAGCTGTTTGGGTTCAGCACATTTCGAATTCAATATATTCTTAAAAAATGTGACTGAGGGTGTTTATAACGTGACCCAGTGGCGGCATGCGTATGCTAAAGAGTAAGGGGGCCGAGGACGGGGCCCTGGGGGACACCGCGGGCGGAGAGGGGCCACTGAGATTGATGAATTAACTATAGATGGAGAAAGTCCTATTTGATAAGTAGGATTTTCTTTGGCTTATTATAGTATGTGAGGAGTTACTGAACACAACATTTAAAAAAGTCTAATATGGGTCAAATCGTTTTTTTCTAAAATCATGTTTTACCAAAAATTAGTGAGCTAATAAATCTAATTTAAATCAAATTTATTTTTATCATGAAGCAAATTGCAGTTTTAGTAGTAAACTTTGGATTTTGTCAGATATTCAATTCATACCTAATATATGCAAAAGAATAAAAGTTGTTTGTTTTTTGTGTTGGAGAGGAAATTAAAGGGTCGTGCATTTTTAGCAAAAAAGATGAAAGGATGATGATGTCATGAAAATATCCTCTTTTTCATGATATTTGAATTTAAAGAAAAAGAAGGATTTAAGTCTGTTGTGGTTTGTTTTTATAGGGGAGTAGTAGCGTGTGTGCGTGTGTGTCTGTGTGTGTGTGTGTGTGTGTGTGTGTGTGTGTGTGTGTGTGTGTGTGTGTGTGCGTGTGTGTGCGTGTGTGTGTGATCCGACAGCCGTCTTCAAACCCACTGCAGAAGAAGAGTGTTGGAATGACACAGTTGTGTTATTTGACATTTTCTTTCCCCATCACACACATCCCGTCGGCCATCTTTTCCTCTCCCGGGGGGTTGAAGGGGGAACGCGTTACTCTGAGGCGCGAGCGTTGGCGCTGTTGTGTGTTTGATTGCGCAGATGATTGTTTATAGCAGCGTCCCACCTCTGCAGACGTTGTAATTAAAAAGAAGATATAGTGCATGTGCGTCTGTCGCCATCCCATTTCATCTCGTCAAATAAGCATCTGGCTGTTTTGCGCTGAGCCGGTTGGCAGATTTATGAAAGATTCCTGATTGGCTGAATTATAATTGCCAGTGTTCTGAGTGTAAACCATTAATGTCAGGTGTCACACAGACAAACGCCAAACTGCAATTAAAGCAACATTTCCTCAAAGCCACAATACCGCACCTCTGCCTCAGTCTCCTCCTCCTCCTCCTCCTCCTCTTCCTCCTCTTCCTCATCGGGTCCCTTCTTTCACCTTGAAACTATCGCCCTTTCTCGCCGTTCTCTCTGCCGCGCCGACAAATATTCCTATTCCTGCGCCTCATAATAAATTGATTAGACCGAAGCGCAGCAACCACAAAAAAAACAAAAAAAGAAACACCAGCTGTGTGTCTGTAGCCTGAGGAAGAGGAGGTATGCTCTCTTCTTCACAGACTAAAGATGTATATTTATCCAGTTTAATGGCGGTCCTTGTTTGCTGATCCCACCTCTCTGGCGAGGCTGGGCCGGAGCTGCTGCTCGGCGCCCGGCGGCTGGTGCCTCATCAGCGCCGTGGCGTTTACATATTTGCGACCGAGCCCACTGCGACTGTTTGGCTTTCATTCAGACGTTCAGGAGAGATTTGGTCCGGCGCTGGAGGGGGCGGGGCGGCTCCCCTGGGATTGGAACCGGGCTAGACGGCTGTGACAGACTTGTGACCTCGGCTTTGTGACGTCATCTACCTCGTCTGGCCGCCGCGGGGTTCATCCCCCCCCCCCTCTCCCGTTAAATGGATGAAGGCAGGGACCTGGTCTCGGGCTTTCAGGTATTAGCCGTGTTCTGGCGAGGCCCAGATACAAGAGGAGGAAATCGTCATTTCTAATGACGGCGGGGGATTAAAAATATCCCTCAATCAGCGGATGGTCTGCAAGTTTGTCACGCTTCACTTTAGGTTTAATGAGATGTGACCTTTCCTCCGTTTCTCCTGGAGGATTTTATACCTCAAGTTCCTTTTTTAAACGTAGAATGTCTTTAATTGTAGTACTAATACTACAAGTACGGGCCTGTCAAGTACAAGTATGGTCCGAGTGTACTTAGGATTTTCCACATACTTGTCAGTACAAGCCAAGAATACTTGTATATCTCAAGTACCTTACGACTGCTGGACTTTATATTTAATATGAGTATTATGTAATATTATAGTGTACCTTGAAGTGTACTACTACTACTTCTATTGCAAGTGAACTTATATAAGTACGTACTGTAAGTTTACTAGGTACTACTACAAGTGCAGTGCAAATGTACTGTATGTACTGTATTTTTCTGCATACTTGTCAGTACAAACCAAGTATTCTTGTGTATAATTGTGTTAACTATATATCTGGTCAGAAAGTATGTAAAGTACTCAAGTACCCAAAATCTTATATCTGGACTTGAACCTTTGACCCGCCGATCCTTCAGTTTGGACATTTCCAACTGAAGTACAGAAAATAAACTAATAGGCCGTACTTACATACTTCCAGTCTTTCCAGTACTTATAGTATATCTTGAAGTGTACTACTATTAATACTACTTCTACTACAAGTCTGTGCCTCTCAAGTACAAATATAGTCCAAATGTACTTAGAATTCTTTGCATACTTGTCAGTACAAGCCAAGTATACTTGTGTACAATTGCGTTAACTGTATATCTGGTCAGTAAGTACGTAAAGTACTCTAGTACCCAACATCATGTAGGCTTCTGGACTCGAACCTCCGACCTGCTGGTCTTTCACTGAAGTTCCGAAAAAGAACGTATAGGCCGTCTTTAAATACTTCCAGTCTCTCCAGTACTCGTAGTATATCTTAAAGTGTACTACTACTAGTAATACCACTGCTACTACAAGTTTATTCCAAATATACTTGAGACTTTTCTGCATACTTGTCAGTATAAACCAAGTATACTTGAGGACAGTTATACCAAGTGTCTCAGCTCAGTACATGAGATGTGTACTACAAGTATACTGGTATATTTTAAGTGTACTAATGGCACACTTGAATAAACAACATCGTTTTTCTTCAGGGAGCAAATAGCAGCTGATCAGTATCGTGTGAAGAAGGACAGAAAACACGGAACACATGTTACGCAAACAGTTTTTACTATTTCAGCGCCAAACTCTTCATCGTTTCTCCCCCCGGAGCAGCTCTTCTTCCTCACAGCTCCTCTAAACTGTGTCCGTTTGATGTGAATAAAAGCCACTGCCCCGTAGACGGAGTCTCGTTTAGGGCGACCTCTCCTCTGTGGAGCCGGTGTTCTACCTGCGTCTCAGGTGTCAGGAGGAGGATGCTGGGAAAGAGACACCTCTTGTTGCGTGGAGCCAATGGTGGTTCGTCATGTTGGATCTTGCCCCGAACGGGAACAACAGGCCACATGGCAGGTGAGAAGTTATTAATGCCGATGGGTAGCTGTTCTCTGTACTCTTCCTATGCTGGGAGCAGAAAACAAGCCCAGCAGAACTCAAGAAGGCAGCACAGGAAGTGGCCCTCGTACGCTATGTGGATGTGCTCTCTCTCTCTCTCTCTCTCTCTCTCTCTCTCGCTCTCTCTCACACTCTCCCTCTCTCTCTCACAATCTCTCTCTCTCTCACATTCTCTCTGTCTCTCACTCTCTCTTTCTCTCTCTCACTCTCTCTCTCGCTCTCTCTCTTTCTTGCTCTCTCTCTCTCACAATATCTCTCTCTCTCACACTCTCTCTCTCTCTCACACCCTCTCTCTCTCTTTCTCTCTCTCTTTCTGTCTCACACTCTCTCTCTCTCTCTCTCTCTCTCTCTCTCTCTCCAAGCAGCGCCAGGAGCAGAACAAGTGTGCGGATGACACAGCCTTTGTTTACATTGGAGAGAATATGGGCTTTGAGGAGGGAGAGAAAAAGAGAGAGGCGATGGTCAGGCCAGGGTGGAGGGGAAGAGTGGGTGGGGGCGGGGGGGCGGGGGGTGCACAGACATCAGTCTCATCACTTCCTTCCTTCCTTTATATATTTTTCCTTTTTCTTCTTCAATCTACGTTGTCTAAACAATGGAAGACAGAAGAGGAAGTGTAGAACGGAAACACACGTATATCTTATAACAACTGGGCCTAGTATATCCCTGAAAAGCACCCCCCATCCCCTGCATTGGACAAGCGATTCCTCTGATTGAACTCCTATATATATATATATGTATATATAAGGTAGATCTCCTCCAGTACATTCCTGTGCACCAGAGTTGGAGTAAATCAGACCAACTGTAAGGAAGTTATGCTTGAGAAACCGCGTTTTTCATTAAAAAAAAAAGAAGCTGTTTGAGTAAAATATGACAAATGCAAGATAGACCTTCAATCGATTCATATTCACTGAATCTGGCTGAGAGATTCTGCCTCAAACACTGAGATTTTTCAGATAACGCTGCCCCTAGTGGTGGAAATATACAAACAATCTTCCCCAAAATCAGTCCAGTTCTTCCTCACACTGGGGTCTTTGTGGATGTGAAATTTGAAAATGATCCATGAAGAAGCCTTTTACGCTATTGCACTAACACGAATGATCTAATAATAATAATAATAATAATAATAATAATAATAATGCATACAAATGTGATAGTTAAAAAAAAAAAAAAAACTAGCAACATGTTAGCTATGCTGCTAAACCTGGTTGTTGTTTTTTTTTTCTTCCCTTCCAGCCAGACAGGGAACATTAAACAAGCCTGTATGTTTTGACCCTGATCGATTCCTCACACTCCGCAGACCCCCGGCCTCCTCGGCATCGGCCCTGTGTTCAGACGAGCACGGCCCTGCGATTGTGTGTGGATATTTATACCTGAGTTCTTTCCTGTCCTCCACATAGACTATTTCTATACAACCAAACAGCTGGCTGACACCCGCATCCTCTGCATGTGCTTTCACATGGCAGTTGGCTGAGTGGGCCCTCGACAGGAAGCCTGGCTACACGCTTTCGCAATCTCTCTGGAAACGAGAAGCGAGTACCCACGCCGCGGCGAGCTATCCACATTTTGTGTAATGGATGCCAGCCCGCCTGTAGTGGGTGCAAGCACAAGGCGACGGGAGGAGGTGTGTGTGGGTGTGGGTGTGTGTGTGTGTGGAGGGGGGGGGGTACCCTGACTTAAGTGGACCCCTGAGACCCACTGGTGGGGCAGAGGTGTGGCGAACGTCTGTTTTGGGCATGGCTTGTGTCAGCGTGTTTAGTGTTTGCCTCTGAGGGCATTTATATGCAAATGCTAAACAAGCTATTTGGGTGGCTAATTACAGCGGGGCCTTTGTGAGTGCCAGTCAGTGAGAAGCAGCTCCTTTCCAGCGTGCCAGGCCTGGACTTACCCTGCTTGTTTACTCATTGTCTTTCCTTATTACCCCCTCATTGACACTCCCCTTTTGTATTGCTCCTTTGCCTGTATGCTAGCTCCGCCCTCATGGCGTGGTGCATTCAAGAGCAGCACTCCGGCATTATTTACTTCCTCCTGAAATGCTGTCGAACGGCTCTCGTTCCTCCTCCAAGCAGCTTTGGTCTCCTTCAGCTTCATAGTAGTCTCCCCCCCCCCCCCCCCCACACCCACCAATGCAACTAATGCTCGGCTAATTACTTTGGGTAATAAAAATGCATTTAGGTCAGCTTCTAATGCAAATGCAAATTTATGAGCAGGCGGAAGCAAATATTAACTTGTGGAGTCGCTGATAGTCGCAGGCAGGGGACAAAGGTACGCCTCCCTCAACTGTCAAATATCACACTGTGATGGTTTGGTACCACTTTGCAATAAGACTCTCCTTATTAAGGATTTATCAACGGCCTGTTGTGTCGTTTACTAATTCAGTTGTAAACACTTAACAAATCATTAACCAGCTGCTACAACTCATTAGATATGATAATAGTCAGAGAATTGATGCTTGCCAAATAGTGAGCCCACATGTCGGTACTGCTGAGTTGATATTGCCAAATAGTGACCCCATATGTTATAATGAATTATAAAGTGTTTGTATCCTTATTATGAACCTTTTATGAATCCTTTATAAAGGTAGTCTTTTTATAAAATATATCAGCCAAGACTTGAGTCCAAACCAGAGCTGTTGAGGATCATTCATACTTATACGTCCTCTCATCTGGACTGGGCTGTCAAAGTCTTCAAAGTAAGAGATTGAAATATGACTTCAACAGTTCCTTTTCCCCTTCCTGTCTGAGGTGCTGTTGACATCATCTTGTTGTGATCAGGTGGTTTGGAGAATGACAAGCTAGATTTCGCAAGTCCGGGTTGAAAGCTCCTGGATTATTTTATTTTCAGCCCTGCAGATCGTATTGTAAGATTGTTTTTATACCATATCTATAAAATATCACCGGCACCTTCACCTCTTTTATCTTGTTCTTCTCGACAGAACCATAAATCGGGTCTCTCCCTGGTTTTTGCTTCTTTTTTTTCACTTTGCAAATGGTCCAGGAGGACTCTCCAATTCCAGTTCTCCTGGTCCTGTCCCACAAAAACTGTAGAACAACGTCAACTTTGTGGTATTTCTATCAAATTTGATGCAGTTATTATCAAAGAGTTTCTTACCAATTTTACTGACTGTTTAGTTTCATGGCTTTATTGTAAAATCATGAAGTTGGTGAGAATAGAACTATAGCTATATTTTGTGTTTAATCACAGATTACTCACTATGTGTCAAAATGTGTCAAATATTACTCACACATAGTAACATATTACTCACACATAGAAACACATTACTCACACATAGTAACGCATTAATCAAACATAGTAACGCATTACTCAAACATAGTAACGGATTACTCACATAGAAACGCATTACTCACACATAGAAACACATTACTCACACATAGAAACGCATTACTCACAGAGTAACGCATTACTCACACATAGTAACACATTACTAACACATAGTAACACATTACTTACACATAGAAACACATTATTCACCCATAGTAACACATTACTCAAACATAGTAACACATTACTCACACATAGTAACGCATTAATCAAACATAGTAACGCAATACTCAAACATAGTAACGCATTACTCACATAGAAACGCATTACTCACACATAGAAACGCATTACTCACAGAGTAACGCATTACTCACACATAGTAACACATTACTAACACATAGTAACACATTACTTACACATAGAAACACATTATTCACCCATAGTAACACATTACTCAAACATAGTAACACATTACTCACACAGAGTAACACATAACTCACACATAGTAACACATTACTCTTGAATTGTCACTGTTGCCATGTTTCTGACACTGAAAATAAATAATTTTAGCTCGTGTCCATAGGCACCAGGGTGATGTGGAAACACCTGATAAATGAGGAACTAATTTAAGTTTATTCTGGGGATGTGATTCGGGCAAAGCTCAACTTTAAATATCCACTGAGCAGAGCAGGTTAACGTTGATCAGAAATATGGCAGAGTTAGTGTGGTTCAACGCCCGCCAGCTTTGGTATGTCTTTCTCTCACCTTTGTCATCCATATTCCAAAATCTGTGCTGAATACACATTGGACCGGCCCCGCTGCATTCCTGTGAAATTATTTTCCTTGTTGCTAAAACAAATAGAAGGAGAGAACAAAAGCCCTCTTTTCGTGTTGCTTCACACTTCGTTTTACCACTTAGGTTTCGCCGTTTGTTCCACGCTTTGACATCACTGCTGCCCCTCAATACGCCAATTACACCCCCACTTTCATGTGTTCTTCCTCTGACATGCACACTCTCATACATTAAGGGGGTAGAGCTGGCTCGCCAAGGAGGCCGAGTCGGATCAAAGGCTGAGTGTGAGGGATTCTGGGTACCTCGTAGAAAACAGCTGCCCCTCGCTGTCTCTGCCTCTCACCCCGGCCTGACAGCAGCCAGAAATATGAGGCCTCCCCAGACCTCTGTCCTGGGAAAGAAGGACAGGACGGCACACATACACTCAGAACAGCTTTTGTCTCTGCTCGCTCTCTCTCTCTCACACACTCGCCCTCGCTCGCTCTGACACACAAAGAAGAAAGAAAGCCATTTGTCTCTGCTCATTCACTCATTCAGCTCAAATAGAAATCTTTGTTTCACTTCCACACACCCTCTGCCAAACCATTAAATTATCGCATGCTTGATTTCTCTTCGCCTTTTTTTTTTGTTTTTTTGCATGTTTTTTTCTTTAAAAAACTCTTTTCACCAGCCGTTTCAGTCAGTTGGGCCATCAAGCTGGCCTTTCTCTCCTGCCCTCAACATTGTACCTGCTCCTGAGGCCTTCCCCAGCCTTTCTTCTCCTGCACTCCACCTACCGTCGCCACATGTCTGGGATTTCTCTCCTCTGGCGTGTTCAAACTCTGACAGAGTTGAGAAAGGCATTCAGCTCCCTAATCCAGGCTCCCACTATCAGGAATGCTAATACGTGTGATTGTCTGACCCGTAGAAGCCCGGCAACATCTGCAGGAGCCTAGGACCGGCCCCTACCCTCGCACACCCACCCTGCCCCCTGCCTCACAGCGTTCACTTGCTGCCATTATTTCATTGTTTCACTTCACGCCTGTGACTGGGCAGAGCGGTTAACCCTGTGCTGGCCGGGCCGGGCTGGAAGCGGTTCTGTTCACGGAGCCAGAGAGGAGTAGCTCCGAGTTCAGCAAAGCCCACTCCCCGGAGAGGCTGCCCATTCTGAACCGCTCCACCCAGCTCCACCCAGCTCCACCCAGCTCCACCCTTCACACTGCTCACTTATGCATTTGTGTTTAAAAGGACCGGTCACCCTCACAAAGAGAAGTCTACTACAAGTTCATTCCTTTTAAGTCGACTTTAGTAGAGTTCAAGTGTACTAATGTCAATAAACAAAGTATACTTCCCTTCCAGTGTACTTTTACCTCTTGGGACTGAATTGGCCCACTTTTAGATTACATAAAGAATACTTGCGAGAATACTTCAAGGAGTAAAGGTTGAGTACGCGACTAGTTTACTTTTAAGTTTTATTTTCTCATGAAACTAGTGTAATACGTTATAAATCAATCATCTGTAAGGAGCAGTGGGCGGATCCTCGAAGGACTCCGGGAGGAGCTCTGGGTTCAGGATTCTTGCTCAAGGACCCTAAATCATGTAGTCTTTGCAGTTTCCTCGTAGTACATCTAGAATTATACTACTAATACTAAAACTATTGCTACTACTACAAGTAAAGTTCTAGGTGTACTGAGACTTTTCTGCATACTTGTCAGTACAAGTATACTAAGCATACACTGCGAGCATACTTTATACATTTTAGTTCAAAGGAAGTTTACTAAAAGGACTATACTCCGGAGTTTAGGCGTAATCGGAACAGTTTTCACGTGATTCACTTCTACAATGGTTGCTTTGACTTTCTCGGGGAAAACGAGTCTCTCGATAAGAGTCCGATCGTTGAGACACATGAAGTTTTCACCCAACCTTTGCCAGATGTTGAGAGTTGATTGGAATGATTGTGGGGCAGAGTCTGGTTTCTCTGCTCCAGCACAGCCCCGAATCTGGGGTTTTCTGCCGATTGAACAAAATTTTGAAAAGTAGAATCTGTATTTTTTACTTTTTTGCTGGATCGGAATAAAAAAAGTTATTATTCTATACAAATTTTAGTTTTGGTTCAGTTTCTCCAAACAAAACTATATTTTTTGTACCATTCTGTTGTTTTCTTGAATGGCGTCCAGCGTCTCAATACAAAGCAGAGCTAACCATTAGCATATAGTAGCGGTCCGGAATATAAATATTACCATTTCTTTTACCTAAAAGTATAGTGGTAAACTTATTTGGAGAGGGTTTTCTTTTGCTTTTGTTAAATAATGGATCTTGAATTTCCCCCCTGGGGATAAATGAAGTTTGTTCTATTCTAACTTTGTTTGCCGACTCGTTGCATGACAGGAATTCATGACATCTAGTCAGAGAAAAGAAGCGGCTACTCAGACAGGAAGTCGGCTTCGTACCTGGCTGTGATGTTTGTAACCAGAACCAGTCATTCATTCCTTCGGAGGCCATCTTTAAATCTGTGGCACTGGAATCATTCCGCAATATAATTCCTAATAAATTCACAAATTCTGACTTAAATCTCGGAATCCTGACTGCAAACTCCGAATTCTGACTCAATTGTCAGGAATTCTGACTTTAATCCAGGAGTTCCGGCATTAAAACCCAGAATAAGGCGACGTGATGCATTTTTCTGTCCAAAGTCAGAATTCTCAGAATAAAGTCGGGATTCCGAGTTGAAGAGATGAAAACGTTAAAACTCGTCCTTTTGATCTCCCTCTAGGTTTTGTTCAGTTGCTTTATACATCCAGTGCTTCCTTCTTCAGGACGGCCCATCTGCATTTCAGCTCAATAGTTTCCACGGTTCTGCGTAAAGACAATTCCCTGCAAAAACAATTTCACCTGAATATGAGCCAGCGGGGAGTAAAGGTGGACCCAACATTCCAGTTCCCACGATGGCTCATTTAATCCAGGTTGGAAGGATGTCCTCGGTTTTTTAAGACCAGACTTCATGCCTCGACAGGCCTTCATAGGCTTCATTTACATCTGCAGCTCTGGAATGATAATTTCCTGCGCTCGCCGCTCAGGAAAAAAAAACCCTGACTCTCTTTCTTAATAGGATCAGATCCAAACGTCTGATTCCTCCATTCCTTTTGTTTACCCACATGTTTCAGGGGTTCGAGACACTTTAAAGAAGAATAGTCTCGGCAGAGCCAAATTGGATCTGGGTATGTAAATACTGCTCCGATGCTTAATGAGAAGCAAAGTTAGCTAATTATAGCAGCTCTGAGAAACATGAGGAGGACAGTGGGAAATGTTTCCATCACTCCCTCGCTCTATAGATTACTGCCTAATTGCCTCAATCGAATCAGGCGGAGACATTAGCCAGAGAGGCAGAGGGTGAGGGAGAGAAAACATGGGGCTGATTATCCGTCGCCGGCTCTTCAGATAGTCTGGAAGTCGGCGTCTCTGACACAACATAAGTCTGACTGCCTTCCCCGGTTTGCATGTCACCCCCCACCACCACCACCCACCCCACCCCTTCAGTCACAAAGGTGCTGGAGCGTCTTCTGCCGCGCCGACCAGCTGCAGGTGATTCATACCTTCACACGGAAGTTTTCCAAACAATAATTACGCGTAATTCTGACACATGTTTATGCCTGAATTTACCAGCCGGCTCCTCCGCTAATGACAAAGTACTGCACAACATCCTCCGAGAGCATTTGTTGCAACGATATTTTTCCAGCTTATTATCGCGTGTTGCGAGGATAAGTGGCGGGCGAGGAGCGTGCAGTGGTAGTTTGGCTGACCTGGTGAGGAGCAGCAAGAACGTTGACTGCAAACAACGCCAAATCTCACTAAGAGTATTTGTCTAATATATATATATATATATATATAGATACGTAGTTATAGGGATTTGTTGAACATCTTGTTTGTTCAGAATCTTGAAAATATCTCATATGTTAAACAACAAAAACAGTATTTCCAGCTAGTTTAGAGATAAATGTCGTCTTTAAATGCTTACATATTACACTCTAATCGTATTTGATAGTTTTAATGATCGTAAATTTAGATAAGTGTCTTTAGTAAATAGATAGAAACTTTACAAATACCCGCAGGGGGAATTTATGTAGAGTGTGGAAAAAACCAAACATATGCAATAAGACCAAACAAATGAAAATCTACATTTTAAGTATTAATGGATGATTCTAAGTAACAAAACTTCCTAATATTAATCAAATATAGTTAAAAATTTGATTTACCAGCAAATGACCTGCTATGTCCTTTAACCTTAATATTTCCTCATATTTTCAGAAATCTTACCAAGCAAATTTTTTCACTTGTTGTTTTTGCATATTTCCACATAAAAACACCTTGTATTCATTATTTTTTCAACTTATTTTTGAAGGGGGAATTTTTTTTTTTCCTCTGTTATTCGCTCCATCAAATTTGTGGAATGTGCGAGTGAAACTTCTGAGGGTGGGGATTGTTTATTCATACGACAGTGGAGATGAGGACGCCTTCATTCTATTTTTCTTAATTCCCTTATTGCTGTCATGGAGGAGATTCTTTGCGCGTGGCGGTTGAATGTATGTGCCGCTTATGTTCTGCAGAGAAGGTTGGGTTGGGGGGGGTGGGACGGATCAGAAGCTCCATTGGATCCGTTTCATCATCAGGGAACAGTGATATTGAGGTCAGCTGTCCAAAATGATCTCATGTTACGGAATTGGCGAGTCAGCAGGGTCAGAGCAGAACCGCCATGACGACACTTTCTCCACGGTGATAACGCTGCCCTCATTCCCCTCCCCTTCACTTCCTCTGCACGGGAACAGCAGAGCGCAGTCTGAGCCCTTTTACTACGACGCTGCCTTTGTTTGTTTCTCTCTTTCTGTAACAGAACCGGGTTAAGAAACTAGGCATACGCCGTGGTCCCCTCGCAGCGAGGGTGCGTCCCCGCAAAAAGCCCCCAATCCAGTGCGTTGTGCAGGGAGATCCCCGTCCACCAATGAAATGCGACGCATTAATAATCTCAAACAGTCCGTATTGAGTCAACCTAAGTATTTGTATGAAAATGCTCTGAGATCGGATCCCACAGTGACTCGATAATGAAGATAAAAACAGTAAACTAGTTTTTCTGAGGTCAGTTATACAACAAGACGGATTTCAGTCGAGAAACTGTGTTTTTCCACAAGAAGGAGCTTCTTGAGCCTCATGAGTGAAATATGAACTATTATAGTGAATTATATTCTTTGTCTGGATTCCAATTTGGACATATTTAGGCATATAATTCGGAAGTAAAGGTAAAAAAATGTTGTTTTTTCGCAGAAAAGTCCCCCTAGTGGATGTAAAATGAACATTTACAGTAAAACATCGGACCAACGGTTGAGAAATTATGGCCCAAAATGTTTTTTGACATAAAGCACCCCCTAGTGGTGGACATATGCAACTGACCTATCCATAAATCACTACAGTTCTTCCTCACACTAAGGTCCACATGGGCAGAAAATGTGGAAAAAGATCCATGAAAGAGTTTCTGAATTATTGCGTTAAAACGGAGGATGTACGTCTGAAGGACGAGGTGACGATTCTATAATATTCCCGATTTTCCGGTTCTGAAGAATTAGGTGAAGATTATTGGTACTTATTTCCAGATCTTTGGAATGTTTACGACCCTGATCATCTGAGTATTTCAACAGAAAATGTCTGTTTTCCTGGAAGTCACATGGTGTAAAAGAGTTCCTGAAGGACTTTTCCCGGACCGGACACCTTGGAGCACAGTAATCCTGTTTGGGGAATCCGGACCCTGCAGGCTGTTCTTTTAATGGTTTCATCGGGAAAGAGGGCCGGCCGCGTAAACAGATTACTGCGCTCATGCAGAACGCGCCGGAAGTAGCAGACATTTAGTTTGGGTGATCGCTTTTATCCCGGCTGTTGGGTTCAGGGTCGGGAGGTTTGGCTGCTCGGATAGAATACGGTATAAGAACTGATGCACTAGCCGTTTTGGACGGGTTCTGTTGGAACGTATGGAGCGGAGCGTGTGTTGGTGCTGCTCTCAGATCATGAAGTCACTCTAAGGAGCTCATATCTCTTTTCTATCCTAAAATCTGTCACGTGACTCGACCATTCGCTCAGAGCTTTGACACCCTCTCTCTCTCTCTCTGTCTCTGTCTCTCTCTCTCTCTCTCTCTTCGTCCCAGTTGCAAACATGTTCCCATAATTTATGGCTGCCGGGTCCTTGATCAATTGATAGCAGGGAATCCTTTGGTAAATAGAGTTTTAGACACATTGCCAATAGACCTGGGGTATTGATTGGAGTGTAAATTAAAAACTTAATCAGGTCTCTGAGATAAGATTTATCTCCGCCCCAAGCAAATTACAGAGCTGACTCGGAGACGGCCGGCGGGCGGATGATCGCTGCCCCTTCGTGGGCGCCAAGTCTGGCCACAACTTTCCGTCTTGTTCCATTCCATCACCTTTAGCCTCACATCCCTTCCAGTTCACACAGAGGATGAAGACTCCTCTTGTAGTCCTGCGACGGAACAAAACAGGCTCAGACCCATCCGCAGCATCTGCTTCACATATTTAGGAATATGTTATATTGCTTCTGATGATGTCTGACCCAAGTGGGCGGAGTTATACCCCCCCCGAAAAGTTGAGGGTATTAATTATGGACTCATCAGCCAAGTCGGCAGATCCTTCATGTTAACGCGATAACTCACAAACCATTTCGTGGATCCTTTTCAAATTTTAAACCCACACAGATTCTCGTGCGAGGAAGAACTGGGGTGATTTTGGGGAAGGTCAGTTGCATATTTCCACCACTAGGTGGAACTTTATCTCAAAAACGTTTTGGGCCATCAAATTTTGTGTATTTTCTCACGTTGGGCAATTCGGTTTTACGAAAAAACAGTTTTTAGACATGACTTCCGATTTAAATAGAGGAGTTCAATCAGGGGGATTGTTTGTACAACGCAGGGGATTAGGGTCTTTTCAGGGTTGGCGGCGTAGGCCTACTTTTTTTTAGTCCTCCCATGCAAGAAGTGAGTCCTACTTATTGAAGAGGCGCCATGGTTGGTGCTTCTTCCTCGCTGGCCCCTTTGACGCCCCGCGGCGTCCCCCAGGGCTCCATCATCGGCCCCTTACTCTTTAGCATAAACATGCTGCCACTGGCTCGAATTATAAACAGACTGACTCACATTTTACAGTAAGAAAGAGTGACTCAAATTATGCTGGACGAGATCAGTAGAGCAGGACATTAAAGGCTCAGACGGGTCGGCAGCATCTGCTCCGCATATTCATCCAAGACGTTATATTCTTCCATCATGTGCTTTTAGCACGGCTGACCCATGTGGGCGCAGTTTTATTCCTGTATCGTTTTGTCCTGTTGAGTTGTTTATCATGTTCAGCCGTGTCAATATTTCCCTCTGTGCCCGTCTTTCTCTCTGCCTCTTCCTCGCCGCGTTTAATCACCGGCTTCCATTGCTGCGCGTGATGAAATATGTAAATCGTTACACCCGGCTTTTATTTGTTCAATAATATTCTCATCTTGTCGAGGTCATTTCACGCCACCATACATCGGTGCGCGTTCACACACACTGGCGCCCGTTGTCTATATTTTACATGTATTAAGACAATCCTCGGGATTGCACATTGATCAGCGTATGGATTTCCAGCGTAATTGCGGAGGGAAACTTTCTCTGTCTCTACTCTTCTTCATTATTAATATTGGGAAATGTGTGTACATTCCAGATGTCTCCGAGTATGATTTCATCGAGAGCACTTTTTTCATTCGACAGATACCGGCGGGTACACTGAGAACCGGGCTCGCCTCAGGTCTTCACAGATGAGAAACAGACACTGGCTAAGGATACTGCGACCGGGACCCTCGCCGGTAGCGGTCTGGATCTTTTAGTCTGTAATTAAAACAATTTCTTGGTGATTAGGCTCCTCTCTGGGATTATAATGCGCCTTATTATCTCTGGTTAGAGTCCTCAGACAGAGAAGAAGTCATAAAAAAAATTGGCTTTACCCAGACCAGGGAGCTAGGAAGAAGGAGAACAGAGAGTTGAGTAGGTCATGATGTCTTTGGCAGATAACGGCAAACATATACAAATATCATAAAATGCGTGAGACCCCTGAGGACTGTTATATCGATGGTGAGTATATGGACATTATTTTGGGTCTGTGGCGTGTTGGATGAATGTTAGAGGTCCCCAAAAGAAGCCGTGACACATAACCCATCCAGTGGCTACATAATGGTGCCCAACCTCCGTCTTTGTCTAGTTGTGGGGGAGGCTGAAACCAGCAGTAATAGGCTTTTTGTCTGATAAGGCCGGAAAATACTCGTTTAGTTAGTAAAAGTGCAGAGGGATCCTGGCCTGATAAACCCGCTGTTTCCGTCTGTAATACCCAACAGCTAAAATCAATAGTTGGGATAATTCTCCTGCTAGTCGTCCGGTCTCCTTTATCTGCAGCCTTCTCCACTCATGTGCATGGGGGTGGTAGTCCGCTGGAGAATGCCCCTGTGTGAAGTAGAGGTTACATAGTTACACTTATATAACTTTTTTAGTGGCTGTATCTTTGCCTTTTCTAAAATGCTGTTCTCGCTAGCAACCGTGGACGAGATCGGACCACGACTGCCGGACGCTTCCCCGATACGTTGGATGTTTTCTTTGGTGTTGCTGGCGCTGACGATGTGGGCTCCTGGCATTCAGCTCAGGTGTTGTCTCTCGAGTGAGTGCAGGTATAAATCTTGCGGGAGGAAGTGGTTGTCACGCCTAATTCAGACCTGCTAAGAGCTCCGGTTTCTGTCAACACAGGCTCTGTATTCTGATTCAGGTGCCGGGTTAGAAACGGAGTCCAGGTAGCTTCACCGGCCGTGGGATTACGGAGACGAAAGAGGACCCTCGTAGATTTACAACGGGAGGCGGAGTTGGCAGGTTTACACTTTTTTCTCTATGGACGATAACAAGAAGCCTGAATGCGAGGAATACAGAATTCCCCAGGTATCACTTTTCCACTGTCCTACTTTCGCCGGCGCTATCATATCTCTGGCAGGTTTTTTTTTCTCTCCGGGCGGCTGGTTACTGTCTAATCTCTCCGGCCATCACAGCAGTGCTGTAAAATACAGCCTCAGGTGTTAGTAGGCAGGGCGCTTCGCCTGCGACTCCGCTACCTCCGCTAAAGTGCAGCGTATTAAAAAGCAGTCAGGGCCCCGGATCACAGTATATCACGAGGAAGAGGCAGTGATAAGGCCGGCCTGCCTGGCCGCGGATCAATGGAGGTTACTGACATCATATCACAAAGTGAAAGCGAGCGCTGCACCCCCTACTATTTATCAGCAGTCGATCGGAGGTGAAAGGGGCGGAGGGGAGCGAGGACAGGACAGGACAGCACTTTTTTCAGGGCTGGGGACCCTCCTCCCTTCCGTACCCTGTCTTTGAATCCTCCCCGGCGACAACTTGCTCAGCGTCAGTGATGACGAGACTTTTCTTTCTCTGGATTCTCTGCCAGACTTCCTTCCTCCTTATTTCTGTGTGATTTTACCGCCAAGGCCACCTGAGGAACCACACGCCCCGGGATTTTAGTCGTGGTTCTGATGGGTTTGGAAGATGTTTGGCTGGGACGAAAAGGCAAAGATGGCTTCAGCAGCTGTACACCCACCTACAGCCCCTCTTCCCTTTTTTCTCCAATGTATATCATAACGTCCATCCTCTCCTCACTTAAATCCGCATTAGTGTGGTAGAGTATTGAGCTGTGTGCGTTTCTCAGTGTCCCTTTTGTGTGTCTATGTGCAGGAGATCCCGCTCACAGGTACTGTATGAGTTCCATTTATCAGCTGCCTGGGGCACAATGTGGAGGATTTCCCCCAATGGGCTGGTGTGTAACTGCTCTGTCAATACATGCTTGTCAAGGCTGGGAGAGTGTGGGGGGAAAAAAAAAGGCCCCTCACTCCAACGCACTGAAGCCACTTATTGAGCAGCCAATAGCTATTTACCTCCTGACGGTGGCAGGCGGAGAGGGGGCCCCGGCCCGGCAAGAGGAACTGGTTCAATTCCCGTTCGCGGCATATAACTGCTACTAGCTTGCCCTGAACCAAGCCCATCCTGAGCCAGGAAGCAGAACCAGTGGCTCAGACAGGAGACAGGGAGGTCTGTGTTTATGTGGAGCAGGTTGTCCTCTCCTGGCTCCTGGTCTTTGCCGTAACTGGCTGTGTGTGCAGCTTGCTGCTGTAAAGCCCTGCTTCCTCTCTGGAATCTCTGTGTTGACAGAGAGCATCTGGGCCCTGGGAGAACTTCCAGCCTGCTGGGTCCTCACATGTACACACAAGGAGGGAGGGAGGGAGGGAGGGGTGGCGGAGTGGAGTAGGAGCTAGGAGTCCAGCTTTCAGTTAGGACCCTGTACGCCATCGCTGTAATCCTACGCCTGGTTGACCTACCTCTCAGTCGGGCCACCTCCTCCCTTCGCCATAGGCGTTTAAAGATGGCGTGTTTTATGAATGGATGTTTTGATAGGCATTACTTTTATCCTCGCCTACCTTGATTCAACAAAGAAAAGAATGCCGTCAAGGGAGGTGTGCTCCGACCTTCTCGCTCTCCTGAAAATCCCCTTTTTTTACGGCTGGTGCATATCTCTGCACTGTTTGTTGGAATTGTGTCACTTGTCAAGACACGTCCCACAAACCTTAGCCACTGACGGATTAGCTCAACCCTCGCAGCGCTGCCGAGGAGCCGTCTGCCCAACCAGGCCCGGCTGGGGTCTGACTAAGAACCGGAGAAAACGGAATGAAAAATTAGGTGAGACTCAAACTCGGCGAGTCCGCTTCGATTCAGTAGGCGTTATCACCCCTCTTTGGGCTGAACTGTGTATGTGTTTGGTTTCGATTGAACGGAAAGGAGACGTGGATCTCGCAGCGAGTAAACGGTACCAGAGCGGCGCAGTGAGGTGTCCTGCTGTCAAAGAACAGCTGTACAAACAACCAGAGGGGGGGGGGGGAACAAGAAAAGACACATTAGATCAACATTTAACAACAGTTGCTCTGTAATCTGGTATTACTTCCATAAGCAAAGGAGACGCCCGTGTCAGGCCGAGCGAACTTGACTACTCTCGGGGCAGAAGGAAAAAAGCCGAGTGCTCTCCAAAGGTTAGAACCAGACGTGAAGGTCTACAGACTCATCTTAATCCAGGAGGCTTGTGCTTAATCGCTTTTGATGTGCATGTGAACATGACCTGCTCCAACATTCCAGCCCCGACCAGACCACGTTCAGAAGACCAGGGTAAGGCTGAGCGGAGGGGAGGGTTTCGCTAGTGTGGGTCGGTGGGGGGGGGTGGGGTGGCCCCAGCTCGCACTAATTGGCTGCTAGGCTTGTCCGTACTGCCCGGGGGCAAATTAATACCCTGCCCTTAGCCCCAACACCCCCAATGTCTTCCAACTGTCGTCCTCCGAGTTCCCTTTCTCCGCTCCACGCCGTCATGTGGCCCTGAATCTGAATACGCGCAGATGCTCGCGTACGTGCTCGACTTTGCAAACTGGCACATTATTAAAGGGGAATTCCAGCGGAAGCGATAAATTGAACAGAGCGGGGTCTGTCCCCTCCATCTGCAGTGGGTGGCATCCCCACATTCTTCTTTGTGTGTGATCTCTACCCACAGTGACCCTTGTGTGCTCCCCCCGGTCCTGTCAGGGTTACATTACTGGCAAATGGCACATGGAACCGTTATAAGCTGCGTTCACACTTGCCAGTCTTAATGCTCCATTCCCCTTTTTTCTTCTTCTTTGATCTGATTTTTTTTTTTGTGTAGCTGATCAGATCATTCTGGAAATGTGTTTTATATCGGACTCCAATATGAACAGATCACAGACACAAGGTGCAAAAAGAAACGATAACAACGACGCCACACGCTGCTAAAAAAAACAACATTAAAGTTGGTTTGAACACTTTGGTTCATATATATTTGGTTTTTTTATTGTGATTTAAGAACAGACATGGACCTGGCCCGAATCAGAACTGGATAAAAGATTCGATCCCCTGTTGTTTGTGCCGCTCACACTAACATAAATAAGTCACATATATACGTCAAAATTTTTTTAAAAAGCCAAATTTTTTCCTGCAGTGTGAACGTGGTCGTAGAGTCATTGAACTCCCATCATGCCTTGAGTTCACTGAAATGATTGCGTGAGTCTGTGAAGACACGGAACTGTTGTGACGGAGCACAAAGATTGAAAGGGAAAGCTAAGGGTAAGGGGAGTGACAAATGGGAAGCCGTGACTTGGCATCTGTGAGTGGAGTTCACACACATGTTCACACACTTTGGTTTCGCTATATAGACACTTCTAGCCAATGCATTGGAGCGAAGTGCAGGCT
This sequence comes from Lophius piscatorius, assembly GCA_009660295.1. Classification (NCBI taxonomy): domain Eukaryota; kingdom Metazoa; phylum Chordata; class Actinopteri; order Lophiiformes; family Lophiidae; genus Lophius; species Lophius piscatorius. Next base: position 149,355 of record VRLP01000066.1, read on the forward strand.
GTGCATATGCTTCTTCCTGCGTTGTGTGTGTGTGTGTGTGAGTATGTGTGTGTGTCTGTGTGTGCATGCGCTGAAGAGTGGTTCAGGTGCGGTTAATGTTGGCACCAGATCTTCAGGCCCGCGGCAATAAACAAGAGCAGGCAGGAGGCCAGATGCAACTCCACAAACTTTTAACCTCTTCCTCAGCTAATCCCTCGCCACACTAGTAATTCTTTCTTTTTTTAACTCGTTCTTTCACCTCTCACTCTCTCTGTGTTCTTTATTTCTCCACCCACTGCCTTCTATATTTCTTTTTTTCCTCTGTCTCCTTTAGTCCCACTCTCCTTTTAAGTGAAGTCAGTGTGCTGACCTCTAAATAAAGGCTGGAACACTACAGCTGTTACCAACTTCAAACAGCCAATGGCTCCGAATGGAGGCTGTGCAAGTGTTGGGGGTAGAAATAATGTGCCTATTAAAACTAACTTAAACCCCTCTTTACTCTCAAGGCTCCCTGGGTCTAAGTTGACCACACCAAACCAGGCGTGATACTTACTTCAGCTCAGCCGAAACAATCACAGTGCAGCAAGCCCTAACCCAGCCCAGTGTGAGATAAAGAATGAGCTAAGACAAAGAGTCTGTTCATTTGGAGGCCAAATTCACTGTAAGAGTTGATCTTTTCATGGTGGAAGGCAGTAACAAAAGGGTCACCTACACTGTAAAAAAAACTAAAAGACTGTCTGTAGAAATTACAGTACGATAATCCATCAAATAAGAACAGTAGAACACCGTAAAATTTAGAACTGGAGTAGATATGGTGAATCCTGGATCAAGAAACTGGATCAAGAAACCTGTCATTTAGACAAAATGACAGGTTTTGTTGTTATATACATTTAAATGTACTTTTATGAAAGCATTCCATTGTTTCTACAGTAACGCGCTAAATTTGCTAAGGATATAGTATATTTATGTGAAATAATGTTGATGTTTGTGGTAAAATAAAAAGGCTGAATTTATAGGTAATTTAATTTAATTTACCTTAATGTCTCGGATATGTTGACAATACTTATACACGATGTCACCTTATGCTGCTTCATGTAAAACCTTCAATTGTTGCACTTTTGCCTAGTTCTCTGTTCAAAACTAAGTTTTTTGTATTTTTCTTTTTTTGCCCTGGCCTACACAACGACAGACGAAGATGATTAAAAATAACAAAACACTTAAGTTCACCGGGGGCGCTGTAATTATTCTAAACAAAGGAATGGGTGTTATTATTAGTTAGATCTAGATAAATGGAAAAACTTAACCTCCGTATACATGGGACATGTTGGGCTAAGAAAACCCCGGTCTGAATCATCCACCTCAAGCCGTTATTAATAGAACTTGTAAAATGGGAGCCGTCTTTTATCTAAATGCTCACAGGGTGTCTTTATACTCTTCAGTCGGAGACAGGAAATCAGACTTAGTCACTCCAGTCGCATTTTTGTTGGCTCATTATAAAGTGTTCATGATTTTTGTTATTTGTAGTTCAAACCTTAAAACCTTTATCCTAGCATAACGCTATTCTCTGCTTTCTTTACTCTACCTAATTCAGCTATTTGTTTTTTTTTGGTTGTTTTACTGAGTAAAGGAAAGGAAAAACAATGACAGACAAACATAATTGCTGCTATTTGTTTTGGAAATCATAGATTAAGAAAATCTAGCCATGAAATTTTCGTTAGTCAAATTACTCCGCGATACTCCTGCGAGATCCCAAATTACTCTTCATTACTCCTGAGTAACACATATAACTTTGCGTTATTAACCCCAATACTCTGCGATACTCCCACAAGTTACCCAAACTATTCCGCGTTATTTACCCAAATTAATCCGCGATACTCAAACAAGTTACCCAAATTACTCAGCGATACTTCCGCGAGTAACCCAAATGACTACGCGTTATTAATCCGAATTACTCTGCAAAAGTCCTGTGAGTAACTCAAATTACTACGCATTTTTAATCCGAATTACTCAACGATACTCCCACTAGTTACCCAAATTCCTCTGCGTTATTTACCCAAATTAATCCGCGATACTCCCACGAGTTACCCGAATTGCTCCGCGATACTTCCGCGAGTAACCCAAATGACTACGCGTTATTAATCCGAATTACTCTGCAAAAGTCCTGTGAGTAACTCAAATTACTACGCATTTTTAATCCGAATTACTCAACGATACTCCCACTAGTTACCCAAATTCCTCTGCGTTATTTACCCAAATTAATCCGCGATACTCCCACGAGTTACCCGAATTGCTCCGCGATACTTCCGCGAGTAACCCAAATGACTACGCGTTATTAATCCGAATTACTCTGCAAAAGTCCTGTGAGTAACTCAAATTACTACGCATTTTTAATCCGAATTACCCAACAATACTCCAAGGTACCCAAATTACTCCGCGATGCTCATATGAGTAACCATAATTACTCTGCGTGTACCTCAAAGTTCTCTGAGATATTCCCGCGACTGATTCAGATAACTCCGCGGTACATGTCGTAAACAAAATTGCGAGAGAAACATTTAGAACACCAGAATGTTTGCTTTTCTGTTTCAAACCACTCACAATGGCGTTTGACTGGAACTACACATTTCAATCCAATTATTTGCAGGTCATCCCAGTTGAATCCTATTTATTTTTCTTGAATGCTTCTACCTTTCTTATAGGCATTATTTTTCTGCTGCTCCTCCTTTTAATGGCTGTATGTTTTGTGCCTATGTCTGTGTTTGTTTTTCCCTTGAGATAAATAATTACGAGTTGTAAAGGTTGTTATTACCAGACTGGCTGTCCGGCCTTCCCCTTGACTTCAATAGGTTAATTACATGTCTAATGCTGATGATGTCATTGTATTGGCAGCTTTACTTTGGATTGTGGACACAGACTTACTGAAGATGTAAAAGACTGACTCCCATAGCCGCGATAGTCGCGTCAAGTTTTTCCATTTTGTTTGTGTGTCATTCCTATTTTAACCATTTAATGTCCTTACCAAGAAAGAATATATATCTTTCTTTGCATATTTTATTTCTTTGGTCAAATATGTTCATTTGATATCTTAGACACACTAAATTGGCCATAAAATGACAAATTGTTTGGTGAAGCGTGTTTTCAAACAGTAAAAAAAAAAGAAGAAAAGTTTGACTCAGGAAGATTTAATGACGAAAACAATTTGGGGTATTATTTACTTATATAATTGTGTTTAGTGAGACCTCACATGCTTTATTTAATATGCAACAAAAAGTCAAAGTCATTGAAAAGGACTAATGAGTGCTCCTCCTGGCCTCCTTGACCTGTGCTGTCCACCTGGGCTCCATCCTTGGCCCCTTACTCTTTAGTATTTACATGCTGCCATTGGGTCTTATTATACACAGGTTCAGTCAAGTGGACTTCAAATATAGTATATTGAGCAGAACAGCAAAAGGTTAAAAAAGTATTTCAAGGCCATTATTCACCTTTCCAAAAGAGTCATCTCCGCTTATAGTCCTCTTCCTCCTGATGTTTAGTTTGTCTCAGGGTTGATTTATTATAGTACTGTGCTTGTGGTTATTTAACTGGCATGTTGAAAACTGGATAAGGAGGCTCTACAACTCCAGCAAGAATGGGCTTGTGCCAAAAATGATATATCTTTACAAAAAACAAAAAAAGAAGAAGTTTGCATTGCCGTTGGGTGACTCATTATGAGTCATTCTGGAAATGTCCCTCTTCACCTTTCGATGACTGAATACAGGCAAAATAGAACAGGAATTTAAAATTTAAAGGGAATATTAAAGCAAAAAAAAAAATTGCTCTTTTATGAAAAGGCGTAAAGTATTGTCACAGGTACAAGTAGGATGCATTCCAGGCGTAAGTGGGTGGGTGAGCAAGTGGAGGAATGGCCGTAACATTCCCTCTGGAACACCTGAGAAGTTAGGCGGACGGTGACTGCGACCTTAGAGAATGCTGAGTGCAAATCTCTGTTGACAAGCTGTGCCTCCAGCTTTGCTCCACCTGGAGTATGTGTTACCTAATGGGCCACAAAACTGCCTGGAGACCACAACTCTCTTATCGCTGATATTAGATGACCCTGCTAAAAACAGGAATCCATCATGAACAATAAGACCCTTGCGGAAAAGTAGGAAACCTCTTTCTCTTTTTCCTTGCACAGAGCGAAAGAATGGTGGGTAATGTTATCTTGTTCACAGTTACAAGAATCCAGCTTGCACAGGCTATGGGTTTCTGGTTTCTAATATGTATATAAAGTTTCACTGCACAATGGATCTTTTGTCTAGAGCAAACTGAATGCCCCCCCCTCCTCCTTTTCCTCCCTTCTCTTATAAAAAAAAAAAAAAAAAAAAATGCATTCATGTGCTTGTGCTGCGAGGACTCAGGTTTCTGCTATCTTTGTGTACCGTGTCGTCACTCGCCCCCGTGAGCTGAAATGTGCGTCTTGCACAGGCAAGTGCGCTGCCGGGGCTGCTTCCAGCCACGGATTAGGGAGAATCCAGGAAACAACAGACTCCTGACAAAACAGCAGCATGACAGGTAACTGAAGTTGCACCGACGAGAGAGAGGAGGCAGACAATAATTACAGAGTTTTTTTGTTTTCTGGCCACTCTTAGCCGACTACTTAAGTGCCTGATCTGGAATCTGTGCCTTGTAATTACAGTAGTGGGCCCCATTAGGGCAGAGGTCTTGGCGGGGATTATTCTCCTTCTCTTCTTTCCTCCGTATCGCATGTGTGACCGAGACCTCCCCGCCGCCTCCTGCGTCACGTAGAAACCACAGCAGTCGGGGCTGAAAAGGAGGAGCAGGAATTAGCCTTCCTCTTGCCCGACTGTCCCTTGTGCATAGTCACACTCTCTGCCTGATCTCAGAGCCCGAGATGACAGTCGCACCACCGGTACTTAGGGTGTCTGCCTTTCCTCCTCCCCCCCCCCCTCCCTCCAGCTCCACAATACCTTTGCTCCTCGTGCTGAGGCAGAGAGATTTGTGTTGATTATGACGGGTTGTCACAGTGATGAGTGTGCGGCATGGCGTATGTCATGTCAGGTTGGCAGGAGCTGTTGGCATGGCGTCTGCGGCGACTGTGCCTCTAAGTGAAGATGGCCTAAACACCACCAAAACTGTGTCAGGGGTTGTTGGACGTATGCCAAGGGATTTACTCCTGGCGTTTGGAGGATAAACCTCAGCGGCACCTTGGCACATGAATGTATTGTTGCGGCACCCGATGGAGAGACGCGGCAGAAAGGGGAAAGGAACTAAAAAGGAAGGGAAGGTAGGAAAACGAAGCAGAAATTACCATGTGGCACTGAGATTTAGGGGGGGTCCACCTCAAAAGGGGTCGCCGAATGTCTCCGACCTCTAGGCTGGAAAACACAGATCTGCAAGTCAACATTAGCAGAGATCCTGCCTCTTTAAGCTGCTAGCCCTCTTAATAGATTCTTAAGCGGTGGTTTTAGTGCATGTTAAACCAGGATTACCCAATCAATTACGCTCAGTGCAAACAAGGATTACTTAAAACAGTACATTTTTCTTGTCGAGAGGCTAAAAGCAGGGTAAATGGAGGAAGAGGAGGAAGAAGAAGAAGAAGAAGTGCGGCAGTCGATTCCAAGAGCAGTCAAGATGGGGTCACGCTGACCCCAGACATGGACACCACAGGAAGGAGATAAAACCTCATTTTTCAGTTGAAGAAACATCAACTTTACAGAAACGTGTCGGAGCACACGCACATATATTTATGTATGTGTTTAGGACGTTGCCCTACAACGTTGTCTGTTTGAAGAGTTGCTCAGTGGGTGTGGAGTTCTGATCGGCGCTCAAACTCACATACTCGCCCTCTCTCTGAACTCGGCTTTTGTTTGCATTTTAATCACAACAGCTGTAACCTCCCTCACAATACCCAGCGAGCAAGGACATATATACTTGCCAAACCAGATCCCTGCACCCATGTGTGTCTGTGTTTACACATTTTCTCTCTCCGGTTTGAAACGCAGAAGCCCTTTATACACAGAAAATGAACCGCAGAAGTCTCGTTGCATTATATTAACGCTCGCGTGTGATTGGTTGACTAGCTGGCTATTGTCTCGGAGTCCTCACACTTCCGTATGTTTCATTAGATAGGGTTTACTTTGGCTTGGTGTGGCCTGACTTGTTATCTTATCTTATGAATACACTATAAATGTTACTAATTACTAATTCTGTATGGTAATAATGAAAAACTCTGCTGTGAACTTGTTTACGGCGTAAGGGCATTACGTGAAATGACGCTAAATTCCAATTCATTCAGGCTTTTTCAAACCTTTATATTAACAGTGTTTCACAATTAGGCACTATTAACATTTTGTTTCCTTGGATATTAAAGCATGCTCTTGAATTCAGGAAGAATTATACCTTTAATTTTACGGTAAATTGCCGAAAAGGCCGAAATTTGGCCAAAAGTTTCTTTTTCTCACAATAAAAACTTTTGTTTTCCACATATTTTGCCTATAATGAAATAAAGTTACTTACCGTGTCTTAGGATGCTTTGAATTTAAAAAAATAATTTATTACTGTTGCACTTGACAGTGTTTCACCACAATTTGTATTTACATTTACATCTGAGTTTTCATTCAAATCCGATGATTTGAAGGTTACCACCACTACCGTACCGTTTCAGCCGCTGGTATTTTACTGTATATTTCCCACTCAGTATGTTTGTATGTGTCAGTCTGTCGTAAGGCAGCAGCCGTACCAAGAATCCTGTAGCACACAGACTCAGAACTTATACTCTCTCACTCTCCTGCTGTATACGTCTGCCTCCCCGCCGCCGCCGCCGCCGCCGCCGCCTCTACCACCAAAGCCCCGCTCTCATCCAGTTTCCCCCATGTTGTCAGTCACTGCTGAGTGAGTGACCAGTGACTAAGATCTCTCCCCGCTGTATAAGTTCTGCCGCCTCCTTGGAATGAAAGAGTCAGCTGTCTCCTTTGGAAACCAACTGTTTCTCGGAGCATTCACTTTGTCAGTCAGCAATAAGCCATTTCTAATCAAAACCAGCTGCTAATGATGATGAACTATGGCGCGGCAGTGGGGGGTCCAGAGAGTGTTTGTGACGGGAGAACGTGAAGGCTTGCAGTTATGGCGGCTTCACAGAATTAACCCTTTTATGGCCATCAGCAGGCAGAAAAAAGGTGAGGTGCGCCGGTATGTACTTTTTAACTGTATATAATACCGAGGAAAAGTCGGGGATACTATGGATTTGTTGTGGCGTCTGTTTTCTTGACCTTAGTGTGAGGAAGAACTGGACTGATATGGGGAAAGGTCAGTTGTGTATTTCCTTTATCTCCAAAATCCCAGTTTCCAGGCTGTAATTTCTCAACAGTCCTTCCAAATATGGTGCAAAAGAATCGACTTAAAGGGATCTATCTTGTGTTTATCGTATTCTACTCTAATAGTTCCTAGTTTTATCGCTCGGCGGGGAAGTTTGTTTTACACAAAACCCTCTTTTATGCAAAACACACATTCCGACTTAATTTGAGGAGTTCAATCAGGGGGATTGCTTGTACAACGCAGGGGATAGGAGGCGTTTTGAGGATAGACCCTTGCGGTCGGGGGTGAGATCGTAGGCCGAGTAATTCTTGTTTTTAACGATCGCACTCTACATCCATCTGTGATTACTTTGGTCTGTTCTGTATCGCAGTCAGCGAATCTTAGTTCAGTGCAGCTTGTGTTGTTGTTGTTTTTTATTGGTCACATGAAAGGAAAAAAAACACCCCTCTGCAAATTAGCAAATGCAAACTCAGTTCAGAGGTAATAAAAAAAACAAAAAAACTCCCCGCCCTTCCAAAATAGGAGGGAGAAAAAAAAAGAAAACTTAATTAAGAAGCAATGAGAGTCCACAGATAGCATTCTTTAATTAGCTGAAGCTGTCTGCTGTAACCAGATCCAGTGCATTAATGACAACACAGCCCCTGTGAACAGCATCATTGTTCTCCAGATAATTGTCCTTTTAGTTAACACGGCCCACGAAGGGTTCTCCTTGTTAGAGGAGCTGGCTGGGATGAAGGACAGCCGGAGGCACGGAGGGAACCAGGACTGGCACTGGCACCGTGCCCATTGTGACAAGCCCACTTGTGCCCTCTGCTGAAATCCCCTTAGTATGCAGTGGAATGAGTTGTCCCCAGGGTGTGGCGCCAGGGGTGGGTCATTAATTATAAACCCTGAATCTTAACGAATGAGAAGCAATCAATAAAATAAAGCAGATGAATGCAAATAGCATGCTGATTGTGGCGCCTAATGACATGTCATGTTGCTGGCTAGAGAACGCTGAGGGGGGTCGAGGCGAAGCGGAGATGCGGCGCAGCCAAATTAGACAAAAATTCCATTCTTGACTCTCAGAGAATAATGTAGATGAATGTATAGAGCAGATTTTTGGGCAAACGCCACTGCAGCTTACATTTTTAATCATGGCGGTTCGATGCCACAGCCGGCCAGGAAATGCTGCGAGCTGGAATTTGAGCAAGATCTGCTGGATTCTATTCCTGGCATGGTTGAGGAGGGCTCCAAGGGAAAGGAGGAAAGGTTGGTTCACCTGCTTGAAACTCTGGCCCTGCACTGAGATCTCCATTGTGTCCACCCAGCTGGAGCTGTTGGAAATTCTATACCTGCCTTTAAGCAACGAGGGAGAGCAGCCAAGAATTAAATGCTGCCTCATCCCGGCAGCAGCCGAGGATGCTGTCTGCCTTCATTCACGACTAGCAGGAGGAGGAGGAGGAGGAGGAGGAGGAGGGGGGCACAGAAAGGAAAGCAGGCTAGGGAGAGGAAAATAAACAACACAATATGGCAGAGCGTCTCACACAAATACCTGAAAGAACTTTAGGAGGGAAGAACAAGCTGTGTTAGGAATCAAGAGCCGCTCCTGGGCTACGGCACCACGGCGAGTTTTTGGTCCGTCCAGTAGAAACACGGAGATCTGCACTTCCTCAAAGACAGTGGAGACTTCATGTCGCAGCCATGTTTTTACAGTACTCCTATATGGGCTATTTTGTTCCTCCTGGAAAAGTCTTCACAAATCCAAGAAAATATCATATATTAGTCTGTATATAATGGCGTCCTCTATGGAGGCAAAAGTCCAGAATCAGAACAAAATTGATATGGAATAACCAGCAAGACAAGCCCCCAATCCCCTGCGTTGTACAAGCAATCCCCCTGTTTGAACTCTTCAAATTAGACCTGAAGCTACGACCGTAAAGAGGCTCCCCCTAGGGAGGGAAATCTGAACTTTTAGGGTAAAATAGTCAAACTAATAGGGTCAAATATGATAAACACAGGGTAGATCTCCTTGAGCTGATTCACATGCACTAAATCCGGATTAAATCAGAGCAAAGGGGATAAAAGTAAATACATTTTATGGGATTTCCGGCTGCTAGCGTCTTTAAAGTCAGGACAATAAAAGCAGGAGACTTAGTTTGACAATGTTTTGAATTAGCGTGGGATCATGGGAGTTGTTGGCGTTCACTGTTAAACATCCACCATGACGTGATGTTTAGAAATGTTTATTCGCGTTACTTTAAGCCATGTTCTCTAAACTCTCGTCGCCCGCTGACTCTTCTCTCCGAAGTTATGGCGACTTTTAAATAAATTGAGGATTTCTCTACAAATTGAGGATTTCTCTCTGTTTGAACCTCGTCTGCAAGATTTGATTGATATATTTACACGATACAGTCACCTTTAACCAAAAACCACCATTAATGGAGAAAAGTTAGCTACACTGCAAAAACTAAAACTTTCGCTAAATAGCATTTATGTCTCATTTCTAGTTAAAATCTGTCTCTGCAGTTACGACGCGATCGCTGAATTAGTACTCGGGCCCAAATGTTCATACCCCAGTATAACAGGAAGTCATTGTTCACCACTTCAGAGATAACGACTTGTTTTTAGATAGTGACTTCTTGATTATTTGCTTGAGTCGCATAATCTTGAAAATATCTCAAAGGCTGGATTTCAATATTTCTTTAGCTAACTTGAAATTCTTAAAACATCACTCTTATATTATTTCAGGTGATGGTTTTAAATCTCAAACATTAATTTAAGAAGTTAAATTCACCTTAAAATTGTGAGCTTGACATGATTTGGTCCCAAAATCATAAATCGACTATATGAGGAAATAATGAATCATTTTGAAGATTTTTGACTTTTTCTGAGACGCAACATTTTGTAATATTGATAAAAAGTATTTCCCGACTAATTTCAAGATCGCCTTCAAATAAATATCACGTCCCTTTGCGAGAAATTTCGTCAACCAATTTTCCACTCGTCCTATTACTAGATTGTTTTACTCGTTACTGCGACAACTTGTATTCATTCTTCTTTACTTACTTTAACTTTTCCCAGTTTTAACCCTGCTAGGCCACTTTATGCTTTAAGCCCAGCTCCGACACGACAGCCTGTCCACGATGGCCGTCGTGGTTTATGACAATCGCTCCTGACAGAATCCAGGATTTGATTACGTTCCCCCTTTGCTTGTTCCTTGTTTCCACCAGGATGCTGAAATCTAAGACCTAAGCATTTCAGGAGGCCAGGACAGTCCAAGGAGAGTTCAGGGAACAGGTGGTGACCCCATGCAGCCTGGGAGTATATTATTGACCAGGGTCCAGCAGTCAGATTGATTACTTGATTGTATTGCCATGAACCTCAGTGGCCAGAGACATCTGGTTGACCCTGACTGGACGGCGCATCGCAGTGACCCTCACCTTAGCTCAAGAGTTATGTGGCTTTGACCTGCTCTGTAATGGCGGGGGGTCTTGACCTGCTCAGCCACTGACCTGTGTACAGCGCTAAAGTAGGCCTATGCCTCTCTGATGTCAGCCTAGGTAATTTAGAAGTGGGGGGTGGGCCGGGTCTTGCCGGGGCCACCTTGTTTTTGGCCTGACTTTGTCCTGACTCTAGACCTTCGTCTGACCCATCGGTGTTCATTGTGTCAACAAGAAGGGCAGGTCCAGGGAAAATTAATTAATCCTCACCAAATTACTTTAGAATGGTGGGAAATCAATACGTCTCTATCAGAGACCCCCACTTCCAGCTAATGCTTCTAATAGAAGGCTGACGCCGAGGTGGGCCGATGAGGATTTACTGTCCCACACGGCTATGCTTTATATGTTTTTTGTTTTTTTTGAAACTGTCGGTAAATGAGGAGCACATTATGTATTTTTTTAAAATGGTGTGACTCGGACTTCCACATAGCCAGGCAGAACCTCGCAGCAGAACCTCGCAGCTCTGTGTGCTGCAGCAGCATTCTGGGCTGGATGCCATGTTGACTAACCTTGTGCCCTGGGTAAGACAACAGGGAAACAGCCTTTACTCTGTTGGAGGCTGTTTCCCCTAACATTACTTCCTACTTCCACTTAGCTGACAGACGGCATATCTGTCAGGCAGGTTTTTCCTGTGCTCTTAGCTCCACATTGTTTTTATAAAAGTTTTCAGATAACATTAAAAAAAAAACAACCAAGATTCTCGCAACCGTCTCTCTTCATTGATTGTCTTTGTTCGGTTCATTTCCTCAATGGAGGTTTCCCATCAAAACGCTGGAATGTCTTTGATGCCGTACGATACATCGCATCTCAGCTATTCTACCTGTCAGCGTCAAAAAGCACTTCAGTAAGTCAGATATAAACAGTGTCTTCATCGCCTTCTTGAGCGCTCGCTCTGCCCCGGTACAGGAGAGGCGTGACTGCTGAGTCACAAGGAGTTGATAGAGTAGACCTGTTTGAAGCAGGTTTTAAAGACGGTGTCACCGACGACGGGCACACGCTGTACGACACGAAGGTAGCTGGCTTACCTCCAATTCTGTCTGCTAAATGTAGCAGCCATGCTATCCACGCCGGGCAAAGACCCGGCTCAGACTTGGTTTTAAATACGTTTTCACCGTCGCACAGCGAGACACACCGCCGCTCACACCTTTATCCATCATGCAACGCCAGATGTGTCAAAGGTCAAAGGTCAAAGGGCATCGGGCGTAGTAATCAGTCTCTAGCTAGCTAACGGGCTACCTAAGAACTTGCGGATGTTTCAAGAGCTAGTATACATGTGCAGATTATTCCAACTGTTGTGATTGACAGGATTAAGTAAGCGCGTCAGAAAAGCAGTGGCTTAACGCCGGCGCATCGTTAGCCACGAGACCCTGAAGAACATTCGGCACTGAAAGCAGCTAATTTCTGGCTCGTTTTCTGCATGTTGCTAGCAAACAAGCTGCTTCCTGTTTATGAGCTTTCAATCAAATCTTTATTGACATTTCTCAATAGCCAGAACGGGCCGCAGGGGCCGACGGGCCGTACTGTACGAGACAACAAATCTAAAATCCTGCAGTTTACGTCCGACTTTAACAACCGCTACCCCCCCCCCCCAATCTAGAAAACTTTCTTGCCGCATTGCATTTTGCGTCGGAAACATTTGCTCAAGCGAGGAATCAAACCTTCTTCTATACCGTCGTATCATTTTTTCACAGGGTAAACATCAAAGAGCAGCCTGATGACAGCGCAGGGATTTATTTTTTTTAAGGTGGGGGGGTTTCTGTGAATTACTGCGTTCCTACATGTTAGATGCCGACTTAAAGATTAGCGTCTGACTCACGATGAAGGTGAGGAGCTGCGTGCGGACGACAACGGGTAGGAAGTCTGTTTTACGGCTGCTCCCTCCATACCTGCCAAAAGAGGGGAATGTATGACCACACCCATGCAACTGCAGGCGCTGCGACTAATTACTGATAATCATACGTTGAAGGGCAGGGCGAGCAGATGTTTCTGCAGACGCCCCCTTCTCTTCCCGCACGGCCAAACGCGACGTGACCACGCGTCGCCTTTTGTTGCACAAAACATTTCTTCAACCGGGCAATTAAACAACGAGACCCTGAGCAGCGTTTTCTGATGCTTCTGCAAAAAAAAGGAAAAAAAATGCATCGCACTCCATCAACCACTCCCCTCTTATCCCGTCCCAATTAACACCCGGCCCCCGTTACATTGATTGGGAGAGGTGTGGTATTGGCGAGGTGGTCCGTGAGCGCATTGATCACATTGACCCACCATGTGAACCATGAGAAAGTGTTGAGCTGCAGATTTCTCGCACCCGAAAAAACGAATTAGGGCAAAAGATTTTTTTTTTTTTTAAATTGCCAGTTACATACCGCATGTTTATTCGCAGTGGGCGGGGCTTAACTGTGGTGTGCCAGGTTTCAGTCCATGTGGTTTTAAGGCACTGACAGACTACACACCTAAACTTATATTTTACAATTTTATATTGCTGTTTATATTGCTGTTGTTTTTCCTCCACACACACACAGTATTATAAACACACACACAGTATTACACACACACACACACACACACACACACACACACACACAGTCAAAGGGCAAACCACTGCCCCACGCCTTTATGCGCTCCTAGCATCTGCCAAATTGTAGGTTATGAACCAATTAGTCGACGTCTCATTTTACACTTATTACACTCGCCACCGCGTTCACCGCGCATTGACTTTGTGTTCGTGATAACTCCACAAATATTTCATGGATTATTCTAAAACGTTCAACCCGCAGAGACTGCAGTACGAGGAAGAATAGGATTGATTTTGGGGAAGGTCAGTTGCACAGTTCCGCCACTAGGGGGAGCTTTTATTTTCCAAAAATCAGTATTTTTCTGGCCATCGTTTCTCAGTCGTTTGTTGGATTTCGTCCAAACTTGTCACGTATATGAATGGAGTCAAAGAGAAGTATCTTGTAGCTATAATATTTTGATCTAATAGTTCATATTTTGCTCAGTAGGGGGAGCTCTTTAAAAAAAAAACAAAAAAAAAACTTATTTTTGGACACAACTTTCTAACCGTAGGTCTAATTTAATCCAATTATTTTCTCATATAACGTATATCTTTCATATTTTACTGTAATGGTGACACTTTACCCACTCGGGGGGCTTTTCTTCCCAACCAGGAGACATAGACACACGAGTCACATTTAATTCGAGGAGTTCAATCAGGAGGATTTGCTTGTATAACGCAGGGGGGCGACCAGCGTAAGTTAGGGGTTAGGGGTCTTGCTGGGTTCGCTGTTCCGTCCGCATTGAGTGGCGATCGGTGAATACACTCGTCCTTACCGGTGCTCCTTAGTTTTCGGAGAGATAATGATTGACGTAGCTACCCCCAACAGATGTGTGGAGTCAGCCGCCGCCACCGACTCCAACATGGAAATACATTGTAAGAAACACACTGGGGCTCGTTTGAGCTGTCAACTTGTAATTTGTAGTAGCACTCAACTTGAACTTTCAGGGTGAGCCAGTTGGCCCTGCTCTATTTCTCACCTCCTTGCTAACATTTGTTTTCTTTATGCATGTGCAAGGAGGAGAGCGTGAATGCGGACAAGCAAGTTTGTGCAGGCACACAAGAACGGGTGGTTGATTTTTTTTTCTTCTTCTGCACTCTTGTTTGATGTTTTGTATCCATGTTTTGCGGCGTTTGGTCGTATCCTCTCAGCTGTTGGCGTGGCAGCAGCCCGAGAGGGAACTCGCTGATCCGTAGCGTGAAAGGATTCCAAACACGGCGTCGCATCGGGGCGTTTAGGCTCGGATGTGTAGCTCGGAGCGTGAAATGTTGGTCGTGCAAAGGAGCTGGGGTTAGGACCCGACATGCTCGCGCCGCCATCTTCCAGCTTTAGCATTCTGATAGCGCTCTTCTCCGAGCTGGATATAGTTTATCTTTGTTTGCTTTTAAATGTCAAAACAATGACATCATCGCTCTCCAAAGCAAGAAAACTCCGTCTCCGGGTCCTTTGTAATATCTTCTATCGGCGTCCCACCGCCCCCAGTTTGGACTCCAGACTCGGAAACGTTTTGTTGGGAATGCAAGCGGATCAAAGGCGCACCTTTCATCCGCTCCATTATTTAGCGAGCTTAACATTTATGACAACAGTATTTTTTATCAATCTGTGTTTTTACTTTATTCAAGTGGAGGGAATGTTGCCAGACTCGTTTCCAAATAGATTCGCACCGCTCCGTTATTACTCAACCCATCAATCTTTCCACCTCCGTACTCCTAAACTCATTTGGAATAAAGGCCAATTTTTGATAAGATTTAGAAGCACCAAATTATGGGATGTTTTTCATCATTTGGCTAAAACAGAGTTTCACCATAAAAGCTCATAAAATCTGCTTAAAAGAGAATTTAACCACAGAAAAAGATTTTTCACTCATGTATTATTATTCCTTATTATATAATTATTGTTATTATTACCAGTATTATTAGTATTAAAATACCCTGACAAGGACACACACATTCTCACCCTCCGTATAAACACATGAATACATACAAACTACACTCACAAATACACTTTTTTTTGTTTTAACTTTCATATTTTTATTAATAATTGCTGTCAAGATACATTTATTTGTCTTACAGTAGTCATATTACTGTATTTCCTGTGTATTATTGTCCTTATTCTTCATGTTGTTTGGGTTTTTTGCCCCTTTCTGTACACTAGTTGTCATCCTTGTGTTTTCTGTCAATGTTAATTTATGCAAACTGAACTTAAACTAAACTTAAACTAAACTTAAACTAAACTTAAACTAAACTTAAACCAAACTAAGACCAATTCAATTTCCCCACGGAAACATTAGTTGGAGCCTGATTTCACGCCACAGCTCAGTTTGGTAATAGAAGTGTACACAGAGACAAGAGCAGGGCAATAAGTGACATTGAAAAGTTATTGTCACATAACTTGTTCAAAGAGAGAAGTTTACAGTGTAAATAAAGCTAACAGTTGACAGAGGTCGTCACGGCCTCACTTTGCTTTGGAAAAGACGCAGAACCGGTGAAAAACGTAAACAAAACTGCTTCATACCCGCAGCAAAACACCTATTAGTATAAGTGTACACTGTAAAAAAAAAAGAAGAAGTATTTGTTCAATGTTGACCAGCTTTCTGTTCCTTTAGTATATACTGATCCTCTCAGAACTTTCCCACTGGTTCTCAACAACAACTCTTTCTACAGTGTTTAGTACCGGTCTTAAAACGATGCCAGGATAAAGTAATTTTACATTTTTGAACCGATGATTAAAAAAAATAAATAAATAAAAATACGATTTTGAGCAATTACAAAAGCCCGAAGTAATCATGCACTGTAAAACTATAATTGTCGAAGAACTAAGATTAAGAACTTTTTTGAGTCTTAACTCAATTTAAGTTGTAGATACTTAATTTAATTGATTGTTCCTTGTCAAAGTCATTTTTTCGAGTTCCTCAAACAAATTCTCTCTTTTTTTTCTTTTTTTTTTACAGTGTAAGCTATATTTCTCTATATTCTCCCCCTACTAAAAAGTCATTTCTGCATCTCTACTGTTGGACTTGGACGATTACACCCCACATCACACAACATGGTTACTCAGCCTCTTTATAATTAATGCGTGAGTCACAACATTAATTTAACAAACTAATTGAAAGTAAATGGAATTATTTTCCTTCCCACGCACGGACGCAAAAGAACATTTGGACGTGATTATCTAGGGTACAGGTACAACTACATCCACCGTGCTATTAATAATAAAAAATAAACAATAAATCAATGTAATAATCATGTTTTAAGCCCAGCATTTAATTAAGAATATCATTATACTGTTAGTTTCTACTATATTGTTCCTCTTATAACTATTATTCCGGCTGTAATCATTATTAGCACTAGCCTATTAGAACCCAGGAGTGACATTGCAGATAGGTGATGAGTCGATAATTGAAAAAATACTGAAAGAAGGCTAATGATCTGGATAAATTAATACTAATCTAAAAATGATTACTTCTATAAAATACAAATCATGGTCCGATAATCAAACGATGGCTTAATAGATTAGTGGGTTACAGTAGTAGAATGATCTAATAAAGAAAAATGTATTTGGTGCAGCCCAAATTGCGAGACACAGCAATCAGCCATAACATTAAAACCACCTACCCTAGTATGGTGTTGGTGTTTTATTTTGCTACCAAAATAAAATGTGTGATGTCATTAGAACAGGAATGAACTGAATCGGCAATTTGTGCGACGCTAACTCTTCCGTGGGACCGGCGAGCAACGGGCTTTCATTCTTAGACCGCTTCGCCGGATACCAACCACTGAACTCAGGGAACACTCGGCAAGACCTGGTTCTGACACACCCACCCACTGACAGGTGCTATTGTAATGAAACTTCACCTCTAAGTGGTTCTAATGTTTGGTCTGATGGCTGACTGTCCAGAACCAGATGGGGAGAGGCATGAGGAAGACTCTCCTGATGTTTTAGAACTCTTCGCGGTGAAGCGTGAAGTCGTTTCCACGAGACGTCCTCTCCTGGGCTGAATGTTCTTCTGGAGGATGAGATTGGTTCTAAAGGGAAGTTCCGGGATTTCTTCCACTTCCTTTTAACCTTTGGATCCCAGGGTCACGCCGGTGTGATCTATGATGATGTTATTATAACCCTAAAGGTTTTGTGGTCCAGCATAATCATACAATATGTTTAAAAAACACTTAAATGTCCCTAACACACACAAAAAAAAGATTTCTTTGTATTATTTTTCTTTCTACATTCATAGAAACCATAAAATGAAGAAATCATTTAGTCAAGCTTGTTTTTTGAACAGTAAAAACAAATACTATTCTAATAGGAATAGCTCAACCTTTTGCTAAATCCTTTATTTTAGGAAACTTTTGGACCTTTTATTAAACCTTTTTGGTTGAAGGGAGTTAGTTCTCGTTACTTAGTCCTCACAATATGACAGGAAAGTAAATTCTACTTATCAAATAGGGTTATTCTAATTCATGGCTCCTCCTCTGTCGGCTCTTTGACCTTCGGTGTCCCACAGGGCCCCACCCTCGGCCCCTTACTCATCAGCATACACATCCTGCTACTGGTTCATATTACAAACAGGCTCAGTCCCATTTTTGTTACTTGACACACATTTACTCGTCACAGAAAACCATAAATCCACGATTTTCTGTTGATTGTTTTTGTTTTTTTCTCTATCCTGTATATTATGGATGGCGATGGATGTTATGGCTCATAAAAGTAACGCTGTAATCCGCTTCACATGCCGTCTTTTTCCCTGCGAGAGGCATCTGTCGTTGGCTTGAGCCCCTGATCCAAAGGCTAATTACCCAGCAATGTAAATTACAGTCGGGCTGAGATGAACCTGGGCTTCTGCTACGTCCCCTCACCTCGTCCCCACATCCTCCCTTTCCTCAACTCTTCTTCCATCTTCCCACACGTCCCTCTGGCGTCGGCGAGGACTCCTTCCGTACATGTCACACTCGAGGGTGAGAATGCGTTCCGCGGAATACTGAGGCTTTGTCTGGTGGGCTCACACGTGCATGGCGTCCCAGTCACTGCACATGCTCATTCACTGAAGATGTGTCCTCTGAGGAATGTGTGGGTTCTCTCGCAGTGTTTGACCTTCAGACCTCCGCCTCACGTGACTGAAATTCCACTACGCACACACACTCGCGTACACTATTCTCACACTACACGCACGCACTCAGCTACTTTTATCTCCCTGCTCAGAAATAGAACCCCCGCCACTTAAAAAAAAAAAAAACCCCTGTAATAATACCCACAAGCCCCCACTGCTCACAGATTAGATAAATGGCAGCAAACAACACCCGTTTAAAACTTGGCTGTTTTGAGGTTGTTGATCCCCCTTTGAAAGGGAGTCTTGCCATGAATTCATGCAGCGGGTTGAACCAGTATTCCCCCTACCCAGCGTCGGTTGCGCTATGATGTGCTCAGCAGGCCGCCCAGCTGGGGCCCAGATGTGGCAGCCATGTCACACGGCGCTGGGAGACAGCAGATAAGAGGCCGATGGTAGGTCTGCTCCTCGGTCGTGGATCTGTTCTGCAGCGGTTCAACTAGATGTTGCGGTCGGCGCTATCTGAACTTCGACAGCCCATGTCATGCTTAATGCCTCACTTCCCAAATACGGCTCACTGGGCCTGATTTATATCTACCAGGTGCTACAGTGTGCTAGCAGCTCCAGGATGAGAGGAGGCATGTGGCCATTTCATTAAGGCAGATGAACAAGGGCTTCAGTGTACGTACGGGGACGAGGGGCAGGAGGCTGGTCTTTCTCAAATATAGCTTCACACAAGTGTAGCTGTCACACCACTCCGAGCGGAGAGAGGGAGGAAGAAGAGGAACTCATTAACACGCCGCACATTTCTTAAAATATCCCAGCAGTTGTTGCTTTCCCCTCCTCCTCGTATGTTTGTTTTCCTGCCTTCTCCAAAAAGTGTGAAAGGCGAGATAGGACTTTAGTTCAAGGGCATTCACCCGCCACAGAACTGGGCTGCCAACCATTTCAGTGTTCATATATTAAATGCTGTTTACTTGCTGTCAGCTGCCGTGCAGCGAAGATGCTTTGGCTCGGTACCTTGTTGTCATTCGGGGAGGCTTTGCTAAGAAGTCCGTTTTTCACATTCATTCCCTACAACGAGGACTCGCTACCAGTTGCAGGTATCTCCGCAGTTCTTTTTTAGATATCGGCAGTTTAGAGTTTTGACGACGCAGTAATCTGGAATAAAAGTTCCTTCTGGTCATGATTTAATTATATCATATAATCCTGAAAAAAGTCGGGGTGTTGTGGAATAATCGCCGCCGCCGCAGATCCTTCATGTTTACTGGATAACTCAAAAACGACTTCATGGTTCTTATTTTTTTTTTATGTACCCCGATAGACTTCAGTATGAGGAAGAACTGGATTGATTTTGGGAAAGTTTAGGGAGTGCTTTATCTCCGAAAGCTTCTGGGCCATTATGTCTCAACCGTTGGACCGATTTAGTCCAGATTTTGCTGCTTATCAATGGACTCCAGGATATCTCTTTTGAATTGTTCCTTTTTCTCTCCCTAGGAGGACTTAATGCAAAAAATCAGTTTTTTGACCATGTCTTCCCAACCATGTCTCCGATTATGTCCAAAAATCTCCTATCAATCGAAACAATGAGTTCTAAAAAAACACTATCTAATAGGAGCCGATTCTTTGTTTCCTGTTGCGTTGTGGAATGGCCTTAATCTGTTTCTCTTTTGTCATGGCAAGAGCTTTCCCCTCCTGTTGGACAGGTCTCCCTGTGCTTCACAAGACAAGTAGTACATCTAAACGCTGAGGATTTGTACAGAAGGAGGAACTCTCGCTTTGTAGTCACACCTTGACTCTTTATTTCCTGTCAAACTCTTGTGTTCTTCCACACAAAATGGTCTTTGAACACTGGTGTCGACTGTCAGTGCTCAACATTGCTGCAGAGAAGCCGTTTGATGTTCCTTTGCACACTTTACAGACAAATTGTGAGGTGTCTTTCTGCATCGCCCTCCAGGCCAGCTTGTTATACGCTTAACAAGTTGTTTTCTTTTTGTTTTTCTTCCCTTTTCTCCCACGTTGACAGTTCCTCATCAGAAGAAACGCTCCTTCCGAGGGTTTGCCTTGGAACATGTCCTTGTAGTCTGTAGGGCAAGCTGTGCTCTCCTTTTCTAGACGGCGATTGCATTAACGTCTGATTTATGGGGGTTCTGTTTATAAAGTGCTAGGGTAAAGATTAGGTATCCCATGGCCATGAACCTAGCAGTTAGTGGGTTGGTCTTCCTGAGGGACACGCTAAAATGTATAAGATATGCTAACACGTTCCAGGGAATGTGACCTGGAATCTGAGGAACGTTTAACGGACTGTCATTTCATTTTTTTCTAGTGAGTCTGAGTTTGATAATTCAAACTCATAATCAAACTCAAATTCATAAATAACATCGCCTCATTTGACAGTGGCTGTAAGGTGCTTTTTTATGGGGACGACACTGTGCTTTATTCATGAGGGGGAGCCTTGTCTATCTTCCATGAAGCTTTTCAATCAATCCAACCCTCACGTCTAAATCTCAAACGTCTTTGAAATGGGACAAAAAAGAAAAAAAAAGCTATTTTGTTTTGCTCTTTGGAGGGAACTTATTTCAGCATTAGAGGTTTATTCAAAATTTAAAAAAGATTGTCCTGTTACAAACACCTTGGGGGTATTTATGGCTGAAAAGTTCTCCTTTGAACCTGGTGCTGAAGAGCTAGCTAAAAGGTTAAGGATGAATCTTGGGTCCTTTTGTAGAAGCAGATCCTGTTTTTCAGCTAAAGCTAGAAAACGGTTAGTACAAACTACTTTACCTTCCTGCCTGTTTGTGACGACGGTGACATCACTTATATAATACATGCTACCGCTACCACCTTGAAACACCTTGATACTGTTTATAATTTAGTACTATGTTTTATTACTGCTGACCATTTCAGAACCCATCGCTATAATCTTTACCTCGTGTGGATTGGCCATCCCTTCCCTCTAGGAGAATCACGCATCTACTTATATTTGCGAGTAAAGCTTGTTTCACCGTAACAAGATGGAGTATCCGATCATGAGGTGCCACAAGTTATAATTGAACGGGGAAAAACTGCTTTCAGCTATTGCCTTCCAAGAGTTCAAAGAGTCGCTAAGTTAAGTTCATTCTACATGTGGCAGACTAATACATCTTTCAGATGACGCAATATTTTTGTTTTCAACTATTGTCTTTCCCCGCGGGATCAATAAAGTGATTCTGATTCTGATCTGTATTCCAACCCGGATCAGGTGATCACTGGGCTACACATTTGTGCCGAGTCATAGAAGGAAGGCTGGAAACACTACGAATTTGACAATGACCATTCATTCACATCAATAAATGACGTTGATTATTAGTCGGGTCAATCGTACCTACAGAAGCCACCAATGATCCTGCCGACAACGCTCTTTTATAACTCAGTCGTGGTGTTCCTTCAGTGAAATATTAGAAAAGCAGCAGTATTTTTGCCTCATTTCAATGAGCTTTTTTTGTTTTTGTCGTTCCACCAGTAGCATTCTTACTCAACGCAACGCTTCTCTTCACGCTGTCCTCCTATTGGTCAACTTTGTAGCAGGTCAGAAACGATGTTGAACAAAATTCTTCAATGCTAGACTTTTCCGACTGTTTTTTTGAGGAGCATCCCAGACGACTCAACTGATGCTCACTGTTTATGTCGTACTTCAAAACCTGATGGTCGTATTTGGTCCTCGTTCAGGCCCGACATAAGGAATTTGTCTGCTAAAACCAGATAGTGTTAAAATCAGGCTACGATGGAAGAAGCATTAAAGCACTGCAGATATAACTGTATGCCACTGTGGTATCAGGATACAATAACGTCCACTGAGGGGGAAAGGCTTTTTTTTCTATTGCTATTGTTCTCCTCAACTATAAAACAACCTTTGTTTTAGAGTTTGAGACTATCCCGTCTTTCTGCCTCGTGTTTCCTTTGTCTTTGACATTCAGCGTCTCAGCACTTCTTTCTCACTTCCTCCTTTTAAAACACAGGCCACATTATTCTTTTAACTTTATTAACTCCCATAATTCAACGAGCGAAGGGGGCAATAGTAAACACTTTTCCCCTGAGGTTTATTGTTTAAAAGGAGTGCAGTTCTTTCCCAGCATAGGGGCTTCGGCTAAGCAGAGAGGAATTTTGGGCCAGGCCTCATAAAAAGTATTTGTGTACCATAAAGATTTTCGCTTTTCCTTTCTAAATCTTAGTCATTAATGACTTTAGCAAATGTGAAGTGTGGACTGAATGGCTTGGCTGTGCCGGGGTCTTCAAAGGAAGCCTCTAATTATTTATCCAGGATATCCTACTCTAGAATTAGAGGCCTAGTCGCCATTGGCTTTCATGGCCTTTTTCTTTAAAGAAATCATTTCCACCAAATACTTTCACAAGGACACCCTTTAATCCCTGCTCTGTGTGTCTCTCTCCCTCGGCTTGTGTGTGTTGTGTCTGGATGTGTGTGTGTGTGTGTGTGTGTGTGTGTGTGTGTGTGTGCACAGGCTTTTGTGTGTCCTCAGAGTGAGGTGCGTGACAAAGATAGTAGGTTTCCATTTTTCACACACCGTGTGACTTTCCACTTCTCTGCTCCTCAGCCCGGACAGCGTTCACCCACGTTACACAGGTCTCCTCTTCATTCGGCCTCCGCATACCTTCTAAAGGGGATCTTATCACCCTCCTCAGGTTCAGACTCTAAACCGGACACCGGATCGCTCCCTCAAGCCTCACTGATACTCGGCTTATCGTCCCCTCAAAGGTTGTCCCGGTTCCATCCTCAGAGCCCGACGACCGTTTATCCACTAGGCTGGATATTCACCAATGATGTGAATCAAAATATCTGCCATGTCATGATAACTCATTTTGTAACTCCGCATTTTATAGGGTGAGGAAGAACCGGATTGATTTTGGCAAAAGTCGATTCGGGGATTTATCTCCATACCAGATTTGGTGAATATGAGTGGACTCTAGGGGGTCTATCAGGATTATGTCACACCTGAGGGACGTTCTTGTTTTATCTTTTGTGAATGATGCTGTTCTCTGGACATAACTTCACATTTAAATTGTGTAGTTTTCTTGTATAATGCGGGGGATTGGGGGCTTTTCGGGGATGTACCCTAGCTGCAGGAGACCACAGCGTAGGACTAGTTCCAGTTCATGCTACATAGTTCTTTTTAGATATCTTTAATTTAGTGTTGAATAGTCAGAATGATGTTATAGACATATTTAACTGGAATTAGGATTTTTTTAAATAAGAAATATATGATTAAGACATGATTGTAACTTAATTTTAACTTTCCAAACATCCACAATCTGCATCTTTCTTTAAATTCTCCTTCTTCAAAATGTTTCATTGAGGATGTTTTTTTTAAGTTTTTGGAGTTTTCTGTTGTTTTTCATTATAGTCGTAAAGTCTGTTATAGTGAATAAATAATTATCCGGTCATAGAGGGGGTGTTGTTGACATGTTAAATTTAATCTAATGTGGTTTGTCAAGGCAGCCTTAATACTTTATAAGCACTTAACCGCATGGAAGATTATCTGTTTTATGTGTACTCCCTATACCAGTGAGTACACAGATGTGGTTTTCTCCCTATTTTATTATTGATTCCTACGTTTTCTCAGACACCCTTCGGTGTTCAGCCGAGGGAGCGTGGCCCTTTAAGAACGCTCTGTGCTCGATACTTACTAATTCCAGGTGCCAGTGAACCCTGTGTTTTACCAGGTGCAGGACTGGGTCATTACTGAGGTATTTGTTTTCCAGCTTACACAGAAAGGCCTGGGATTATAGACATGTTATCCATGTCCCATATCTGTCTGTCGGGGCATGATCCCTGCTCCACGTCTCGCTACACAGTCTGCTCCTGTTTGCTCTCGATCCAAGAGACCAGGTCCCAGAGCTACCATCTTCTTCCTGGGGTCCGGTCGGCCTCCGGCCGCCTCTGGATCAAAAGACGGAGAGAAATCTTTACTGTCGTTCTTGTAAAACAACAAAAGGCAGTTTGGTGGTTCTTGGACTTAGCAGCATGTAAAAAAAACAAACAAGTCAATACAATAAAAACGAGACAAGAAGAAACTGTAATGGCGACTATTGAGACAATAATATCTTAGACTTCTAACTTTAATGTAAAAGTCCGGTCAAAGGTGGGGGTGCATTGCATTTACTAGGGTGGTGGGCCGGTTTTAGCTTCCCATGGAAATAATGATTCTGTTGGGCTTTCCCCACCTGCTGTGAGATGTTCCGTGGACCAGGGTGACATCACCCGAATGATCCGTTATCAGTCCTACTATGATGATGTCGTCATCAGGTCTGTGGATGGTGTAGGTGGAGTGAATGGTGGAGCAGTCATGAGTAAAGCGGGAGTAGAGGTGAGGTCCGAGGACGTACCCCTGAGGCATGCCGGTGCTCAGGATGACGTTCTGAGGTCTGTTCCACAGGAAGTCCAAAAGCCACGAACACAGTCAACTGCCTAAGCCTGAATTTCTCCGCTATTGGACCCGTTTGTGAGGGATTACGGAGTTAGATCTTCTCCTTCTTTCAACTCTTCTCTTTAGGCGGCGCCACAACGGATCCTCTCCTTCATCTAAGTTTTACGCCGGATGCCCGTTCTGGCATAACCTTCCCCATTTATCCGGACTCGGGACGGGTACTGGAAGTCCGCTGGCTGGGTCGGATAACTGCATTTAATCCTGATCTAAAACCCGCAAACAGCATCCTTACGCTGGCGCTGTTTCGGTCCAAGAAGTCTGAGGGGCTTGATCAGTACCAGCTCTCCCTTTTCTCCATGGCAAGCTGTGGATGAGAGCTGGGTGGTGTTTTGAGGGGTGGGCTACTTGTGTGTGTTTTTGTGTATGTGGCGGTGGTGATAGTAAACCGTTTTATCACCAGGCTCTTTATCCATGACGCGGTTCCTTAAGGTTTAATATTTCAATGATATTGATCATTTTAACAGCTGTGTTTGTGGTTGACGCGCCTTAATGGTGGCGCCGTGGAGGGAGTGTGCGTGTGCATGTGCGTGTGTGTGTGTGTGTGTGTGTGTGTGTGTTTGTATGAGCATAGCATCGTGTTATCTTGCCGTTTGTTTTTCAGCACAAACGGCTTTCTTCAAACTCTCAAATGTAGTCCAGAGTGTAGGTTCTGCTGTGGTCATGGGTTCACTGTACACCCCTCTGCCAGACTCATCCTGTTTCTGCAGAACAAATGAAATTGAGTGAGCACAAACAGAAGCTGTGAAAGTACTGTGGTTAGCAGATTTCACTTCCCTCCTCCTGAGAGAATGTCTGCGCTCTCAGATATAAATAGGGGCAGATTTGATAATTAGTTGAAATGAAGGTCCTGAGGCTCAAAGAGTTTGATCAGCACATTTCCCCCTTGTCCCTGACCTTTCATTGGCCGTCGCTCTAGCTCTCTCGCCGCTCTCTCTAGCTCTGCGTTTGAAGCAGATCCTCTGTAGCCACATTTATGCCGCTGTCTCAGTGCAGTGCTGGTGGTCCTTCGTTTGGTTCTCTGGAAAAGCCAATGCAGGAGTTTTTGTTGCTCCAGTGGATCGGTTTTTACAAGCTTCTAACGTACCTCGAATCTGTATCCGAGGAGGATGGTCCAGAATGACATTAAAAAAATCCCTGCATGAACATTTGCTTTAAACGTATTTGATCAGACAGATGAAGTTTGGATTTCCGACTTTCTGAAGCAGCTATAGTTGCAACATCTTGAGGTCGAATCTGAAAGTGGACGGACGATGAACTCTACCGCCGCGTTCAAAGAAACGGCAATTACTGTTGATTCCAAGTTAATTAGGCCCCGTTCAACATAAATGTAAAACGTCAGAGCAGACGCCAACGCTGCTGGGTTACGTACGGTATGATGTCGCCTTTGCTGGAGGAGAACCAGCATGCGATCTGGAATCCCACGCTGGGGTGGCTGCCATCGGTTTGTTCAGTGTAAATAAACAAAGACAGCACAGAGAAGGTTCTTCATCGCTGTGTTATTGCACAACCCCTGTAAAAAAACCAACAACCTCTCTCGTCGTCTTTCTGCGTACTTTTACATCCAGGATCCAGGGGATTCACGCTCTAAATGTTTTTCATTTCTAAATCTGGTGCAGGACGCGGGTGGTTGGGTTGTTTTCTGATGCATTAGTGCCAGACAAACCCAGATATCGGTCTTGCTCTCAGCCTTTCTGCATGCATTCCATGCTATGGGAAAGTCTGCCCTGCGTGTTAAATGATGAGGAGTTCCATGTAAAACTGTTGCAAATCATTCAGTGTCCATGTCTGTTGATTTAAAGTGGAGTAGAAATGGGGGATGTGTGTCTAACCAATCTGATAAGAATTTGAAAGGCCCAGCTGGAGGAAGTCTCTCTCTCTCTCTCTCTCTCTCTCTCTCTCTCTCTCTCTCTCTCTCTCTCTCTCTCAACGTCTCTCTCTGTTTGTCTATCCAGCAATTTTATGGACAACCTACTGTGTGGGAGTGTATACCATGTGTGTTTTGTGCACTGCGCTGCCTGGGGCAAATGTTAGCCTGCGCCTGATAGCCCTTCTCTGATTATACGTCAAATACCTTAATTCCAAGGATAATCAATGCTCTTATAAATTATAAAGCTTTCTTAACAAACCACAGGGGAGGAGGGGAGGAGGGGAGGGTTCAGTCTCCTAGCAAGTTTGTAAATGGAGTTTGCGTTTATCTGCTTTTCCTCACAGATCTCTCTCTCTCTCTCTCTTTTTTAATTTATTTATTTTTTACAAAAGCAGTGTGTATAATGCGTTGTTTCAGCGATGACATCACAGACTGAGCATGCCCAGTCGTCACACCACAGGACACAGAAATGTCACGGAGGCTAATTAGCCCAAACGTGTCGTTATAAAATGCTTTATACATGACACATGGTCTCCCACAGGAGTCATCAGGCTGATGGAACATTATTTAAGGTCTACATCATAGTCGTCAACTTATCATATCCTTAAAAAAGTCTGGGGTGTTACGGGATCGTCATTGTCGCACTCTGCCGTCACAGATCCTTTGTGTTAACGTTTATAACGCAAAAACTATCCCATGGATCCCTCCCATATTTTATATCCACATGAAACTTAGTGTGAGGAAGAACTGGTGTGATTTTGGGAAAGGTCGGTTTTATATTCCCTACACTAGAGGGAGCTTTATCAGTTAATTAACTTAACTGTTGGGCCGATTAAGTCCAGATTTGGTGAATATGAAATGACTGAGGAGCTCGATCATATTTTACTTTTATACGTCAACATTCAGCACGTATTAATCGACTCAAGGAGATCTATCTTGTGGTATTTTACTCTAATGTTTCATATTTTACTTACTAGGGGGAACTTTTGTAAAAAAAACAACCAAAAAACAGGTTTTTTCGGACCAAACTTCAAAGTAGATTTGAGCTCTATTGGTTGAACAACGCAGGGGACTGGGGGTATTTCGGTGATATGCCCATGCTGTCGAGGACGAGAGCGTAGGACTAGTTGTAAGAGTTATCAGTGTACGGTGGAGGAATGTTCAGTCTGCCGTGTCTTCATGCCTCATCCAAACAGGAATATAGAGATACTCAGTCGGACGCCTCAAGATGTTCTTCTCACAATTATTTCGTTGTCAAGGGTTTTTTTTTTCTTCCATTTTGCTTTGTTTGACACTTTTTAGCACATTTGAATGTTGTTCAAATCAAGGCTATGATCAGAACCAATTGAGCTTCCAGTGGTAGGGAGGTCTGCGTCCTTGGACACAAACGCTCTGGTTTCTCCTTGTGATCCTGAACCGGTCTCTCAACTGGAGTGTTTTGTGCTTGTGAGGAGAACAGAATGGAAACTTAACCAAGTGAAGAGAATTCTGGGATTTCTCTGCCGAGACTTTGTTGAGAGTTTTAGATTAGTTTTCAGGGATTTAACGCAGTTATTGAGTTGGTTTTTTTTTTTTACAGTGTTGGCATTTGATGCCGCCGTCATTCATCATTTGCTCTACTTCCTTTTATGGTTTGATTGAACCATTTTTATCGTTTTGGTCAATAATGTTTGTCGGACAATCACTCGGACTGGCATCCGTCCTCATTTTGCCTTTTCTTCTACAATGATCTTTACAAGTAGCGCTTCATCTGTACTGGAAATGTTTATTTGTTGTTAAATCTGGCGCCGCTCTAGTGAAACAATCTGGATCACGATCCACATATTTAAATTAGAGATATCAGGTCTTCTCCTGCTTCATCTCTACCGTGAAATCAGACCATCTCCCTCACATTTCTACTCCCACTCTACCGCAGACGCCCCCCCCCATGCTGGTTGCTAATTGGAGGGAGACTGGGAGCTTCCTGCTGTGCTTCCCTTTGCTCTGCCATCCCACCAGCTCTTTTACCAACACATCCCAGACGCCAGTAATTAACCCACAGCTAATTAACTGCTTCTAATTACAGCAGACTGCCGCTCCTATCACACCCTTCTAAAGTGAGGAGACACTCTTCTGCCATGTTCAAATCCCCTCCGGAGACTTTTGTGGAAGCTAGCTGAGCTCCGATCGGATCGGTTCGTCTGATGCCGTCTGTAGGACTAGCGGCGGTTCCCAACGGTAATCTCAAATCTCAACGCCGCTTTGTCGTGAATCACTTTTTGTGAAAAGTGATTGGGGTCGCCACAGAGGTCATCTGTTTTCATCCATAGGCCGGTACCCTGCTGGCTAACTGTACCAGTGAGGGTATTTGTTGACCCGGGCCCCAACCGATCCGGTTTGGAAATCCTATTCATATGGATTTGACATAGTTTTAACGCCGGACGCCCTTCCTGTCGCAACCCTTACCTATTTACCCGGGCTTGGAAACGGCACCAGAGGTACCCTGGCTTGTGACCCCCAGTGTTTATTGGGGAAAAAAAAACCCACCCCCTAGCGAGAGACATGAACTATTAGAGTAAAGATGTTTATATACAGGGCAGAGAAGTTGTGTCCGATAAGAAGGGTTTATAGTAAAAAAGCGCCCCCTATTGAGTAGTGTATGAACTATTAGAGGAAAATGTGATATAATAGAAGATGGATCGATTCATTCGGACCTAATTTAGACTAAATCGGACCAACAGTTTTGTTTAAAAACCAGTGTTTTTCATGAAAACCTCCCCCTAGTGGGTAAATCCGTCATATTCTGACTTTTCAGGGAAATGACGACCGCCGTGAGACCAAAGCGATCAGCGGCTGTTTGCTCAGGATGTCGTCGGCGCGGATGATCCTGGCGGATTTCTTTTCCACTTCATGTTTGACGCAAGACTCCTGCTAACCACAGCAGCATTAATGAAACCCGGGAGTCGCAGTCCGGCGTTTATGGCCGAGTTTCCCTGGCCGTGACATGATGGCATGCCTCTGATCTGCTATCTGTGAGAAACACTCTCAGACATGCCAGCGACCGGCCCCCTCACCTCTCATGTAAACACACAATGCTGCTCTTCCCCACCTCAGACTCAACAGAGCCACGGTTATTTCTGTTCCACAGAGTGATAGCTCCCACTGAAGATCATTGATTTTACGGGAAGCCCTGTTTACAGGCTGAGTGCCATCGACCTGAGGTGACTTTTTGCCTCCTGGAGTCGGAGCGGTCCTGGAGGACCCTCACGTCTGCATTAGCAGAGCAGCAGAAAGAATATTTGCGGCACAAAATAAACAACATGCGGAACATGCTCAACTATTTTAATTACAGTGTAGGATATCAGCGAGAACGACTTAGAATGTTCCATTGTCTAAAGTAGAGGATGGCGGATTTCTTTTTGGGCCTATGACTTGATGACAGGGTGGCCCATTTAAAGGCAGTCCTGGTACCACTCTACAATAAGACCACCTTTAGAAATGATTGATAATGAGGTTATAAATCAGGTTAAAAACACATTTTAAGTCAAATAACTGTTTATATCACAGCTCTCAATTTATCAATGTGGGTCACTATTTGGCAATATCAAGTTAGCAGTAGAGATAGGTGTGCTCACTATTTGGCATATATATATCGTATTTTAATCTAATAGTCCATATTTCCCTCACTTACTCATTCAAATGAACTTAAACTCAGTGACAGACTCATTTTCAATGAGTCCAATTCATTGATTTAAGTTGAAAATATTGTTTTTTATCAAGTGTTCATCAACAATTCTCTTTTTACAGTGTAGTTTTTCGTCCTGCACTATCCATGAACCTGCATCGGAAAAAACACACAAACTGTGAAACAGCAGACTGTTAAAAGATTATTGTTTATGAATATTAAAAAAATTACTTAAACCAGTGGAACCCAATTACGTCTGTGGAATGCCCTCCCTGACCATCTGAGGGCTCCACAGACGACTGACACATTTTAAAAAAGGACTTAAAACTTTCCTTTTTAGCAGAACCTATAACTTTAATTAACATTGCTGCTTTTTGGTCATGTTTTTATATAGTTATTATTTTATTTTTTATTGATGCTTTTATCTGCTTTTACTTTGTAGCACTTTGAGATTTGATCCAAATGTAAAGTGCGTTATAAATTAAATGCATTATTATTATTATTATTAATTAAATGAAGTACTTTCGACTCAAAGTTAAGCGTTAATCGTATTAATCATGTGACATGACAAACCTTCAATTTCAGATACAATTACTACGTTTGTATAAGCTTTTTTTTCTTCTTCTTTTCCGGTACTGTTACTCGCTCGTGAGCAGAACCAGAAACCAGAAACCATGTTCAAAGAACGACACAGTTTCATTTTCTTTTTTTTCAGTGTAGTAGAAAAAGGCGAAACAGCAGACTCCCAGCGCGGCCTTAGGAGCCCGCGTGAGGCATTAACATGGACTTATGCCGAGGAGTCCGCTGCATACATGCCTTTATTGTTGATTAATTGTAACAAATCTAGGAGATAAAGCGGCGCCTCCTTCTGCCTGAGGACTACAATGGTTCCCCCATCAATGAGCGTGTCCCTGGTGCAACATCAAAGGCCTTCCCTTGCTTTATCAATAAGAACCCTTCCTTCCCACATCTTCCTGTAACTTGCTTAGCGTTTTCCAGCATTGATTTTCCAATAAGCGCCCCGTACCCTGCGGTGGCCGGCCCGACTCTGATGGCTCAGAGACCAAACAGCAACGCCACTCAGGGACAATTGAAAATCAGCTCTGGTGTGTTGTTAGAGCTCCTCTAGGTGCATTAAGGAAGGTGTTCTTTTCTTCTACGTCCATTTTAAGGAGGCGCTCCACCTCCCTGGAGGGGGGGGGTCAAGCCTGCGTCAGGCCCATAGCCCCGGCAGTAGTATTCACAGACAGGGGAGGCCTGGAGAGCAGGAGCCTCTGGAGCCTCCAGGTTGGTGATCAGGTGTTCTTATAATCAGGTGGTTCCTTAGCCTTTAAATTGCTTCCTTAGATGGCTGGTAAATCCCTCCAAACGAGGGGAAACCCAGAACATAAATGAAACCCAGACCCCCTGACAAGGTTCATCAGGACTGAGGCCTTTAAATACGGTTCTGCCGTTTCTGTTCTGCCAGGGCAGTTGGATGTGACGGTGACTTTTAAAAATCATTTTTTAAACAGTTTTGTCTGAGGATGGAGGAGGGGGGGGGCTTGACTCCTTTGAGGGCAGGTGGCAGCAGGAGTGTGAGATCTTCAGTCAGGATCTGTGCATGGACATGCTCTCCCTCAGATGGGCTCAGGAATCCAGCCTTTTCTCTCCCCTGATTATCTCATATTATCAACCGAGGCTTGTTTTGGCTGGTTTATTGTAAACCCAAATGGGCTCGCGTTCAAAAATAACGATACCAGAGCAAGGACAGAGGCCGCTTCACGCCAGTACGCATCAGAACATCTGACCTCACAGTCACCTTCAGCGGTGTGCTGGCATTATTTTCACCAAAAGTCAGGGCTGTTATGGAAGATTCTGGCGTATTAACGCGATAACCTCATTTCCGACACTAGGGGGAGCTTTATCTCCAAAGGCTTTCGGGTCATCATTTTTGGCAACAGTGAATATGAATGGACTTGAGGAGATCTATGCCGCATAGATTCTATTTTACTCTTGCAGTTCATATTTTCCTCACTAGGGGGAGTTTAAAAAAAAAAAAAAATCCAAAATACTCATTTTTGAACCTAACTTCAAAACCGTTGGGCCGTTTTATTCCACATTCTATTCTTCTATCTACACATTTAACTGTAATAGTTCATATTTGAGTCAGTTTAGTTCAGTTTTTTTAACATCAAACACTCTTTTTCGGACTTCACATTCAATTTGAGGAGTGCAATCGGCGGGATTGCTTGTACAAAGCAGGGGATTGGGGGCTCTTCTGGGATATACCCCTCGCTGTTGGGTAGTGCCGCCTGGGCACAGTTTAGATTTGTGGGTATTAACGGAGTCGCCACCTCCTCCACTTCCCTTCTCCTTCCCGGACCGGCTCAGTTCCTCCCAGGGATTAAGGCTTTTCCTGCCTTAAACAGGTGTCACTGAGCCAGGCAGCCCTCCGAGAGGCAAACGCCGTTCTATCAGTCGGCCCATCTGCGACTCGCCGTCTCCAGACGGAACCATTGCTCATCAGTAACCACTGCAGGTTATTGAATTACACCATCTTGATTTTAAAGGACAATCCTGTTTTCTGTATGCAGTGGACACATCCAGCGGGCTCGGCGCTCCGGCGCTGATCAAGAGTCATCGTGTTATCCTGTCCACTGCTAATTGCTTCAGGTATCTGACGGCAGTAATGGGAATGGATGGGTCCGCGTCCTCGGTACAGTAGGAGCCACCAGGCTCAGAATCAGGACCGTGAAACCAGGAGAGAGAGCAGAACCGTAGAGGTCAATCGACCCAGAACCACGAAAAAAACTTAAACAAACAAAAAACATGGAGGACACAAAAAATTAAAGTCATGAAACTCGTTGAATTTGTTATTATAACTATTTCTAACTTTGTTTTTGCCATCACGTAATAAAATAGATTATAAAAGCTGTATTTTTTCTCCAAATAGCTCCGTTTTAGTGAAAGTCAGTGTAAAAAAAAAGATATTTATTAGCAAGTAAACTCTGAAAACCTCTAAATATTCATCATAACAACAGGTTGTGCATAAAAACCATGAATGTTCCATGAATGCATAATGCATGAAATGCAATAAAAGGACAATTGATGGATTAACAAATTAACGACCATAAATATCTGTTTACGTGTTTAATACACACATTTAAACACAGTTTTACTTTATAATACGTTATAGCTGTGTCATTTTCTTTTATCAGTATCTCCATTAGCTGCCAATTTAATGACCTCTAGTCGTTAAATTATATCTAAAATAATTCAAAACTAAATGAATTAAATTAAGAATAGTGAAATACACAAAGATGATGGAAATGTTTGAAATTTATTCTCACTTTTAGCACTAAATTCAACGTTCAAATTTTCCACTTTACTCATTCATGGTGAAGAAATATGTGTAGAAGCAAGAATAAAAGAAACAGCTGTCAATCATCTGGTCATCCTGTTCACTGGTGGATAACCTGTTCCCTGGTGGATTACCTGTTGGCTTGATTACCTGTTCACTGGTGGATTATATGTTCCCTGGTGGATTATATGTTCCCTGGTGGATTACCTGTTGGCTTGATTACCTGTTTCCTGGTAGATTACCTGTTCCCTGGTGGATTACCTGGTTTCTGGTCTGTTCCCTGGTGGATTACCTGTTCCCTGGTGGATAACCTGTTCCCTGGTGGATTACCTGTTGGCTTGATTACCTGTTCACTGGTGGATTATATGTTCCCTGGTAGATTACCTGTTCCCTGGTGGATTATATGTTCCCTGGTAGATTACCTGTTCACTGGTGGATTACCTGTTACCCGGTGGATTACCTGTTCCCTGGTGGATTACCTGTTCCCCCCATGAATCTGGCTGTTCTCTGCGGGGAAGTAAACGGGTCGGACTGATGGAGGTCTCAGAATCTCCTGCATCAGACGTGATACATTTGGCCTTACAGGGTTAACCTCCCCTCCCGTCTGCATGAGGGCCCACTGTTCCCAGGCCTGGTTGAGACAGGCAGTGGAATCTGGAGGAGGGGCTGATGGGAAAGATTACAGGAACAAGGTGTGAAAGCCTCCGTGCTCAGACAGAACATCTGGAGGCTTTGTGGCGGTTCTTGTAGGGCAGTCACATTTTCTGTCAGATTTCTTTCTGTCGTTTATTCGCGTGGCTTGATTTTGGAGAAGAAACCATGTGAAGGTGGAAATGTGAAATACCTCTTCCTCGCGTTACTCTCACCGCCTCTCACCGCCTCTGTGTGAAACGGCTGTCCAGCTCTTAGCTCCTTATTAACGGAGCAGATAATAAATACAGACTAGTGGGGCTGGTATCCCCTCACTCAATATGGCAGCCATCTCTAAATCATGTCTGCATGGATAAAGCAATCTCCTTAATAAGCCAGCCGCTCTAATATCTTTCATTGTATACGCAGAGCGTGGACGGGGGTCACGGGGGGGTCGGCGCGTGTCGTGTGTCAACAAAGTGGCCAAACCGTCCGCTCACATGTTTATGATAATATGCTGACACGGGGGAAAAAACACGAGTTAAAAATACTGAAAACACGCTGATTTGAGTTTATTATACATTTTTATATAATCTGTGACAATAAAATGTGACATTTAGAAAAAGGAGATCTGGAAATTTACTCCATTTGAATATTATAATATTCATATATATATATATATACACAGTAAATTTGTATATAAAATATATATATTCATATATACATATTTATATTTGTGTGTGTAAGTATTTACTGTACATAAGTGTCTTTGTACAGTATATATATGACTAGGTTTATGCAAATATGTATATTTATACATATATATATACATATAATCATACATATTCATACCATGTACACACACGTATATAAATATATACACACATATACGTGTATATAGTTCTTGAAATAAGATTAGACAGTGGTTTCTATGAAAGAATGTTATTTATTTACGAGTATTATATGTAATACAATACTCGGATTCTTTGTCTCCGGACTCTTTACCTCACAGCGGAGTGTGTTTGCAGTGTATCTGTATCGAGCCTTCAGAACCTCCAGGTGTGTTCTGTTGGAGCGGGGGCATCGTCGAGCATTGGCGAAGAGGCCGACAGACATTATCAATCTCTCCTCTCCCTCAGAGCTCCGGCGTAAATTTGCATCGCTAAGTAAATAAGTAAATAAATCAAGCGCGAGCAGCGAATGTGCTAATCAGCCGGGACGAGGCAGCGAGGCCTGGTGCCGGGAAACTTTGCTCATGTAATATTCAGCACCAGTGGGTTAAAGGGCAGCCCGGAGTTATTGGTTTCAGCCCGGTTGCCCCCTTTAATCAATGCCGGCTGCATCCCTTTAATAAAATGATTAGCTCAGCAGTATCTTGTGCTATCATTTTATCTCGCCGCCGCTCTAAATTGCAGCTTACGCTCGGGTCGCTCAGCTGCTCGGGGCAGGGCCCGCTCCCCGAAAAGCTCGACTCCCCATTTATTATTTCAGAGGCAGAGGGAGACCGGCGGGGCTGCAGGAAAAACCGGGCTGAGTTGGGTTTGGTTGCTGGATGAAGAAAATCCAAAGAGTGTTTTTGGGCTCATAAGAAACTCCTTGTCGGAGTTCTGACGCGTCTGTATCGTTACTTCCTCCTTATATGCACATAACTTTTGTTAATTGAGTAAAAATAGTCATATTGCTGAGAAATTGCGACCCCCCCCCCTCCTGTTATCTAAATGTACGACGGGTTGCTTTTCTCTGTCTAATTATCTCACAGGGATTCCATTTGATCCTCTGCGTTACTGTTTCTCCCCTTTTTCTGTCCGCAGATTAATTAAAAACAGATGCGGGGTTTTTGCAGAATATAGGATGGAGGGTGTTTGGAAGGTGAAGATAAAAGATGGTACCTTCCCCGATATGGCGGCGAGATGAATCGTCTGCGGCTTATTAGTGCCTGTCTCAGGTTCCGTCTTTAAGTACCTAATATAGTGGAATGAGCCAAGTGTCATTCCCAGGATATCTCAGAATCCTCACCCAACGCAGCGTATATTTGATTTTTTTTTCACTCTCTCGAGGTTCTTATACATACTAACGCCCACTTTACATCTGCCTTTCATCAATGAGAAAGGGTACGGTCAGCGTTTTTTTTTTCCTGGATCTGATGACTCAGCAGTTGTCATGGATATTTATTGGAAACATGAAATCGTGACAGTGCGTGAAGACTCACACCACACTCCTGTTTTCTGTTGATGATGGACTTCAAAGATGCAGTTTTTAAAATGTAGGGGAAGACTAGATAGAATACGCCTCAGCTCACCCCTCCCTATCTGAGAATCTAGGAGTCAGAGTCAGAAGGATATCGTCAGTATCCTCTCCAGTGATGAGGTTCCTTTAGGTAGATATTCTTACAGGTTGTATTCATTCTGTGTAAATATACGTCAAAATACGCTTACATGTAAGATAGTCAATTCATTTTGTTGCTAACGTGAGCTAGCGTCTTTGCATGCTAATAAAAGCGAACGGTTAATAATGGATTAAAGTCTTTAATGTCCTTATCGAGGGAAAAAACCCTATAACTAATTTATAAATTTAATGTTTTAGACACTTTGAATGAAGCATTAAATGATGTTTGGTCAACAATATTTTTAAACAGTAAAAATCAGACTGATAAAACTATTTCATGTGGAAATTTTATATTTCAAGGAAAATAATCACTTTCTATTAGATTATCTCAAGTTTTTTGGTAAAGTATCTTTATTTGCCATTGTTAGACTTTTTTGGTTGCATCAAGTTGCGTAACTCTTTTTTGGTACGGAGGAGGATTAAGGCCCTATGTGAAAGTTTATTCTCAGAATTCTGTCTTTAAACAGAATTCTGACTTTATTCTCAGAATTCTGGCTTTAAACAGAATTCTGACTTTGTTCTCAGAATTCTGGCTTTAAACAGAATTCTGACTTTATTCTCAGAATTCTGACTTTAAACAGAATTCTGACTTCATTCTCAGAATTCTTAAAATGGATAAATAAATCCTCCTCGGTGGAGACATTAACCATGGCTTCATCTTTGGCCCCTTACTCTTTAGAGACTCGTAATGTGCTGAACCAAATTGTTTGACATAGGAGGGGTTGATGGTAAATATTTCTTCTATTCAAGGTGTTTAGTCTGATAGGGAAGTAGCATCAACACAGGTATATATGTTTTAAGGATGAAGTTTGTCCTCTTAGTCTCCCTGAAAGTTCAACCATAAAACTGTAAATAAAATCCCTCTGTAGTTCAACGGCCTCTTCGTCGATTCAGCTGACTACACTTTTATAAAAACATAGTTATGAATGTTATATTCCATTAATTCAAAGAGATACTGCTAGATTTTACGGACTGAACCTTTAAGTTTCGATTAAAAGAGAATGAAGTTGACATAAAAGAGAAGCCAATACTTCGGTTGTTCTGTTCTGGCGTGATTGGGATGTTGACACAACCTATAAAAGGAAGGTCATGGCGACTTATTTCTGAATCCGATCCATAAATGCTCCGGGAATTCTTTGCAATCTACCGATGTTTTTTTTTTTGGCATGGTCTGCGATGTACTGTTTCAGTGCAAAAAGAACTTATTTCCTAATTATTCTCCACTTTGTGTCTCTGCAGGCCTGGATGCGATGAACGCCTCATGTAGGCATCAGCATGGACAGCTGTGAGTCTACTGTGGTTTCTGGGACAGATGATGGGCTCAGCTCCTCCCAGCAGCAGCAACCACCACAGCCCTGGAACGATCACTCTAGCTCACAGGTTCCTTGCACCAACCAGACCCCTTCCCTGGACCCCCTGTCTCTGTCCGTTCCCTACTCTTCTCAACCCGAGAACCCCAGTGCGCCTCACGACGGGGTGCTAGAACTACTGTCTAAGCAGCAGCTAAAACGGATATCACCCCAGGGCCACCGTGAGAACTCTGCGACCGGCCAGCTGCTTCCTAGAAGAGAGGGTCTTGAGGAGGAAGAGCAAGAGGGAGTGAGCTGCGAAGAAGAGGACGAATCCGAGGACTTGGATGAAATGGAGATTGACAGCTGTTTCCCGAGTCTTCAACCCTTTCCTGGGATGCCCATGGCCTCGGGAGGTGGGGGCATGCCCGCTCTTTTGCGACATCAGCCCACCCGGCAGCAGGGAACAACCGAGAGTGGGAGTGAGGAAGGAGAAGAGGAAGAGGAGGAGGAGATCAGCGATGTGGAGAACCTCGCTGGAGAGATAGTCTACCAACCAGACGGCTCGGCCTACATTGTCGAGAGCCTCAGTCAGTTGATCCAAAGCGGTGGGAGCATGGTACCGGGCCTGCTTCCCACAAACTCTCTTTCCAGCGGGGGGAAACCGGGGGAAGCCGCTGGGACTTCATCCTCAGTCTACCCTCAGATCATCAACACTTTCCACATAGCCTCCTCCTTCGGGAAGTGGTTCGGCAATTCAGAGCAAGGATTCCCCAATACCTCAACCATGGCAGGCCTCAGCCCTGTCCTGCACAGCTTCCGAGTCTTCGACGTGCGGCACAAAAGCAACAAGGATTACCTGAACAGTGATGGGTCTGCCAAGAAGTCCAGCGTATCCAAAGATGTTCCCAACAATGTGGATTTCTCCAAATTTGATGGGCTTGCCCTCTATGGCAAGGGTAAGCCCATCCTCATGTGTTTTCTCTGCAAGCTGTCCTTCGGCTATGCGCGATCTTTTGCCACTCACGCTGTCCACGATCACCGCATGACTTTGTCTGAGGATGAGCGGCAGCTGCTAGGGGACAAGCATGCGTCTGCCATCATCCAGGGCATCGGGAAGGACAAAGAGCCCCTCATCAGTTTCCTGGAACCAAAAACTAAGAGCACTCCTCTGCCATCCACCCTGCTCCCCACAAACTCTGGCCAGA
Organism: Lophius piscatorius; assembly: GCA_009660295.1. Taxonomy (NCBI): domain Eukaryota; kingdom Metazoa; phylum Chordata; class Actinopteri; order Lophiiformes; family Lophiidae; genus Lophius; species Lophius piscatorius. The sequence continues at coordinate 188,591 of VRLP01000066.1, forward strand.
GCTTCTATGGTACATTCAGTGGTGTCCATCTGGATTCTGGAAACAGCAGTAAGGGCAGTGAGACCCTCTTGAACAAGGACTCAGACTCCAGTCTCCAGCAACAGCAGCAGCAACAAAGCCCACTGAGCTCAGTCCTCTCTCTTGGAGGGCTGGGCAGCCCGAAAGCGTCCACTCTTACCTCATCCCCAGGTTCTGCCAAAGACTCCAGTACCCTGCCCAAACAGGGAGGGAGAACAGAGGAGCCGGCGGGGAAAGAGATGGCATGCGCGGCGACGGACGTGGACACCGATGGACATGAAAGCAAATCGCACCAAACGAGCCAAATGGGAGGCTGGGAAGACGAGGAGGAACTGTTATTTAGGGAGGAGGAAAGTGAGATGGAGGCAAAAAGTACAGCAAAGGCCTGTCGTGGGAACAGTAGCAGCAGCGGGTGTGAAGCAGGGGAACCAGCTGTCTCAAACCAAAGCATTTCCAAATCTCCTTTATTAATGCCTAGTAGCGCTTTCCATCCTTCTGCCTGCACCTCTGCAGTCAGTTCCACACTCAACAGCAAAGCCTCTGCGTCCACTTCCTCCTCCGTCAAGAAAGAGGGTTCAGCTTCAGAATGTGGTGGAAGGGCCTCGGAGCTCCCTCTGAGCTTTAACTGCCAGGGCCCGCCTGTTCCCATGGCAATGGCGGCAGCCGCCGTCAGAAGGAGCGAGGAGGACACTGGTCGCAGTTCCTCCTCGCCTCTGTCCTCCAATGCTGCCGCTGATGAAAGTGCCAATCGAGATAGTGCCACAGCTTCAGAACCAAATGATTTCCAGGCGGAGGGAGAAGAGGAAAACGGAGCCCTTCTGTCCCATCACCACATGCACCACCATCATCATCACCACCTCCACCCTCCATCTCATGCTCACTCCCACCCTCTCCCAGGAGGGTCCTGTGACATCACAGGCATGGGCGAGTGTTCACAGAACCACGCGCTCGGTGGCGGCGCAGGAAGCGGGGTGGAATGCCCTAAATGTGACACCATTCTGGGCTCCTCGCGCTCCTTGGGTGGTCACATGACCATGATGCATTCGCGGAACTCATGTAAGACACTGAAGTGTCCAAAATGCAACTGGCATTATAAGTACCAGCAGACGTTGGAGGCCCACATGAAAGAGAAGCACCCGGAGTCCGGGGGCTCCTGTATGTACTGCACCAGCGGCCAGAGCCATCCTCGTCTGGCCCGTGGGGAGAGCTACACCTGTGGATACAAGCCCTTCCGCTGTGAGGTATGTAGTCAGGAAATCAGGCAAAGGTGGCCGTTTTTTTAAGGGGGTTTGCAGTTAAAGTCATTTTATATCCTTGAAAAGTCGGAGATGTTATGTGATGGTCGTCGTATCCGCCGCAGCAGCTCCTTTATGAATCGTTTTCAAATCGTTTACCGTCATAGACCTGAGTGCGAGGAAGAAGTGGATTGATTTTGGGAAATGTTGGTTGTGTATTTCCAACACTAGGTGGTGTTTTGAGCGTGTGAATCGACTCCAGGAGATTTATCCTGTATTTATCATATTCTTATCTAATATTCTGTTTGGTATTTATTTATTAAAGTAAGATGTGAGATTTAGATAAAGGACATCATGAAATGAGCTTTTAAATCAAATGTTTTACTTTATTTGACTAATATAAGAAGCTTTGTGTGTCAGAATCAGGCAATGATACTTTATTTTACTTTTTTTTTTGTTGCAAGATCAAACCGAATAACTTTTCTTTCTTTTGTTTTTATTATAATATGTGTATTTTTGCATATTTTGCCATATATATATTTCCATGTTCTTTCACCAAACTGCCTGAAAACACGCCCCTTCATCTCAGTGGAAAGTAAATTGTTAAGTAATTGTATCTTCAATCTAGTGCAATAAGATATTTTGACTAAAAATGAGTAAAAAATAATCTTGGTAAGATTTTTAGTTTTTGTAGTGTATGCCTAAATCTTGTTCTTTTTGTTTTTTAAATTGCTTTTCCGTGTTTGGTAGGTGTGTAACTATTCTACAACCACAAAGGGCAACTTGAGCATCCACATGCAGTCGGACAAACACCTGAACAACATGCAGACGCTGCAGAACGGCGGCACCATCGCCTCGACGCAGGAGCAGGTGTTTGGCCACACCCCCGCAGGAGTGGTTTCCGTTCCCTCGGTGACCCAGGCCAGTAGCCATCATCCTCCTCACCATCACCCCACGCAGTCCTCCACCCATATAGCTGGACCGTGCGGGGCCCCCTCCCCGACCAAGCCCAAGAGCAAACCAACATGGCGGTGTGAAGTCTGTGACTACGAGACCAACGTGGCGCGGAACCTGCGTATCCACATGACCAGCGAGAAGCACATGCACAACATGATGCTGCTCCAGCAGAACGTGACTCAGATGCAACACGGCCGACTCGGCCTGGGAGCAATGCCTTCGCCCTCCGAGGCCGAGCTCTACCAATATTACCTGACGCAAAATATGAGCCTCCCGCCGGGCCTCAAGATAGACCCAGCCGGAGCCGAGGCCCAGTTCCTGATGGGGAGCTTTCACCTGGATCCAAGCATGGCGGCCCTGGCCCCCACACTCGGTGAGCCCCTCTTATCAGTTTACGCAGAATATTAATGTCCACACACAGAAGGATGAGCAGGAAGACGCACATATCGTCTTTCTGCGTTATCTATGCTAGCTAGGTTTTATATCGAGGCTAAGGTCCGGTAGACGGCTTCCTGTCTTGTATCATGATGTTAGCCCGCCTGAGCGAATTAGACAGGATTCTCTCCTTTGGACCCCTCCCTCATTGAGGTATGTGGAATAGGAAACAAAAGTTCTAAACAGGCAGCAACCAGTGCAAAACATCCAACCAAAATCAATTTACATTCACAAAGTCACTTTGAAATCCAAAAACACTCAAAATTGTCTTCATAAATTTGCAGTTAATCAGAAGCTAGATGGTTTGGCAGCATCGTCAGGATCGTGACCGCATTCCGGAATGAGTAAATTATAGCTTCCGCTGCGGAATTCAGACTCAGATATTCATTTCAGCTGGACTTAACAAGGTCAGATACCTCTAGAAAAGAAAAATCCACTTTAAATAAGAAGAGAAAACACATGCAAACTTCATTCGCTGGTCGTTCGGTCATGTGACTTGGAATAAAACTTTAGTCAACGTCGTGAAAACAACAAATGAAACTTAAAAATGACCCTTACACATGTTGTTTTCACAATGTCCATGAAGGTTTTATCACAAGTCACATGACCGCATGTTCACTAGTTAAGTGAGCCGCGTTTGTCCCACGCCGCCTCATCTCCGTCTTCATCCGATCATGATGTGTCACTCCAGAGCAAAGCCGGACTGGTCCCATCGGGTCACATCAAGGAAAAACCCAATCACTTATTTTACAGTAATGTAATGCAGCGCTGGTTCTGAGGAACGTTAACGCCAGACGGGTCAAAACCGGCGCCTGTGTCTCAAATCTGCGTCGTTCCTGTAGCTCCTGAGTGTCCTCCGTAAACACTTCTGTCGTGCCGTGGCTTTTGCAGCGTGTTTTCTTAACGTGTTGCGGTATTTCCAGAACACTTTCCGCATGCCTCCACATGTGTTATCGGGCGGCTGAAGATGTTTCCCCCATTTGCCCCGCATGATAGCGGCCCTCGCAATCTCAGCCAAGCCCTCCTCTTAGCTGAATGTGGCAGGAATCGCGCGGCGCCCCAGGAGTGTCACACAGAAGTGACACTCTGATGGGCTTTGATTGAATTCAGACGTTCCCTACTGAGATCCCCGGCGTGGCCCTCGCAGGAGGTGACTCCGGAGGCCCGAGCGTGTATCTTGGCCTCCTCTGAGGCCGCCGCGCTCAGATCCCTTCGTGTAATTATTCCCAAACTGCTGTAGAACTTCACCGCTGGAGTTCTCAAGTTTTTTCCAACTTTGTAATTGCAGCTATAAATTTGATCTCGGTCAAAAGATGGGAGGTTAGAGGCCTCGGCAGGCGTAATTCAGCAGCATAGCAGCGTGTTTGACATGCCAGTTAAAACCCTGCAGTTATGCACAGACTTGTCTCTAACAGTTGCCGGTTCAAAGACGCAAACATGAATTGATTGCTGTGACTAATTATTTTTCCCTTTTTCTGCCATCTGGTTTGTTTTTTTTTTTGTTTTTTTGGTGAGGTGAGTTGTAATGACCATGTTACAAGGGAGGCAGTGATGACACAGTTGGGGGAAATAAATTACAGTGGTGTCATCCTTGGTCACAATTTAAGCAACTTTTACAGACGTCATGGCCAAACACTGACATTAACTCCACAGCGTGAGACTCAGCAAATCTCTTCAGGAGGAGATCTCAGGGCAGGAGGGAGGAAGAGGAGTTCTTTTTAAGCTCTCTGTCTGATGGATTTTTTTTTTCTGCTTTGGGTTTTGTCGGAGTGATATGCGTCGCACGGCGCCCGTCCTCCTGGTTATCCTTGATCCCCAGACTCAGGCTCTCTTATGAAAAGATGATGTGAGATTGAGTTCTAGAGGAAGATTTTACTGTTCATACGCTGTAAAAAAACAAACCAGAACTATTCAATTTGAAGAAATACCGTGCCTTTAAAAGAAAATAGAACAAATGAAATGCAAAAAATGTCTTTATTGTCTATAATTCTACTTATTCACAAAAATCTGACCTTCTACTCAAAATAACATCATTTTATTAAAAAAAAAAAAACCCATCACATTCTTAACATTAAACAAATATTTTTCTGCGTGGATGTATGCCACAATTATCTCCTCTGCAGCACGACCCACAGATGTTCTGGTGGGTTCGGGTCAGGTTGACTGGGATGGTCATGGCAGAACCTTTATTCTGTGACCTCTGAACCATTCTTGGGTTGATGTTGAGGTGACCTTCAGATCATTGTTCTGCTGGAAGGTCCGACCACGGCCCACTTTAAGGTTCCTGACAGAGACTTTTAGGACAGAGTCCATGGAACCATGTGTTTTTACAAGATGTACAAAACAGCTCCACCAGCATCAGAGATCCACCACCAGGCTTCACAGTGGATATGAGGGGGTTTTCTCTATGGCTTTCTTTCTTGCTATGCCACATGTTTCCAAAAAGCTCTACTTTGGTCTCATCTGACCTTTGACCTTGTTCCGGTGAAAGTCCCAGTGGTGTGTCAAACTTTCGGAGCTTTATCTTGTGTCTGTGTGACAGCAGAAGACGTTTTTCTTGCTAACCTCCCAAACATCTGGTGTTGGTGTCGGCGCCATCTGATGGTGGCTACTGAGACTTTCTGACCCTAAGATTGAACTGACCTCTGACCTTTCTAGATGAGATCTGTGTAGAGTCTTTTTTTCCAATCCAAAGATCCTCCTCACAATGTGTGGAGTCAGTTTGCAATCATGGCCTCTTCCAGGTTTTTTTTTTTTTTTTTTTTTTTTTTTTTTTTTATATCCCCAGTTTAAAAATCTTCATCCGTGAGCTACTATCTCATACTGACCCCATATTTATACCCCAGTAAACAGGAAGTCATTGTTCACCACCACATTGTCCACCAACCTTTTCATCACAGGATGTTTCTAGGGGCGGCAATAATTGTGGCACCTACGTATCTTTTAGGGAATCATTTGTTTTGTGCAAAGGATTCAAGGATTTTATGACTTGAATAAAATGATTTTTGTGACTGAAAGGTCATGTTTATAGACAGTAAAGAATTTTTTTGCTCCTCATTCGACTCATTTTTCTTCAGTGTCATTGAGTCCAGTTAAAATAGTATTAACCCACCATCTCTGTATAAATATGGACATACAGTAGGTTGTCCTGTATAAGCTCCTCTATATAAATCCAATGTGACACCAGATTCAAAGCCATAAATCAGCTGTAGCCTGCAACCCCACGGCCACACGGTTCAATCAGCATTTACCGAGAAAGAATGATTCCAATCTGCGATAAATCACTGGATCTGCTTAGTAATGAAGCATGTGAGGAAATAAGAGACCACGGGTTCAGGAAAATACAGGACCAGGGTAGCAATTGGCTTTGAATGTGCATCTGCGTGTTTGCAGGAGAGTCATGGCTGGGGAGCCAGGTCTGAGAATGATTTCAGAGGGCTTCTCTAAGGTCTCCCTCTCCTGGCTATAAAAACTCAGGTAATGGAGAAAAGTCCAAGAGCGGGCTGCGTAGAGAGGCAATAAATAAAGCGGAGCTGCTGGAATTAATTTAGTGTAAAGCCAGGCGGGGTCAACGCTACACGCTCAGTCTGACCAGCCAAAGATTAGAGATCAGCAAGCAAAGGCAAAAAAACTCTGGACTTACCCTTACCTCATATTTTTTGTATTAATTTTTTAAAGTCGTCCTTCCCAAACTGTATAGACATGGTAGGATATATGCTTGCTGTGCTTTCTCTCCCCCCCCCCTTCCCCTCAGCGCCATCTAGACTCAGGTCCAGGCAGAAATAATCAGTTAGGTGTCCGTATTGATTTAGAAGCAATCAGGAGGGAAAGAAGCATTTTTTATGCCATTATTCAGCGAGCAAGGGCAATGGCTTTGATTTACAGTAACGTCTGCACGGGGCCTCCACAGTTCTTCAGTAGGGTTGAATTAACCTGCTCCTTCGGCGGAGCTCACGGCCGCCGGAGTTTATTCACAAGATGTTCCTGTGGAAGTGCAGCAGCTCCAGACAGAATGAGGCGTAACATGATGTTTGCGTCGCCACGGAGAAAAGTCCATGCTTCCCTCCCAGCTCAAAGCAACGGCAGCTATGGGCCCATAAATGCAGACATGCACTAAAGCACCGTGTTCAGCTTACCTGCTCTTTAATATACCTGACATTTTATCCATGAGGTCCTGTTTGCACTAAAAAAACTCAAAATACCAGAAGAGTAAATGTCAAAAACGGATTATTATCTATGAAACTAAGTTTTAAATGTGTATCCAACAATATGATATTGTTCTTTTTTTTAACATTTCATCCCTGCTTTTCTCTGTCTTTGTGTTTCCTCCGCGTCCTAGTAGGTGGGGAGATCCCAATGGACGTTCGGCTTGGTGGTGGTCAGTTGGTGTCTGAAGAACTGATGACCCTCGGAGAAAGTCTATCGCAAACCAGCGACCCCTCCCTCAAGCTCTTCCAGTGCGCCGTGTGCAACCGCTTCACCACCGACAACCTGGATGTGCTTGGCATGCACATGGGAGCCGAACGCAGCCTGCCGGAGGAGGAGTGGCGAGCCGTGGTGGGCGACTCTCACCAGTGCAAGCTGTGCCACTACACCACCCAGCTCAAGGCCAACTTCCAGCTGCACTGCAAGACGGACAAGCATGTGCAGAAGTACCAGCTGGTGGCCCACATCAAAGAAGGGGGGAAAGGCAACGAGTGGCGCCTGAAATGTGTGGCCATAGGAAATCCGGTGCACCTGAAGTGCAACGCCTGCGACTACTACACCAACAGCCTGGAGAAGTTGAGGATGCACACCGTCAACTCCCGCCATGAGGCGAGCCTCAAAGTCTACAAGGTGAGTGGTCATCGAGCTTCTGTGTCGCACCTGTCGCTGTGGCGCACCTGGCCGTGTTCGCTCACAACACGGCCATGTGTTTGTCGGTGTGTCGGAGGAGGAAGGTCCTCCTGAGGTTTTGAGCGGCAGGAAGGTGACTGGTTGACGTGAACTAATACCAGATGTCAGTGTCATTTATAAAATCAGCTTCATATTGAAAAGAAATCCTTTATTAAAGTTCAGATGATTGCAACACCTACCGGGCAGAAAGGTGAAAGGCAGTCTATGTGAAGTGGAGAGCAGAGGAGGTCACACTTCACTCTCCTCCTCTGGAGGCGGGATCTACTAGATCAGAATGGATTTTAATGTGCTGCTTGGTTTTTATGTTCATTTGCTATTGGCCAAAACACAGGAAGTGATGCTCCAAGGGAGGACGTCCTCCTTAACCAATCAGCAACCAGAATACGTCGTTGACACGGCGTTGGTCCATTACCTCTTCAGTTCTCTACCACTGTGAGGCGCTAGAGTGTGACGTATCGGTGGTAAAGGAGAGATTGTTTAGTCGATAACTACCTTCAAATAGAACCAAAAAAAAAAGTATTTTATTTAGAACTTGCGTGGATAAAGTTCATAGTTCGGCTTTAGCAGTTAGCTTGCCCTGAAAAAGCTAACAGTGAATTGATGGATTTGGAACAGTGTTTTATTTTAGTTTTTGGTGCGAGTGTGCAGCAGAGAGTTTATGACACATGCTTTTACTTTGAAATTACAAAACGTTAGAACACGCAGTTGATGTAGTGTAACATGGGGAGGACCGCTCGTACTTTATTTTCTCGTCAAACAACACACTGACCAAGTCAACTTTGTGAAGTCCTTTTAAAACTCTCCAAAATTCTAGTTACAGAGATGTATGACCAAAAAGTCAGACTTTTCCAAGCAGCACAAAAGCCCACATGCATTTTTTAAATATTGTCTATGTATGTTTTGCTGCATTTAGTTGCTATAATAAAGCAGAAGTTAGTCATACATTTCTGTCATATTTGAGGATTTATTATCCCGCTGAACTTTTACACAAATTGGAAAATGAGTCATTAATTACAAGAGGGCATCTGGGACTTTTTTTTCTTTTTCCTCCCTTTCTCACGCACACTCTATCTTGAGAACGCAGGGTTCTGTGTGTGTCCAAAAGTGTAGTGATGTCTGTTCGAGAGAGTACAGCTGTTTAGAAAAATACAGCATTTAAAAGCCTGTGTGAGAAAGTATGTCCTAAATGTCCTCTCTTACTTCATCCTCCATGAGAGGCGGTAAATGCTCGGAAAGTAACGGCACCAGAGTGAGACTGATTAATCAATCCGGCCGTTTTAATCAGCACTGAAGGGACATTAACAAAATATTAGTATCTGCCAAACTTTAGCTGTACGAACTTCACCTGTCACTTTTGGATGTTTGAATGAAATAAATAGCTCCGCTCGCTTAGATTAGTTCTTCTTTTTTTTTTTCTGTCCCAGGTTTAATTACAAATTACATTAAATTTGATGTTTGGTTCAACAGTTATTCAGTTTCTAATGAAGTGAAAGATTGCTCATTTTTGGAAAGTGTCAAACTTATTATGGGAGCTGAAGGAGGTGATTCGGGCCGGTTAATTATCTGTCATCTTTCTTCCCGCTGCTGTTATGGTTATTATATCGGCCTTTGAGGAGCTTTTATGGGTTTACCTGTAATCTACACAACTGAAATAGTTGCTTTCCCGAGTTGTGAATGACGGCCATGTTGTCGCACATATCTCTTCATTGTTTCACAAAGGCTACTCATCTCTCTCTCTCAGCCTCTGTAGGATTACTAGTAGGCAACAGTTACACAATACTGATGTGCAACTATTGCCTTCTAGGAGCCCTAAAGAGGTGGAGCCAAGCCGTTGTCATGAGAGGAACATGGCGGATTGGTTCTGGTTAGGAGGCTTAGGGGTGAATAGCTTAGAGACGAATGAAGAACGGTAAGGAGACAGAGGTTTGGTGCTAATACTCCTCAGAGCGGGAAATGCTGAATCGTTCTCGACAGCCGTATTGATTTCCGCTGGACGCAGAGCTTCACCTTCTCCTCTAATCATTCCATAATAGCCAATGGATGAACACTCTCGGAACAAATGGCCATAAATCTAACAGGCCTGATGCAACTTCGGTCCCCATCCTGTGTGTCGGCAGCTTGGGCCGTTCTGCCATAGCTGTGCATAAACACAACAACGACACACGGGTAGAACCCGAGATACGCAAAGCAGTACTCAACTATTTACACTTTATTCAATTTAACGTACAATAGTGTGAAACACTGGTAGAGGTTGATTTTATTCATAACAGGTTTACTCCATTGTCAAGGACTCTTAAAAAGTATTAAATCGATTCCTTCGCCTGTGACCTGTTTATTGATATTGTAGCGTATTATATTCTGACCGCTTTTAGAACAGCGTGTGAAAAATGTGCCGCTTCAAGCATGTCGTCTTCAACCGCATTAAAATCTAAGGCAGGGTGGACAATTTCAACTTCCTCAAAAACAAGCCGTCTATTTGAACGCGATGGAGGAGAATGAATAGTTCTACGCAACCACTGGCATGGCAGACATGTCTCCTCTCCGCTAAGCCTTTGTGCTGAACTTACAGGAAAAGGCTGAGAGAAATCAATTTTGGGAAAAATGATGGTGGTGAGTTGGGGTTTCCAGTACAACCATTAAAGTGGCCAGGACAAATGAAGTATTGAGGAGATAAAATGTGTCCTCTCATAACCCCTAATCATCTCCTGGCCTTAGCTGCAAAAATCACCATCTTACGTTATAATATAGGGCTGGGTAATTAACCAAATTTAACCCCTAACTGAGATTTGGAAACTTCTCACCAACGTAACCCGACTCATATTCATTCATTTCATTATTTTTTTACCCAAAACATGTACTCATTAACTGTCCATTAAAAGAATATGGCACTAGCTCATTCACGTCCACGCTTAGTCGCGGTGATTGATCGTAAAAATATCGCAATCTCGTTTCTGAAGTACAGGAATTCTGCATTTCATTTATATCATTAAACTGCAGCAAAGCCAGAAGAACCACCGCTGGCCCTTTAAGAGGGTGGCCTGATGGGTATTGAATTGAGACATTGAATTTGGTGAAGTTGCAAGGAGAAGAGGTGGGGAAGGTGCAGGAGTTCAATTGCTTGGTGTCAACTGCTCAGAGCAAATGGGAGTTTGGACAAAAGGTGAATAAGCGAGTGCAGAGAGGGTGGAGTGGGTGGAGAAGAGTGTCAGGAGTTATCTGTGACAGATAAAGGAGGACATCGGAGGGACTGTCCGGGTTGGACGTCCTGGAGACAAAGTCAGAGAGGACAGATTGAGATGGTTTGGACCCGTGAAGAAGAGGAGGGATAGTGGATCTACTGGTAGAAGGATGCTGGAGATGAAGCTGCCAGGCAGGAGAAGAAGAGGAAGACCAAAGAGGAGGTTTCTGGATGTGGTGAGGGAGGACATGCAGTTGGTTGGCGTGACAGAGGAAGGTGCAGAGGACAGGGTAAGATGGAAGCAGATGATCCGCTGTAGAGACCCCTGAAGGGACCAGCCCAAAGAGGAAGAAGTTATACACCCACTTATATATCCATCTTCTGCGCATACATAAGAACATAAAAACATAAGAACATAAAAACATAAAAACAAAACAAGCGTCAGTCACCAGAGGTTCATTGTTTTACAGCCCAGCCTTATTCCAATGACAGTTTCCTATTAGATGAAAAAGAGCCTCTATCTGACTCCCTCTGAGATATAAACCAGTTTTATCTCCCAGAATGAGGTACACTTGAAATGACATTATCGCTGTTATTTTTCCGACTTTTACTTATTGAGCTCAGCAGGCAGAAGAAAAAAAAGGACGAGACACGTGATTTTCCTGCGTCCCCTTTTTTTTCCTCCTGGCATATTTTGAAGAGAGAAGACGTATGTCATGTTGCTGCCCGGGCGGCAGGGGATTAAATATGTACAACACATCCAGGCATGATCATTTTTTATGACTTAAGCCTCTTAAGAAGGCTCCATATTTCTTAAAACCAATTGATCTTCCGAGGGGAAGAGTGAGACCTCTAGTCCAGGAATTAACCCGCTATCTCAACCTGAAACCACTGCAGTCCTCGTCATCGTCGCAGAAGCTGCACCAAATAGACTAGTATTATTTTGATATGTGTTGTTACAATGTCGTATGACTCTCAAACGTGTTCAGCAGAAAACAAGTAGACGGTTGTGAGCAGCTCTTGGCAGCGCCGGTCTAACTAAAGCCAACTGGGTGTCCTATGTAAAGATGGAAAAAAGGCAGAAATCAGCATTCATTTATTCCTTCCCAAAGAAATCTGATGCAAATAGCACCATTTTTAACCTTTTTGGGTAGAAAATAAATCATCAAGTCAGCATAAACAGACTGTAAGATGTGGGAGATGCTCGGGACATTTCACCCAAATCAAACTGGTTTGCATTAAACAGGCCCTTTGTGAGCACAGCTCCATATAAATCCGAGCCTGTAATTACTGGAATTAAAAAGGAAGGTTTAAACTGAGGGCTAAGCTGGATGGGATAATTTGAGAGTCTGTGGTATGCGGGCCATATTAGGGCTTTCTAAAAATATCACCCCCACCACCCCATGTATTGGAATGTTCCGAAAGACCACAGAAAGATCCAGCAAGTCATCCCGACCGCATGAACCACCACACAGTAGGGGGTGATGCCGTCTTTGCCTGTGTGCTGTGTCCTCAGTTGAAAGATAGCCATTATAATCACTGCGTGTTCCGCCAGCACACCCCTGAGCTCTGGAACTTTCACCTTCTCTTTTTGTTTTTTCCACGGATCATACTGTTTAGTGGCTGTGATGATGGCGTGATGGACACCCGATGGTCACTGCTAAAAGCAAACAGATGGGTTCCACTGCGACGTCCAGATATCCCAAATGTTAGTTAGTTTGTGTACTTTATGTTTTTAGAGACTCTCGTCATCTTTCTAAAAAAAAAAAAAACGAAAACCAACCACAGCTTTCTATTTTCATTTTACAGTTACAGCCACGTACAGAATATGTGAATATGATAGCCGTCGTACCGAAGTAGCAGGCCTCAGGCGGCGGCAATAACAAAAACACGTTGGTTCCACTTGAGGCGGTTCATATGAGATACATTTGGACTAAATTTGACCAACGCTTATGAAATTATGTCCAAAACCGATGTTTTTTCTTAAGAGGAAGTCCCCCTAGTGAGATAATTATAGTAAAGTAAGACAAATACAAGTTATATCTCTTTGAGGTGGGACATGGGAGATACATTTGGACTAAATCAGACCGACAGTTAGGAACGTATGTCTGAAAACTGTGTTTTTTTGTAAGAATAGCGCCTCCTAGTGAGTGAAATATCAACAATTGCAGTAGAATTTGACAAATAACAGTTAGATCCCCTTGAGGTGGTTCATATTAGCTCAATCCGGACCAACTAGGACCAACAGTTGATAAATTATGGCCTGAAAACTGTGATTTCAGATATAAATCTCCCCCTAGTGTCGGAAATATGGAACTAACCTTTCCCAAAATCGATGCAGTTCTTCCTTTGCAAATATAACTTCCTAACCGTTGGTCCGATTTAGCCCAACTCTACCTCATATAAACCGCCTGAAGGAGGTGGATCGTGTATTTGTCATGGTGGAAGCCTGCGGTCGGCTGCTTCGGTGTATGATGGCCGTCATTTTCACATATTATGAAAAGTGTGGAAGTTAGAGAAGTGGAACTAATCCAGCTCCAAGGCCCTGGCTCCCCTGGCCAGACAGAGAGGGTGGGTCCTGAACCGGCCCCAGCCACAGGCCTGAGGTTCCAGTCAAGGGTTGGGAGAAAGGGGAGGAGCAATGGCGGGGTTGGCTGGCTACCTTCCTTGTCTCAGGGGCTGGTGCAATAGGCGGTAATTGAGATTGATTGGATGTTATTTTTCCTCTTGCAAATGTAGTCCATTAGCTTGGCACATGCATAATCAGTTTAGAGCGCAGTTAGCTGAGTGTAATCATGTTCCTCGGTGTCTGCTAGCACAAAATCCACTCCAGATGCCGCTTGGCCATGGAAAGAAAGAAGGAAAGTGCCGTCGCTATCAGACGGGGCATCTTTAACCAACAAAGTCCTGACACCCCTCCCTCTGTCCTTAACCCCCCCCCCCCGTACGGAGTACCGGACAAACTTTTCATCCGTCTCTTATTCGGACTTCAACACGCGGTCGTGTCCACCTTTACTTAATAAAATCATGTATGAATGATAACGAAAACTTGCCTTTAAATAGTGCCTTGAAAAACAAGAGTTCACAAAAGTGCTTTGACATCAAAGACGGTGGAGAAGGAGACGAGGAAGACGACGGTAGAAGGCAAGGAGAAAACCATAAAAAAGGACAACAAATCATAAAACGTAAAGTTTGTGTTTTTTATCATGTCACTATTTAGTGACTGGACAACTCTTTTTTTCTTTTTCTTTTTTAATGTGCGTATAAATAAAGTTGAGTTTAGAATGAGAGCAAGTCTAAAGACGTGAGTTTTAAGAAGTGATCCGAAAGAAGTCCCGTAGTCCCAAGTTGTAAGACAGCACGCTATAAAAACAGTTTAAAAACAGCTGCTTTCAAACTGCTCAACAAACTTTGGAAAAAATTGCAGAATTTGCATCAGATACCTTTGGAACTACTATTTATTTATCTCTTCCTAGTTTTTAGATTTGTTTTTAGTTTTTAGTTTCTGTATCAGGATTCGGCTCCTCAAGTCTTCGGTTGTTTTTTATTACAATTTAAACTTTTTCTGTTTTTGTATTGTTTTCATTGTTTTATAGTGTATCCTAATATTATAGATCAAAGGATGCCTCGTACTCTTGAACCGCAAACCAAATGTACCTACGGGTTCAAAAAAAAAGTCACCTGAGCCTGAACCTGGACCCGTCACTGATTCGCCGGGCGTCATCTCCTCGAACCGAGGGGTCCGGAGCCAACTTTAGATTTAAAACCTCAAATTTTGTAGAAGCAGCGAGGTCCCACCTGAGGATCTAAAGCCGGGGGGGGAGACTCGTGAGTGATCAGTAAGATGTTGTCAGTGAAAACCGGTGTGACGCGTTCTGAACTAACTGGCGGCGAGAGACGGACTTTAGTTTGATGCCAGACAGGAAGTAGTAGAAGGAATCCAACCTGGAGAAAATAAAGCCACGAAAGAGTTTCTCCAGGTCGGAGCTTTTTGCCGCACGACTGTTATGTTCTGTATCGTTAGCACCTGAAACACGTCGTCAAGTGGATCCCAGCGACTTTGCCCATGAGCAAACAGCCGTGGTTCAACCCTTCAGAGGATTCCAGGAGAACCTGCCGCAGACGGAGGCAGGAAAAGTATCTCCACTCAGCAGAGGGCAAACCATCCCGGTGGTTCAAAGACGCAGTAATGCGAGGGATTAGTGGTTAGATGAAGAGGCGTTACGGCGTTCCACTGATGATCCGACTCGGCAGAAGCTCCGGCTCCTCAGAAGCAGGAATGCGGGCGGTAATGACCTCCCCTCATTAGTGATCGTAATTACCAGGATCGACTCCAGTTCTCTGGACGGTACAAGACTTTGTTGTTGTTGAACAGACCCGGTCAGATTATGGATACCCCTGTTCTCACTCAAGCGAAGATTAGCAGCCAAAGGAAGCCCGGAGTTTTAGTCTGAACTCGAGCAGAAGATCTGATTTGTCGACTTTTACTCAAGTGAACGCTAGAAGACGGCGAGGCTAGTTTATGGCTTTTTCTACGAATGCAGCTGAGAACCAGCGAGAACCTCTGGGCTCTTAAACTCTTCCGGGATGTTCCAGGTGTGCTTTGACATTCCTCGGCGCCGTTACAGCGTCGGAAGAGTTCGTGCCCAAACGGCCACTCCGACCGGTGTGAGGCCAGAAAGTAGGGAGAGATGCTGTGAATTGATTTCCTGCAGGCGTCTGGCCTCATACCCACTCACCTAGCAGACGTTTCTAAGAAGAGGAGGGGTGGGAAGAAGATGGGGAGGGTGCGGGGGGAACAAGCTGAAGGGATGGGAGGGCGACAGAAGGGTTGGAAGGAGAGATGCTCTGCTAATTATTATGGCTAGCCTATGATTGTTCCGTAATAGTGCTCAGTGGGAAAGGTTGCAGCAGTTCCAGGAAGAGCTGAGCTCTGATTTACTGGTACTACCGCTCTAATAAAGCGCTCGCTGCACATCCTGGGAGACAAGCCATTCTCTCTCCTCTCACATGCACCGGCGTGTGATCGCACACACACACACACACACACACACACACACACACACACACACACACACACACACACAACAATCTAGTAATCTAAAGTGCCAACTGATGACAATGTACAGCTCATGACTTTTATCACTTCAATTATACATAGAAAAGTTCTTATTGTATGATTCTGTTTATTCCATGGGGGGTTTCTATAAACTGGGCCGACAGTAAGGGAATGTCCCCCCCCCCAAAAAAACCCAATCCCTTGTGTAGAAATTCCATAAAATTAAATGTGACTCAATTTAGACACGATGTTACGGATGAGAAACTGTCTTCTGCAAGAATAAACTTCTAGTGTGTGAATAATGAACAATTAAGGTAAAATATGACAAATACAAGTTAGTTCTCCGTGAAGAGTTTAATACGACCAAATTTAGGACTTAATGGATCCAACCGTTTGAGAAATATGACCCAAAAAATGTGATTTTGGAGATAAAGCTCCCCTAGTGGTGGAAATATGAACTATAAGATAAATTATTCTATAAATGTAATATATATGTCCAAGTGTCGATTCATTTTCCCAGAATTGGTTTTAAACTGGACCAACGGTTGAGAAATGATCGCCTGAAAAAGATTGATTTTGCAGATAAAGCGCCCCCTAGTGGCAGAAATATGCGACAAGACTTTCCCAAAATAAATCCAGTTCTTGGACACACCAAGATCTATGGAGACATAAGATTTGAAAATGATCCACGAAATAGTTTTTGAGTTATCGTGTTAAAATGAAGGATCTGCGGCGGACGCAGAAATGGCGGCGATGTTGAGTCCATATTATCCGCAGGGCATTGGACTCTGACGTCAGAGGTAGGACGTCAGCTCAGCCAGGTGAGTGGATCAGGGAAGGAGTGGCGTACAGTAGAAAATAGAGGCCGGCCGCGGCGAGGGGCTCGTCAGGCGAACACAGGGGGCCTAGAGGGGTTTAGTGTTTGGCAGTGTGCAAGAATTTCACAACTCTTCTAGATCCCACCCCTTGAGAGGGCCAGGAAAAGGGTTTGACCCGTGGCCCAGCTGCTGCTGGTGCTGATCGTACGAGCAACTATCCTACCGTGGTGTTGCTGGGATTTACAAAGTGACAGTGAGAGAAAGCAATAAGAGGTGGAGGCGGAGGCGGAGGCGGGGGATCTGGTTAGACAGGGGAGGCTGGTCTTTTTCCCAGCTGTCCTTCAGTGTTTGTTTCCGTGCCAGACTTAAGAGGCATTGGACGCGATGAGCGCTCCGGTTCTGGATCTGCTGCGATGATACAGATGCATTCCTCGGCTCCATTATTGCGTTAGAACTTTATTGGTTTTTTTTCTTCATTGGGTTCGTCTTTGTTTTTACAGCAGGAGAGCACCTCCGCTAACGTAGCAGCTGGCGAAAGCTGTTATTTCCCGCTTCGTCAGCAGAAATGGCGGCGTCGGCGTTTGAGGGGGAGGGGACAGGAAACGCAGTGTTAGTTTTGTGTGACTGGATTTTCGTCACTGTTCAAGTTGCATTTTAGTTTACGGGAGGTTATCGGGTCGATATGAGCCAATGTGTTGTTTGGATTCCAATACTATCTCAAGGATCGTTTGCAGATGTCATAACCCCATAGCCTTTCATGAGAGGAAGCACTGGATTGATGTTGGGGAAAGTTCATATTTCCGCCACTAGGGGGACTTTTATCCCGATTTAGTCCGATTTGCATATGAATCGACTAATGGAGCTCTATCTTTGTATATATATACATATATATATATATATATAATACGCTCACTAGGTTTCATGAAAAACAGTTTTTCCGACATAACTTCCTAACCGTTGATCGGAATTAGTTCAAATTTGGTGCTTATAAATTGAGTTTTTCGGATCCATTTTTTTTTATATAGTTTTTATATATATATATACCATATTTATATTTATTTCAGGGATAAATCCATGCTGACAGTGTAGGACTGTTTTGTTTTTTTTTACCTCCAACCAGTTTCACCATTTTTCACGTACAGGAAACAGTTTTTTTGAAGTGTTTGAAAAAAAAAATTTTGCACTAAGAAAAAAAAAAATCTAAAATTTGTGTTTGTGACTTAGATCAAATTCCTTCCATTCAAATCATTTTGGGACATTCCCATTCAAAGGATATCTTCCCACAGCATCCATCTTTACATGGCGGCCAAACCTCCTGAAGGCTCCAACTCTCTGCCCAGAAGCTCTTCCTGCTTCTCTCCGGTGAAGATAATGAAATGAACATCAGTTTCATTTTGTACCCAGATGGAAGAAAGTTAAATCCCCCGTGTCCTCAGTGAAACCTGCTTGAGGTCGGTCTCCGTAGTTCCCGATCAATCATGTTCTATTTGTTAGTCAAAGTGCAGCAGAAGCCGTTTTCCATGGCGGCGGAATGTCGTCACATTTACATCCACACAAATAATTCAGTGAAAACGAATCACCGCATCAACTTGACTAATAAAGATCTTTCAAAAAAAACACACAGATCCCTGTTTGAGGGTCACGCCAATGCCTGGATTTTTTTTGTGGTTTCGTTCAGATTGGCATGAAATATTAATCCAGTAGCAGTGATGCTAAAGCTTTCTCACCACCGCTAATATCAGGATTCCAGTCGTTTCCACTGAAGGGAACCTTTAAAGTCCTCGCCAACAAAACAAATACTATGGAACAAACGTTTCTGTGCAGATAGGAACTCTTGAATTACGGGCATTTATTCATTTTGTGTGTTAGACTCTCTAAATTTACCATAAAATGACAAATTCTTTTCTTCAAGCATGTTTTTAAACAGTAAATTATAAAAACATGCCATGTTGTCATTTCCTGTTTCGCTGACAACAGTCAAAAACCTTATTTATCGAATAGAACTTTCTCAATAGCCCTATAACCTTTAACCTTTGGTGTGTCCCAGGGTTCCACCCTTGGCCCCTTACTCTTTAGCATACACATAATAATTTTCTCAATAGCCCTTTAATAAGCTAAACAAAACTTAATACTTGCAATAAAATGTACGTACTTACTTCAAGGCAAACAGTTTCCTAGATGTTTTTTTAAAGCTCAAGTTGTCGGATTTTACAGTGTTGTAATCTTTAACTATAAGTCCAAAAGGACGATTAAGTACACTATAAAAATAGAATTGTCTGATGAACTCAGGTAACACTCAATTATATTAAGTATTTATATTCACTTCAACTAATAAGTTACACTCAAAAATGCATAACTTTATTTCCAATTACTAGTTCGAGAGAATGATTCGCGTTGATCAACAATTCTATTTTTTACAGTGAAACATTACAACCCTTATCATTTAAAAAAGGGAGAATTCTTCAAATCTCTATGAAAAAACAATAAATAAATATTAGATTATTATTAGTGCCCGCTGCATCTTAAGATAAATACTGCACACTGTAAAAAGAGAATTCTTGATGAGTTCAAAAAACTGTGAACACAGTCTTTGTTTTTTACAGTGCAGCTGATAACAAGTGTTGAAGCATTACCCATAATGCATTTCACCGACCTTAACTCCAATTCTTCTACTGTTTCTTCAAAGACATCCAGAATCAAATCCTCTCGTCATTTACAGTGTAAATCTCTCCAGAAGTATGTTGAGCATCTACTACTACCTCTGCTTTTACACAAAAAAACTTTCCTTAAAGTCTCTCCATTTTCTGGCGCATCGATTTGTGTTGGGCTGCAGAACTCGGGCCCGGTTTCTACTGGCAGCTGGTAGTTAGTGACGGGTCAGAGTGACGCCGATGCCCCGGAGCCGCTCCTCCTCCTCAAAGTGCTGGTTTTTGGATCAGTTATGTGCCGCGGCAGAAAATCTGAGCTGGAGTTCTAGTGAAAAAGCCCGCCTCACCTCTGCGTGACCACCGAGGCTGGAGTAGAACTGAACCAGCCGGCAGAATTTTTATTTGATTCAGGGGCCTTTAGTACGCTGCCAAAAAAGAGCAGAGGCCTCCCTTCTTGAACTCCGCGGCGCTGGTTTGTCCGTCCGTGTTTTGTTTAATTGCTGTGAGCTTGAGTCCGGGGTTCGATCCGGGACCCGTAAATCTCTCAGAGTTCTGCAGACAATGATTCCAGCAGATGTAGAGGAGAAGATTTCACTCCTCTCTAATTAAGCCGTGCAGCCTGGGGTGTCATGTGGTTTTTATAGAGGGCCCTGGAAAAGATAATTTTTGCACCTTGTTTTCTCATCATGCCGTTTTATCCTCCTGCAGATGGAAAGACGGAGATGAGAAAGTAGAACGTCGTGTTTATTTCCACTTCCTGTGTGATAACATCATCTTTACCGCCGCCGCCACCGCCGCCGCCGCACGGCCCTCGTGTGAACGCCATAACTCAAAGATTGTTTCATGGATCGTTTTCAGATTCTACACCCACATTCACCTCAGTGCGAGGAAGAACTGGATTGATTTTGGGAACAAGTCAGTTGCATATTTCTGCCACTAGGGGGAGTTTAATCTCCAATTATTCTCAACTATTGATCCGATTTAGTCCAAATGTGGCTCATATGAATCGACTTATCCAATTTTATATTCACATTTATATCATATTTTACTCTAATTATTCATAATTCGCCCACTAGGGGGAGCTTCTTCATGAAAAAACAGGTTTTTCTCCAAAACCACAGCTTTTCGGGTCATAATTTCTCAACCGTTTGATGCGTATGAATCGACTCAGGGAGTCTGACTTCTATGGATCATATTTTATTCTAATAATTCACATTTTATTCACTAGGATGAAGACTTTTATTATGTTATTCCTGTTATTCCTGACATCTGTTGGTCTGGTTTACGCCAAACTTCTATTTACAGAGACCCATCTTGTATATTTCATATTTTAATCTAATAGTTACATGTTTTGTACAATAGGGGGAGTAATTCTGCCCAAAACGCTGTTATTCCTGACATAACTTCCTATCAATTGGTTCGATTAAGTCCACATTTTTACCTCTTATGAACCACATTAACTATAACGTGTCATATTCTAGTAAACTTAACTATATTTGCTCATATTTCATTTTTCTTTTTGACAGTTACTTCCAAATTATAAGCCGAATTGTGTCTTGATTTAACTCGTATGAATCGACACGAGGAAATCTGTCTGGTTTTATTCCTGAGATCATAAAAACTAGTCAACTGTATTTACTCTTCATCATTGAGTCACTCTGGGATCTGATCCTAGAACAGACTGTTGACTTCATAGAAATAGTTAGATTGAGTCAATATGGACTGTTTGAGATTATTTAGTTCATTTGAGGGGTTCAGTCATGGGGGGGGTGCTTGTACAATGCAGGGGAGTGGGGGCTTTTAGGGGATAAACCCTTGAATAGACCCAGTTGTAAGAAATGACCAGGTGAGAGAAGAGGGAGATGATGGTCGAGGCACAAGGCAGCAATGTTGTTCCCCATAAAAGTAAAAAATCACCCCTTTAACTTCAGGAATGTTCTCTCTCCCAGCGGGGGGGGGGCTTCTTCTACACCTGTTTTCTACTTTGGAAGAGGGGGGGGGGGCTGTGTTGGTAAAAATGAAAGTGAAGGCTTGAGGAGTTGGGGGACATAATGCTCCTCGGATACTTTCCGTCTCTCACATTCCACCTCGACAAACTGACGCCCAGAATGGAGGCAGGAGGAGAGGGGCGACGGAAAAGACGGAGTTTACCCGCCCTGCCTTTTCCAGCCCCACCCCGACGCACCGCCTTTTGTTCCCCGCTCATCTTCACAGCCGATGTGGCGAACCTCTGAAGCGCCTCCTTTTTACGAGCCTCAGCTGGTGAGAGGAGGCGACTGAAGTAGGAGCTCTTGTTGAGAGTAAACAGTGTCACAGGTTTGTGTCTTAAAGGAAAGATCTCTCCGGACAGGAAGATCCTCCCTCACTCCCACCTCCTCACTCCCACCTCCTCACTCCCACCTCCTCACTCCCACCTTCATCGGACCCACATTCAGTGAACACTGACCCCAAACCTAAGGACTGCTTAATTATTCAAACTGGGTTCCGTCGGATCTCTATCTCTAGGCTGCTGGAATTCTCCTAAATGTATGGGTGTTGGGCCGGAAGAGTCACGCAGAAATCATCAGAACCGGCCCGACCGTCTGCGTCTGCTGTTTAATTGAGAACTCTGAGAACCGCTCGGATCGTGAAAGTGTGAGATGTGGAATGCAGATTATTACTTAAATGTTATATTGTATTCATTTATATGCTGAGGGGGCGTGCGGCGGAGAGAGAGAGAGAGAGAGAGAGAGAGAGAGAGAGTGAGAGAGTCTTTTATTATGTTCTGGAAAGGATTTTATTATTTGTTGATGATCCGTGAGCGAGGACATGCTAATTTAGCGTTAGCATGTGATTGCGTACTTTCTCTATCTCCCACACAAACACACACTTGTTACTGTCGTACACACACAATCATCTATATACATAAATACATATATATGTATATATATACATATATATATATATACCTCGGGTTTCTCAGATTTACGCTTTTTAAATCATGGAATCGTCATCACCGCCACCATGTCCACCTCCTTCGTGTTAACGCGATAACTCAAAGATTGTTTGATGGATCATTTTCAAATTTTATGTCCTCACAGACCTTAGTGCGTGGAAGGATTTGAGTGATTTGGGGAAAACTCGGTGGGATCTACTTGTATTTATTATATTTTACGATAATAGTTCATATTTTACTCACTAGGGGGAGCTCTTTTTTACCAAGGGGCTTTTCGGGGATACGCCCCTTGGCCTATCTAGCTTCATTGTTAGCATTAGCTTGACTTCAAACTGTAGATTTAAGTCTAAAACAGTTTGTAAAACAAACAGTTTTGTTTGGAGACGAATACATGCAGAAAAACCTCGGCTCATGAAATAAAAATCTGATTATTTTTCTCTCAATGTTTATTGCCGGCTGAGTGGTTGAAAGGGACGGGACAATGTGGTGATGGGTCTTGGGGGTTGTTTACGATTCCCCTCTTTTTGATCATTCGAACGACCAGATTGGATCAGATCCGAGCTGGTTTGTGTCCGAATATACACAAGAATGCATCAAATGGAGAATAACACCATTTCTCGTCACTTTGATTTGAATAATTCATCACGGAAGGTCAGTCCTCAGATCTGTATATGTATATATATACATATACATATTTATATATATATGTGAGGTATTAAAGCATCCGCTGCATTCAACCTAACTTTGACATCATGGGACACGATGAAGCCGTCTCCACAAAGTCAGAGGGTTTATATATGAAAATCAAACACTATCTGCCATCTGTGATCAGAAGCAGCAGACATCAGGCCAGGGTTACCAAGGCAGTACAGGAAAAGCCATTAACTGCCAATCACTGCATCGATCGACAAGCCAGTCCACCACTAGCACCCGCTCTCCGCCCCCACCCACTCCTGCCCACAGACACACATACACGGCTCATCAGCTTTTACTGTACGCCGCACACACCGTCACACACATGTAGCCTCGCATGAATCATTATCTCCCCGTACGTCCAGGCCGCATGACGGGCAGCACGTGGCGTGAAGTTGTCTCCTTCCTTTGTGGACCTCATTATGTTTGAAATAATCTCTAAGTCTAGATTGCAGGATCAACGTTCTGTTGGGTTCAGATAAAGCTCAGTAAACCCAAAGTGTTGCTTGAAGGACGGTGGAGATGTTTCCTGCTGCTCGTAGCCTCGTCATCTCTTTGTCTCAGTAGGTCAAAACGCTGCCGACCTCAACAATAAGGGTGTAGCCCCCCCAAAAAGCCCCCGGTCCCCTGCGTTGTACTAACAATCCCCGTAATTGAACTCCTCAAATTAAATGACAAGTTATGTGCGAAAAACATAATATAACATTTTATTCAAAAACATTAAAAAACCTCCCGCTAGTGAGTAAAATATGAAATATTAGAGTAAAATATGACAGATAGAGGAAATATTTACTTGAATCCAGTCATATTTACCACATATTTGGACTAAATCGGACCAATCAGAGAAGTTATAACCAAAGAACTGGGTGTTTTTTTTGTAACAAAGCTCCCCCTAGTGAGTAATATATGTACTATTAGAGTAAAATACGATACATACAAGATAGATCTCTTCGAGTCGATTCATATGCACCAAATTTGGATTAAATCGGACCAACGGTTGGGACGTAAAGTCCGAAAAACTGTGTTTTTTGTAAAAAAAAAAAAAAAAAGAAAAGCTCCCCCTAGTGAGTAAATTATGACATAAAAGAGTGAAATGTGAAATATAAAAGCGGGAACAGCTTGAGCAGATTCATATGCAGCAAATTCAAACGTAATCAGAACAACGGTTGAGAAATTATTTGAGATAAAGCTCCTCCTAGTGCCGGAAAAATGCAACCGACCTTTCCCAAAATGAATCCAACTCTTCCTCGCACTTACGTCTATGGGTGCATAAAATCTGATTTAAAAAAATGGAGCACGTAGAATAAAGGATACTGCGATTGATTTCTTTTTTTCCCCCCTTGTTCCAATTTTGTCGCCAGATCTGCGAGCCATTAGAGGAATATTTACCGACTTCCCAGTTTAATAGAGACGCTGCATTTCAGCGCGATGTAGATCAGAGGTCATGGCTGAGTGGAGCAATTAAAGCGTATGGATCCAGCGGCTCGGAGCCCGTCCCATTGTGTGCGTGGTAGGCAGAAAGTGATAGGTGGGCTAAAAAGCATGCAGAGACAATGTCTATCGAACTCGGCCGTATTAATGAATCGATCTTAGTTACCGACGAACTAGTCGTCCATTAGTTAGGGGCCCACATCCCTCCACCACACGCACTCGTATTGACCTGCATGGATTTGTTCTTAATCTCGGACACACAATACACTGGCATCGCATTTGTCCATCTTTTGAACATCATGTCAAACAAGTTAAACCGACAAACAGTCATTCCTGACTCACCGTCGGCGCAGGAGACGCTTGTAGCGCCGCCGAGGAGGTCGTGTTTGTCTCTCTGTTTATTCGTGTGTTTGTCAGCGAGATTACAGAGAGTTAATGGATGGATTTATGTGAAATTTTTAGCAGAGGTAGGTTTTACCTTACTCTATAAGTGTTTTTGTTTTGGTGAGATTAGACGGTGACTGCAGGAAGTGACGTCATTATACGTTTTTCTTAACCATTGCAAGACAGGACACTTTTGGAGGTTTTTTTGGCAGTAACTCGTGAACTAATGGATGGATTTGCATGGAATTTCACCCAGAGGTAGGTTTTGACACATTATATAAGTGTATTTATTTTGGTGAGATTAGGTCATGACTTCGTGACGTGATATCATTATAAGTTTCTCTAAACCGTCGTGAGATAAGACACTTTTGGAGGTTGTTTTTTTTGGCAATAACTCATGAACTAATGGATGGATTTGCATGAAATGTTACCCAGAGGAAGCTTTTGTCATATCCCAGATGTGATTAAATTATAATGACGTCACGTCATGATGTCATCATTTCATGTCGTAACCAATTTTTAACCATTACAAGATATGACAATTTTGTAGTTTTGGGCAATAATTCATAAGTGGATACCCGGATTTGCATGAAGTTTTACCCAGAGGTGGTGTTTGACAAAACTTATACCCGATTCAATGTTGGTGGCGTTACGTCATGACCTCACGACGTGACGTCATCAGACCTGTTTGTCAACCATTAGGAGACTATTATTCGTTATTTTTGGCCATAACTCTCTTAATAATCCATCGATTTAGATGAAAGGTGATGTATCATTGGATCCTACACTGACATATCACAAATGACATAGATTTTCTAACAGGATGTGGATTTTAAAACGGATCAGGTTTATTACTTTGATGGGTTCAGTAATCATAAAGTATGCTAACTAAAACCATCTCCTAGATTATGATGGATCTACTGTGGCGGCGGTTTCTGCTCTCTGAGAGCGTCTCTAGTCCTCTTTGTAGTCTTATCTCTTTATTTATGCTGCTTTTCTGGTTCTTGGTTGTGTTAGGTCAGCCTTCTCCGGGGCCACACAATGGCCAGAGAAAGACCAGATATGATGGATGTGGCCTGGGGCCTCTGCACTCGCTCTGCATCTGCGGTGGCCTCATCCGCACATCTGACACGGGGAGAGGGAGGGAACGCAGGAGGGAGGAAGGGAAGGAGGGCAGAGATACAAACCAGACCGGCCATTTTCCTCGTTCCGCTCATAAATATTTGTGTGGCTGATTTATAAACAGTGGAGCGAGAGAAGGGATCAAAGTGAACTCTAGCGCTTATATAAAACTGGGGCTTTTTTTCACGGCGCTGTCCTACGCGCCACGCTTGTACCTATTTAGGATAAAGCCATATATCAGGAGATGTATTGGCACGAATCCTGAACGGCCGTCTAACCAGCCTCCTCATTACCTTTAACCGCTTTAATACTTTTATGCGTTTGTGTCTTCTGCTGCGGAGGGTTTTTTTTCTCGTACACTTCATTATTTTCATACTCATACCATTCTTTAAAACATCTTATATTTCTCGTACTGGACACTTGTATTGATTCAATCGGTCAAACTTTATTCGTAAAGCACATTATAAACAAACAAAATGTTATCTGTCTGTCTATCCATGTGTTTATCATCTGGCTGTCTGTCTATCTGTTTATTATCTATCTGTCTATCTATCTGTCTATCATCTGTCTGTCTATCATCTGTCTATCATCTGTCTATGTGTCTGTCTATCTGTCTGTCTGTCTATCTATCTGTCTATCATCTGTCTGGCTATCATCTGTCTATCATCTGTCTATGTGTCTGTCTATCATCTGTCTGTCTATCTATCTGTCTATCATCTATCTATGTGTCTGTCTGTCTATCCGTCTCTCTATCATCAGTCAGCGCGGTGAAACATGGCGGCGCTCTGAAGCGTCTTGGTGGTTTCAGAGTAGCGTTTGTCCAGCAGACAGCTGCTCCTGCCGATTCAGGCAACCAGCTGGATGGATTAGGACCGGGCCAGACACCGGGCCAGACACCGGGCCAGACACTGGGCCAGACACCGGGCCAGACACTGGGCCCGTATGAATATGTGTGTTTGTTGGAGTGGAGTTCTGGCCTTGCAGAAGTCCATCCGTCCTGCTCCATCAAAGACAGAAGCATCCACCGCTACATGTCTACCCCGCCATTGATGCACACAAACACCCCCCAGCCCTACTGCTCATTCCTGGCCGGGGCGTAAATACAGGCCAGCAGGAAGAACCTCCAGAACTTTGGAAAGAATTAAATATACAGTTTTTGGGCCAAAATTTCTCAAGCGTTGGTCTGATTGAGTTTTAAATTCAATGAATGTGAATTGAGCGGAGGAGATCTATCTTGTATATATCATATTTTACTCTATTATTCCATATCCTACTCAGTAAGGGGAACTCTACAAAAACAAACACTGTTTTTCTGATACAACTTCTTACTCTGCATAAAGAGATCTTTGTTGTATAAATATTATGTTAGTTTCTCACCCATAACTTCCCAACCCTAAGTCAAGGAAGGGCAGGTATATTAGAGGAGGGGGGGGCGTAGTATTGTCTTACCCCTGGTGTCTGCGTTTCTGTGGCGTTCAGAGTCCTGCTGAACATCAGAGGTGCTGATGCTGAACGAGGCTGACTAGCTGCAGCCTGCGGTCTGCGAAGGGTTACTGAATTATTACTGACGGTTTCCCGAGTAACTGTCCGACGGCGGGACCGGGGAATATTAATCATTTATTTGATTGTCCGCATGTGCTGATTAATCAATTTGAGTAGGAACTGCAGGATTAACTACCCTATTATTCCCCACGTGCGGACAGACACGAGATAAGGCTTTAAAATATCGGATTCCATTCATCACTTATTTTTAGTTCCCTGCTGATGAGGGCGAAATAAAAAAAGGTGAGATTAAGGGATCTCTCTCTGCCGTAGAAGATGAGGGGAGAAGATGCGGCATTGCTTTTTCTTTTTTTTTTTTTTAAATTCAAAACACAGAAAAAGCTGGCCGTGCCGCTGGGGAATGGGCGAGCTGAGAGAGAAAAAAAGGGGGTGGAGAGACAGGAGGGAACAGGAAGTTGATGGGAAAGTGATAGCTGTCTCCACCTGGAGTACAGCCTGAGCTGTGTGTTAAGAGGGAAACAAAAGCAGGGGGAAGGAGGGAGCTGCTGCAGGCGAGTCCTGTCCTGCACTCTGGTCTAGGTAAGTCTGGCTCTCATATCAAAGTCTGGCTAGTTAGAGTGATCCCGCAGTATTCCTGTTTACGCCACTCACTATCTGTTCAGCCTATAAATCCTCCAACTGCCAACTGTTTAATGTGTTATGTCATGTGGTAATGCCTTTGATTCCAACATGCCTCCGTTTGTAAATACAAGAGGCACTCAAAAGGCTGTGGTTTCTACAAGCATGGCGCCCCCGGCGCTTTGGTTGGGAATGCATTGAGAGGGAGAAGGTTTAAAGAGGAAGGGGGGGGGGGGAGGAGGTGGTTAGAAACTGTATACACTTCCCGTTGCTCTTCTGCCAACCCCTCTCCCCGCCGCCGCCGCCGCCGCCGCTCTGCACAGGCAGTCAGTGTGAGAGAAATCTGAGAGGAAGGAGTATTTCCTCCCTCCTGGCCCAAACGCAGCTCCACAATTCTGCACTTTTCAGCAGGTTCTGCCTTTAACGCTTTCCTCCCGGGATGGAGATTAGTGCTCAACGCGCTCCATTTACTCAACAATTACTTAACAAGGGCGCCATGTAATCAATAAACAGGAAGGGAGGAAGTGGGAGCCTTTGAAGTATGGTTTGAGATTTGGGGATGATCTCGGTGAAATGAGGAAGGGCAGAAGAAGTTGAGATGTCTTCATTCTTTATAGCGGTGATCTTTAATTCACATTATCAACAAGATGTTTCCTTTCAAAAACAAAGAAACATTATAATCTTTTCCCCGAGTCTCCTTCTGGAGTTGTGATGAGGTTTGAGTTCTGCAGCACCCCACAGATGTTCTGTTGGGTTTAGGTGGGGTTGACTGCGATGGCCGTGTCAGTCCATGGAACCACGTCTTTTAACGAAGCCTTTGGAAGAAATACAGCCCCACGGCCTCAGAGATCCACCACCAGACTTCGCAGTGGATACGAGGGGCTTTTCTCTACGGCTTTCTTTCTTGATATTCCTACATTTCCAAAAAGCTCTACTTTGGTCTCTTTTGACCTCTGACCTTGTTCCAGTGAAAGTCCCAGTGGTGTTAGTCAAACTGCAGGAGGGTTAGCTTGTCTGTTTACGACAGCAGAGGCTTTTTTTTCTTGCTACCTTCCCAAACAGCTGGTGATGTTTTCAGCGCCATCTTTTGGACGTTAGGGAGACTTTCTGACACCGAGATTCAACTGACCTCTGACCTCTCTAGCTGGAATCTTTGGAGAGTCTTTTGCCAGTTGAATCGTCCTCCTCAAAGTGCTTTGGGTGGGTTTGCAGACATGTCCTCCTCCAGCCTGATTTTTAAAATCTCCTTAAACGTCTTCATTATTGATCTAATTGTTCAAACCGACATTTTTTTTAACTGATGAGAGATTTTCTTGACTCAATTGCCAGATTTGTGCAGCTCTGCCGCTTTTCTTTGCTCCTCATTGCTGTGTTCTCTGGTCTTTCCCATCGTCACAAACTCAAAGAGAACTATGCCTGTGTCACCTCATATTTATACCCCGGTAAACAGGAAGTCATTGTCACCACGTCAGAGTTCTTCCTCAAAGAGATGGAGGCAGAAACATAAAATAGGATCGTAAAAATGCTTCTAGAACCTTCAATCAGAGTTTCCTGTACTGCATCCATTGTATCCAGCGTGAATCTTTTTCCGGGTTTCTTAGTATCAAACTGTGGAATTACAGCAAAAATAATATATTAAGATCACAGATTGTCCTCTAAAAGTCGGGTCCTGATTGGGTCGAGCCTCGAGTTACACCAGAATGAAGACGAAGAGCTTCGCTGCCGTGGTTTTTGCATGCCCAGTATTTAATGTCCCCACAGATGGAGCCAGTTCCATGACCTCCATGCTGAGACTTCTGCTGATGGCAGAAGCATTTATTTTGGGTTTGCACCGGCGGCCCGGCCCTCACAAGTCTTTCTGGGGATTTGTGCAGCTTTTTTTTTTTTTTGCCAGCACATGCAAAGCAATAGTCCTCCTCCAATTAGTCTGGTCTAATTGATTTTTAGTGATGACAACTATATCTCAGCCGCAATTATGCTACACTGGGAATGATGAGGGTTTAGATTATTGATCCTCAGTCGATCCTCCTGATCAATGTCTACTTTTGTTTCATTTTTATGGAAAATGCTGCTTTGCTTCTTTTTTTTCTTCTTTTGCTAATGAGCAGGACCGGCAGAATGACCCGGCAAACAAATGTGTGTAAGGGAAGCCCTCATGCATCAGTGGTGGAGTCGGCGATACTCTCGGGAAGCTGGGCAGAGCACCATCCTTCAACACAAGCGCAGGAGCTCCCTGTGGGCAGAGGGTCAAAGGCTTCATTTGGTCTTATGAAGACAGAAGAATCTAAATTTGGACCTTATGAAGGGGCCGGCGGCTCTGTCCATCCTGGGTTTTAATTACGGGTTCCTAATTCATGACGGTAATAGCTCAAAGGCCAACTATTGAATAATGAACGAGACGGTTCAGAGGGTGTGTGAAGGGATTTTTACTCATACGGATGCAGTTTTTTTTTTTGTTGGGGCGGGGGGGATTTGATATAACTGAAACTGCTTTTTTAAAAATTTCTAGTGAAACCTTTAATTTCCTGAACAGCTGTTTGGTCGTGCACATTTTGAGTCTCTACTTCTTATTGAAAAATGTGACTGAAGATGTTTTTAATAAGGCTAACTGGCCGCATGCATATGCTAAAGATTAATAGGCCGTGGAAGGAGCCCTGGGGGACACCAGCGGTCAGAGGAGGCATTAACCATGGCGACCAAGAAAGTCCTATCTGATAAATAAAAATTTTTTTTTTTCTACATATTAACTCATGTGAGGAGGATCTACTAAACAGAATTTTTAAAAAAAAGTCTTAAAGGGCCAAATAGTTTTCTAAAAACATGTTTAACCAAAAAAATTAGCTAACATGACATTTTTCACGAGGTACAAAATAATCTTTTCACTGTTTAAAAACTTACTTGACCGAATGATTTTTCATTAAATGAAATCTAGGAATGCCCCCGAATTAAAAAATCAGCGGCGAAAGAAGTTTTCCAGAAAAGTTCAAAGGTTAATAGTCAAGAAGAAAAGTGCCCTGTCGGCGTTTAGCTCTTCAAAGTTGCGGCTTTTAAGTTGCCCGGTTTGGATTGGCTGAGAGGTGGAGCTGGTGGGTGTTTGGTGCAGGGATTGTTTGAAGAACCCTTGTCAGCAGATTCACTCCAACAAGTTAGCCTACATACAGAACCACTCTCTTCAGTCGCATCCACTCGACCCCACTCCACTCCATTACGTTTATTTTTAAGAAGAGGACCTCTCAAAAGCCAAGTTGCTCCTCTTGTTTTTTCTCCAACGCATTGCTGCTCGTGAAGATAGCGGTGTAAGACGGGGTTAAATATCGACACGTCCTGAGAACATCATCCCTGTTTTTAATTAGCTGCTGTTTTTAACTGCGTGAACAACGAAAATATTTCCTCCCTCCCCCCAAAAACACATTCCTATGAATTTTTACATAAACATTTTTTTTTTTTAAAAGGATACAGGATATTCGGCTTTCATGGTTTTACTGTGTAGCCCGAAGCAGCAACCAATTATGTGGTAATGAAATATTTACACGACCAAACCGAGAACGCCAGAGGTGAAAGCTGGATGATATCAGCCTGAGGAGAGAGTAGGCCGTCTCCTGTACGCCGTTATGTCAGCACAGAGGTGGAGGAGGAGGAGGAGGAGGAGATCAGCTAATGACGATAGGCTTAGAAGGAAGAGCATGGGCAGACCTTCAGTTCGGTTTCGTGTCGCCCCCCCTTACCACAGTGGGAATATATGAAGGGCTTTGTGAGAAGATGGGCGTCCCTCTTTTGATCAATGCAGTTTTTGTTTGTTGTTATTGTGATGCTTTTAATGAAGAATCAGGTGGAAAAGGTGATTTCAGGAAAACCTCGTCGGAACATCAGAGCGGTTCTACTCTGACTAACGTTACGTTTTATTTTGACGTTACCTAACATTAAGAGGGACCTTCACCAATGGTCTTCCTCAAAAGTCAGAGACCTTCACCAGTGGTCTTCCTCCACAGTCCGAGACCTTCACCAGTGGTCTTCCTCCACAGTCAGAGACATTCACTAGTGGTCTTCCTCCACAGTCAGAGACCTTCACCAGTGGTCTTCCTCCACAGTCAGATACTTTCACCAGTGGTCTTCCTCCACAGTGAGAGACCTTCACCAGTGGTCTTCCTCCTCTCCAATGACTTCATTTATTGCTTCATAGAAGGTGAAGTTGTTGGTTCCGATCCACAGTATTGATGTGGGATTTGTCCTTATAATCTGGGTCACCAGAGTTCTGCAGCGGTTTTTCATTTGCTCCCAGCGTCGGTCAGTTTTTCTCGGACATGTTTGTAGGGTTCAATATTTCTCACTTTCAAACTTAATTCCATCCGGTGCTGCGGAAAGGCATTTTTTTTCGGACCGGGCCTACTTTTTCGGGATGCGGTGTTTATTTGGAGCCCTTCCATTCTGATGCTGGTTCTTAAACGGATTCTACCTGGACCGACTCCCTGCTGGGGTTCTTTGGACTCCTGATGGCTTTGACGTGGCGGAGGATCTGCATTCACGCCGTGTGACGGTCTGATGTTTGCTCTGGAGGCCTAATCGTGTTTTGGGGAAGTTCCTGCTCTGAATATAATTCTGTCCGACTGCATTAATCATCCCGGCGCCGCTGCATCCCCCACCTCGCCGTCTTAATCACTCTTAAAGGACTAGTTCGCTCTTTTTTTCTATATATCTTTTTATTTCAAGTTCTCCAACTTTCTTCTCCGTGGCCTTCGCAGCAGTGGGTTCCCGAGGCTCTGCTGGCTGACAGGTGACACAGGTGTCGGGGGTTCTGGTCAGCTGTGTGGCTGCTCAGCCCTCTACCCTACTAACACACCTCTGACCTGCAGTCCACATCGAGGTGGTCGCCCACCCAGCCCTTATCTAATATTCACACATTCCTCCGCTGATAACCTCATGCAGCTTCAGACAACGGACATTCCTCAGATTTCCCTCTGAGTCACGCAGAAGTCATGGAGGCACAGGTGGGAAATTTAAGGAGATGGTATTATATTGAAAAACAATGTGTTCGCACGACAAAGAAGAGTGTGTGTGTGTGAGTGTGTGTGTGTGTGTGTGTGTGTGTGTGTGTGTGTGTGTGTGTGTATGTGTGTCTGTGTGTGCGTGTGTGTGTGTGCGTGTGTGTGTGTGTGTGTGTGCGTGCGTGTGTGTGTGAGTTTATGGTTCCGGTCGGGTGATGGTTTGAAGTATAGTACAAATATAAATCGATTAAAAGAATATACCAGAGGTGTTTTTTTATGAATTTAATTTTTGATATAAATAAGTTTTGGATTTATTTGTTTTTGTATATTTCATTTCAAAACCTTTCAGGTCATAATATCCCGATCATTGGTCTGATTTAATCCAGATTGCGTTTGTTTGATCGACTGGAGGAGATCTGTCTGGTAAATATCATACTTTACTCTATAAGTTCATATTTCACTCACTAGGGGGAGTGTTTGTGAAAAAACTGTTTTTTGACTCTAGATTCCCGACCGTGTATCTGATTTGGTCCAAATTGGCTCATATGAATCTAGATTGTGATGTATATTTATTATTTTACTATAATAGTTCATATTTGACTCACTAGGTGGAGATTTTTATGGAAAACACAGTTTCTAGTCTATAACTCTTCAACCATCAGTCCATTTGTGTTCAGAAGTTTCTCCCATGAATCGACACGAGGAAATCTTTCTTGTTTATTCCTGAGCTCAGAAAAACTAGTTAACTGTGTTTATCTTCATCATTGAGTCACTCTGGGATCTGATCCAAGAACAGACTGCTGACTTCATAGAAATAGTTAGTTTGAGTCAATATGGAATGTTTGAGATTATTACTGACTGTACAATGCAGGGGATTGGGGATTTTCAGGGATATACCCTTGCTGTTGACAGCTTAGGCCTAGCTTAGCTTGTTTTCATTTATATATTTATTGTTTAAACCCCACGGCCCCTGGATAAAGTCATGTTTTGGTCTGCTCGTGCGGAATATTCAGATAGCAGAACCGAGAAAGGTTCTAAGTACATTGTCTGGTTTTTCTTATCACCACCTGTTCCGGTCCTCCCTTATTTCACGGCTAAATCTTACAATAATGATAGCAGTAAAATTCTAATGCAATGAACATCTCTGCCCGCCGGGTACCGTCTGTTTCGCTTGAAAGAAAATCCAGCCAGCTACAAGTAATTAGTAGTGCGGCGGCCCGAAATAAGAGGGTTGCGATGTTGACACGGTGCAGCCTGTAATGGAGAGGAAGACCGAGGCAGGTTCTGATGTGCCTGGTTCTGCATCCAGATGCTACCTTCCCAGTATGCATCTCATCAAGTGGCTGTAGCCGTGGTTTGGGCTCCCCCCCCACCCGGGCGCCATCCTCCCCTCGCCTCCTGCAGGCAGACTCACTGCACTGCAATTTTGACAAGCTCCTCCCAGCATGGCGTTCATAAAAGCGCCAGGAGGTTAAGCTGTTAATTAGCCACTGGAAGAGGAGGCCAAAAGCTTGCTGTTCGTTCGCCTTTTTCGGTTTTTTAATTCTTAATTGGGGGGATTGACATCATTTCCTGTCTTTTTGGGAGTCACCGCCGCGTTAGAAAGGCGAGGAATGTGTTTATTTGGCAATAATTAAAAGTGAATATTCTCCATGTATGGCCGTGCTTATCCAAATGCTGTTAATGAGTGAGACCCCGGACTCGGGGCGGGGGGCTCCTGTGGGCATAGACCCAGGCTCGTTATCACCACACAGAACATTGATCTCGCCAGTGCCTCCTTACCCCCCCCCACCCCCACCCCCTCCTTTCAAAGACAGTGACTCCTGCATGAATTATGTGGACACATTGATCCGCTGATTGAGAGCTATAGCCTTGGGTCATTATTGAAAGAGGGATTAAGCGACTCTTGTTTTGTGCGTGCATAAGGTGGAGTGTATTACTAAGCTCCTTGTCGGGGCCAACACACTCCCCTCGCCCGCCTCAGCTGCGAAGCAGGGGCTTCACAGAGGTGCACATATAACAGCCTGCACCCCCACATGACTGCCTGCATTGATCGCCTCCCCGCTGCAATTATGTTGCTATTGTTTACTTTTCCAGCATCTTACTCATGCAAACGGAATTCAATAATTATCGCTTTATTTAATGTTAAAGTAAGTTGGAGTGGTAGGTGTGGGTCACCGGTAGCTGTTTTGGCTCTTAAGCGTCTGCGCGACCCCTCCCAGGCTACTTTCTTTCATCGGCATTTGTTAAGTCCTCCTCCCCAAGGACACCTGCAGCAATCCATCTTTACCTCCCTGCCCTCCCTCGCTGCACAGAGGTCCGTTTGGTTTCCCTCCCGGAGGAAAACATATGCAGGCCGTTTTTATTCACCAGTAGAGATGGATCATTTGTACAGCGGGGAAACATCGGGGTTTCTTCTGAGCAGAGCAAACCAGAGTAAGGCTGCGTTCACGCCGCCAAGTCTCAAAGCTCAGCTCAGGTTTTTTCATGAAACTCTTCATGTTACTCTGAAAAAGTGTCCTGTGTCAGAGTCCAGTGTGAACAGTTCAGGGCCCGCCAATGACTATAGTAAGGTAATGTTAATGTTTATAGTGTTAAAGTGTTTATAATGGTGTTCATAGTGATGTCTATAGTGTTTACAGTGAAGTTAATAGGGTTCATAGTGATGTTTATAGTGTTTATAGTGTTTATAGTGTTTATAGTGATTTTTATGGTGTTTATAGTGATGTCTATAGTGTTTATAGTGTTTATAATGATGTTCATAGTGATGTTTATAGTGTTTATAGTGATGTCTATAGTGTTTATAGTGTTTATAATGATGTTCATAGTGATGTTTATAGTGTTTATAGTGATGTCTATAGTGTTTACAGTGAAGTTAATAGGGTTCATAGTGATGTTTATAGTGTTCATAGTGATGTTTATAGTGTTTATAATGATGTTCATAGTGATGTCTATAGTGTTTACAGCGAAGTTAATAGTGTTAACAGTGTTTATAGTGTTTAAAGTGATGTTTATAGTGTTCATAGTGTTTACAGTGATGCTTATAGTGTCTACAGTTATGTTTATAGTGTTTATAGTGTTTATAGTGATTTTTATGGTGTTTATATTGTTTATAGTCTTTATGGTGATGTTCATAGTGTTTATAGTACTGTTTTATAGTGTTTACAGTGAAGTTAATAGTGTTAATAGTGATGTTTATGGTATTTATAGTGTTTACAGTGTTTATAGTGATGTTTATAGTGATGTTTATAGCGATGTTTATAGAGATGTTTATAGCGATGTTTATAGTGATGTTTATACTGTCTACGGCTATGTTTATAGTGTTTATAGGGATGTTTATGGAGTTTATATTGTTTATATTGTTTATAGTGTTTATAGTGATGTTCATAGTGTAACTATGTAACTAGTAACTTGTAACTAAACTTCGTACGCGTCGTTCAGTCCGTTATATGTTTGGGATTTGAGGGCTCCTGGCTGGCTTTGCACTGTCGCTAGCTTTAGCCGCTCTGCTAACGTCGGCCGCTCTGCCGCTTTAGCCGCTCTGCTAACGTCGGCCGCTTTAGCCGCTCTGCTAACGTCGGCCACTCCGCTAAAATGACTGATTTAAAATGACTGTTCCTCGCGATGATCAAATCTTGATGAAGTTGCGTGGTTATGTTCGTCATTCGACATTTCCGGGTGGTTTACCTGTGAGATGTTTGGAGACGTGGTAGCTCACACTTGGTGTGCAGGTGCGGCGCATACCTGTCACTTCCATCAAGTGAGGCTTCACCGCTTGATTGATTGATTCCATCAATCTAGGCCTCCCGGCGCCGATCGATCATAAAGTGGACCCAAATCTGAATTAAAAAAAAGAAATCAGAGCCGGGTCTCATTTTTCCCGCCGTGTGAACACACAGCGTTGCAGCTCGAAGCGGCCGTTTCGAAGCATCCGCTGCCTTCGGCGCCCGGCGGGGCCTCTGTGGTCGGACCTGGAGTTCACGGAGGAACCAGGGCGAGTCCCAGGCCAAACAAGGAGCACTCAGCGACTCCACTCTGGTTCCCTTTATTTAAGTAACACTGTTCCGTTCCAGGGGAATCCCAGAGAGCAGATTTTACGACGGGTCCAGAACCCAAGAAATGTCTTCACATGTGCAAAGGCGCTGCTGCCGGGAAGATGTTAGTCATTACGTTACATTTTGTTCTCAAGACTGTCCTCTCTTGTTATTTCAAGAACACTTTTTAAATTCATCATAATCCTGATTTATAACCTTCGGGGTTGGACAGAAGTTTGGCTGCTGCCTTTTCAGACGGACTTTTTCTTTTCTTTTGGACGCAGCTTTGGCTGAAAGGAGGTCGTAACTTGGAGTCTGCAGGATGAATGTCGGATGTCACACTGTTGTTATGCGTGGCCATGATTTCTCTCTCTCTCTCTCTCTCTCTCTCTCTTTCTCTCTCTCTCTCTCTCTCTCTCAGTCATGAGACACACAGGGATTCTTTAACTTCCTGTTCATGGATTGTTCAGGTTTAATCAAATGTGGTAAAGAGAACATAGACTAGAGGGACAAAAAAAGTTCTGAAATGGGTTTTTTTGAATTGCTGTCACTCCTAAAAAAAAAAGAAAAAAGAGGTCCATATAATCTACTTTGGCTTTTCTAGGATAATTCTCTCAAATGTGATTTCTTCATTAAAAAATTTAGTCGAATCAGCAGTTGTTTACTTAGGAAAACATATTTATTCCAGAATACACGTATAAAACACCTAACTTTACTAATTAATGCTTCCTTCTCAGTGTCCCCTTTGACCTGTGGTGTCCCCCAGGGCTGCATCCTCGGCCCCTCACGCTTTGGCATGAACATTCTGATACTGGGTCAAATCATAAACGGGTTCTGTTGCGTTCTTCAGTAGGAAATAGTGACTGAAAATGTTCTCGACCGAACAGTTGAGCAGGACATTAGCGGGCTAATATGCTATGTGTGCTACTATGCTATCATAGATCCATGGTGTTTGGACCGAACCGACCCGTTCAATTGTCTTGCCTCGGGGTGAATATGACCTCATTCTGCTGCTGTGACATCACTGTCTTTGAGTAATGAATAATAATAACTAAATAAGTTGCTGATAGACTCGTTCAGACAGGAAACGGTTTTAGGCTAGGTTTTTCGGTGGATTAGCGAAAACCCGCCTCCCACCACCATCGTCTCTACGCTCTGCTGGAGGGCATTCCGTGGTGTCGGTGCGAATCGCATGTCGGCACATGGACACGCCCACTGCCATGCTAGGCCACGCTCGCTGTCTATTAGCGCTACGCATCGGGGAGGGTTATAAGGCATCATGCAGGAGAAACTCCTCACAGAGGGAACTCGGCAGCTCTCTTTGAATTGATAGCCGTTTAGCTCACAGATAGCCATCGGTTTTAATGCATTAATGCATTAATTTTGTATTAACAGCGCGGCAAATTTAAGTTCAGAAATCAAAGTCTGCCCGTCATGGTGTCTCCTCGTCTGTCTGCCCGTCTGTCTCCTCGTCTGTCTGTCTGTCTCCTCGTCTGTCTGTCTCCTCGTCTGTCTGTCTGTCTGTCTCCTCGTCTGTCTGCCCGTCTGTCTCCTCGTCTGTCTGCCCGTCTGTCTCCTCGTCTGTCTGCCCGTCTGTCTCCTCGTCTGTCTGCCCGTCTGTCTGTACTCTTCTGACGTCCATCCTTTTGTGCGTGTTTGTTGTGAGTACACGCTCATGTTTTATAACGGCTCCATCGGGAGCCATCCTTTGGAATTACCGGTTCTCCATCTCTCCTCCACCCTTCCAGTAATGCCCACCTCCATCTTCTGTGAGTCGGTCTCATCAGCCACACGCGTTTGTGTTAAAGGTGCACTTTTACTTTGCATGTAAGTGGATGGAAATGCAGGCGAGTGCGGCGCAGCGGGTGGGCGGTGAAACTGATGCCGGCCTGCGTTGCCCACTCAGAGTGCAGGGTGCAATGTGGAGTTGTGGGTGACGAGGGCGGGGCGGTGCCCACACCACCACCGCTACCAACGCCACCCTTGCCCCTCTTTACCTGAATAAAGCACGGATTTAGCCTCCGCTGGAAGCGCTAAGGTGCGCCGCGGAGGACGGGGGCTTTCAAAAAAAGCACGATGGCGTCGTTAAACTCCGACAGCCTCCATGGATTCAACAAACTCAAAGTTTCTGATCACGTTAATTGTAATTTTTTTCCCCCTTGAAAAGTCGGGATTATCATGGAATCCTAATCTCTGCCGCTGCAGAGCCTTCGTGTTAACAGGATAAGACAAAAATTTAAAATTTTACTCACTATGTTGAGCTTCTGGTGGAAAAACTCAGTTTCTTGTTTGTAAAGTCCCAACCATGTTAACTGTATTTATTTCTTCTTCTTCTTCATTGAGTCTTTAATAATGTCATTATTAAGGATCTGATCTCAGAGCAGACTGCTGACTTCATGGAAATAAGTTTAATTTTAGCTTAGTCCCCTTTTTTTTCACACTTCCTCTATGTGAACTGTAAACAATATGACTTCAGGCACCGCTATCATATCTGTTTATGATCTTATCTGACTTATCTTATCTGACTTATCTTATCTGACTTATCTTATCTGACTTAACTTATCTGACTTATCTTATCTGCCTTATCTTATCTGACTTATCTTATCTGACTTATCTTATCTGACTTAACTTATCTGACTTATCTTATCTGACTTATCTTATCTGACTTATCTTATCTGACTGAACTTATCTGACTTATCTTATCTGACTTATCTTATCTGACTTATCTTATCTGACTTATCTTATCTGACTGAACTTATCTGACTTAACTTATCTGACTTATCTTATCTGACTTAACTTCACTGACTTAACTTATCTGACTTAACTTATCTGACTTAACTTATCTGACTTATCTTATCTGACTTATCTCATCTGAACTTACATGTCTGACTTAACTTATCTTACTTATGTTATCTGACTTAACTTATCTGACTTATCTTATCTGACTTATCTTATCTGACTTATCTTATCTGATTTATCTTATCTGATTTATCTTATCTGATTTATCTTATCTGACTTATCTTATCTGACTTAACTTATCTGACTTAACTTATCTGACTTAACTTATCTGACTTATCTTATCTTACTTAACTTATCTGACTTATCTTATCTGACTTATCTCATCTGAACTTACATGTCTGACTTAACTTATCTTACTTATGTTATCTGACTTAACTTATCTGACTGAACTTATCTGACTTATCTTATCTGACTTATCTTATCTGATTTATCTTATCTGACTTATCTGACTTATCTTATCTGACTTATCTGACTTATCTGACTTATCTTATCTGACTTATCTGACTTAACTTATCTGACTTATCTTATCTGACTTATCTTATCTGACTTATCTTATCTGACTTAACTTATCTGACTTATCTTATCTGACTTATCTTATCTGACTTATCTTATCTGACTTATGTTATCTGACCTAACTTATCTGACTTACCTAATCTGACTTATCTTATCTGACTTAATTTATCTGACTTATCTTATCTGACTTAACTTATCTGACTTATCGTATCTGATTTATCTTATCTGACTTACCTAATCTGACTTATCTTATCTGACTTACCTAATCTGACTTATCTTATCTGACTTATCGTATCTGATTTATCTTATCTGACTTATCTTATCTGAACTTACTCGTCTGACTTAACTTATCTGACTTAACTTATCTGACTTAACTTATCTGACTCTATGTCGGGGGCGTTCACAAGAACTCAGCCTGTTGAGTTCATCGTTGCGTTCGAGGCGCTCACACATTTGCACTTGCTCAGGTGAATCTGCGTTATGGCTGCTGTAATTTAATGGACAGTTCAGTTCACCTCCCCCCATTCCGCTCCACGGCCCCCCTCCTCCTGGGGGCCCGGCTAGGGTGTTCAGAAAGTCCAGAGCCGCGCCGACCGACTCTTCCCAGCACAACATGACTTTTTCATTAAGCCGTCAAATTCCTGCTCTTTAGTTGGAGGTGATTTATCAACCAAGGGTTTCATTGCAGGTTCATAGGAAACAGACGTAGTTTCTGTCTAATGCATTACTATGTTTCACATTCAGAGAGTGTACACTGTAAAAAGACTTTTTC
Organism: Lophius piscatorius; assembly: GCA_009660295.1. Taxonomy (NCBI): domain Eukaryota; kingdom Metazoa; phylum Chordata; class Actinopteri; order Lophiiformes; family Lophiidae; genus Lophius; species Lophius piscatorius. The sequence goes on from VRLP01000066.1 coordinate 229,621, forward strand.
TAAAGTAATCTATGTCATAAAGAGTAAAATACCGGCAAATTTGGTTGCTGGAATTTTACAGTAAAAGATGCAGTGACCATGTCGAAGGTCTTACGGGAAAAAATGTTTATTTACTGTTAATGTTTTTAACAAGGACATTACATTAAAACATCAATACTTTATAATAACTTCAGACTTATACGTTAATGATGAGATATAACATGTTTAATATCTTGTTTCTGTACACTGTAAAAAAAAACTCATTAAGAGATGGAAAAATGGAAAACAGTAGGATTTACAGTAAATTACTCTGAATCAATAAACGGTAAATAGATTTATTTTTTATGGTCAGAACAGAGTTTTACAGTGAAAATACAAACTTTTGATAAAATAACAGAAATATACAATAAATGTCACATGAAGGAAATTACAGTATTTGCTGCTTTGTACACGATAATTTACAGTAAAAACCATTAACCCTTTATTTCTACAGAAATTAAACTAAAAATACGATGTTTATTTGTGAAATACTGTCGATTTCAAAATGACTTGTCATTTCATTTAATGTCCTTTTGAAGAAGTTTATACACGGTTAAAGACTTTTTTACCGTCAAATTCTGGCAACAACAGCCGGCAGATTTTTACCGTAAATTATATGAAGTTTTTTATACATTTTTGAAATAATTTTTGAAATAATTTATATATATATTTCTTTTTACAGTGTATGTATGTGTGCATGCGTGTAATTGGACCGAGGGTCCGTTCTGTGTTCGGGCGCTCAGATGTGATCCAAGGAGTCCTTCGCTTTGATAATTGCGGCGAGGATCTTCGTCTGAGGAGGTTCCTGTTTGATGATCAGAGGGTTTCATTACCGCTGATGTCCTTCACATCACGGTACCGCTGATGACCCGACCGATTCAATGACTGGACCGGCCCGGACCGCCTCGGGTCGCGACCAGAGCACACGTGGTGAAAGTGTTTCACAGGTGTAGCCGTCTGACGGAGCGGCGAGAAGAAGCTTCTGGCCGAGTGGAGGCCATCTTCCTGGCCGCTCAGGTTTATAGTGAATTATGGCCGATTCTGGGCCAAGCGGTCTCGGGTTCACTCCCATATAAACCCCTTTGGTTTTTATGGGGAACTGTAAAACTCCCAGCATTTCTTTCTACCTCCTGAGACTAGCTTTGAAGTTTCAGTTAAGTCAGGTGCTGACATTTTTTTTTTTCTTTTTTCGTTTTTAAACCTGCCTTCTTGTAGATTTTTTTATTTTATTTTTTTTAGAGCCCTGAGACGTTCGCAGCAAAAAAAACCTGCGTTTTAATTCAAGGCATGTGCTGTGGGTGAAAGCAGTTTGCATGATGGATGTGGTGTTATCTATAACTGAATCCGCCTCTCAGGTTTCTCCCCACCGTGGATCTGATGCAACTTTTGTGCACAGAGGAAGAGGAGGTGAAGAAGGAGGGCTCCCACCGTATCTAGCAACACCTATTCATGACATCATGGATGGCTTGAAACGACGCGAGAATGAAAGCAAGCAGAGACACTGAGCTTCTTTTTTTTTTACAATCACCTAATAACTCTATTACTGTGGGCCTCACAAAAAGGAGAAGAAGAAGAAAATGTTCTTTTTTCCTGGAAGCAGTGTCTTAATGCACAATTTAGGTGTGCGAGTGAAAAATATGAAACCAAAGAGAAGGAAACGCAACAGCCCATAATCCCCCTCAGAAGAATAAGCAGCATTCCCAGAAAATGGAATATTAGGAGAAGAAGACGAGAGCAGTTTAGGCGGAACATATCCCCACCCATATGTGGAGCTCCTATTATTTTATAAAGCACTGGAAATATATGACAGTCAATGGTTGTTTTGTGTGTGTGTGTGTGTGTGTGTGTGTGTGTGTAGCTCCCTCTAGTGGACATAGGTGGTATTTTGCAGCCAAAATCCCACTTTTGTCTCATATTGGGTTCATTGTGTGTCCAGCGGGTCCAAATGGAGAATCCTCCTGGTTCCTATAACTACGCCGCTGCTGTTGTCCCCCTACAGCAAGGGTACATCCTCGAAAGGTCTACAACCCCCTGCATTGTACAAGCAATCCCCCTGACTGAACTCCTCAAAATAAATGTTTATAAGTTTTTTCGGCAGTAATTTAAATAAAAAAAAAAAAAAAAAGGTTTACTCTTATAGATCAATAAAATCTATTAGAGTAAAATATGAAAAATACAACATGATTCATATTCACCAATTTTGGACTATATTGGACCGACGGTTAGGATGTAATGTCTGAACACTGCGTTTTTCATAAAAGAGCTTCACCTAGGGGGTAAAATATTAAGTATTTGAGTAAAGTGTGATATATATATATATATATATATATATATATATATAAGATAGACCACACATGGACTAAATCAGACCAACGCTTTAGAAATGATCCCTAAAGCTGCGATTTCAGAGATAAATCTCCCCCTAGTGGTGGAAATATGCAACTGACCTCCCCCAAAACCCATCCTGAAAAGTTCTATTGGGGGGTATAAAAGTGGAAAATAGACAATTGCATAATAACCACATTTAGTCTATCAGCTGCATCAATGTAAAAATAATTCTAAACTTCCTAACTACAAATATTAACACATATTCTAGTCTCATATGTATTTATTCCGCGGTCTGACTCGTGGAATAGCTGCGATGCACACAGGTGAGGTAATTAGACCGGAGCTCTGTGATGTGACAGGAGGTTGTGGCGGTGTGATGTCACTACGGTGGGTTTACCACTACATTCGCTGTGAGGGTCTGTGAGGGCTGGCTGCTGAGTCCAGGAGGAAGTTCTCTGATTGACAGGTCAATACCAGTGCTGTCTTCCTGTCCTCTGACGACTGTCATCCTGTGGTGGAATGTTCCCCTACCCTCTCATAACGCACTAAATCCCCCTCCCGCCTCACCACCGGCTGACTTTAGAGGGATTTAACTCGCCGTGATCAATATTTAGCATCCCATGCGTGAAACAAGCAGATGTTTGGAGTTTCCTTTTCAGAGACAAGAGGCTTCTGCTGAGTGAAGGGGATCAATGCCGCCTCTCGTCTGCGAGACCGCAGAACCCCCGGCTTCTGACGGCCGCTTGATGTGATTGCTGCCCACCCGTGGGCCCGCTGAGATTTGTGTGCCTCCCCGGCACCTTTTGTCCCCGTAACCCACTGATCCGGACCCTCGCAGACAAACTCTGCCATCTGAACCGTTGTCCAGAGGTCCGGATGTTAAACAACCGGGCTGTGATTGGGAATTGATTTGTTCATTTGCCAACAGTTTGAGCAAAAGTGAGTCTGTGATTCCTGCCCAGCTATCTGCCATCCCCAATCAACTCTTCCTCTCTCTCTCTCTCTCTCTCTCTCTCTCTCTCTCTCTCTCCCACAGCACCTGCAGCAGCACGACAACTCTGTGGAAGGCGACGCCTGCTACTACCACTGCGTGCTGTGCAACTACTCCACCAAGGCCAAGCTCAACCTGATCCAGCATGTTCGCTCCATGAAGCACCAGCGCAGCGAAAGCCTCAGGAAGCTCCAGCGCCTGCAGAAGGGCCTGCCGGAGGAAGACGAGGACCTCGGCTCAATCTTCACCATCCGCAAATGCCCTTCTTCTGACACAGGTAGGAACCGGCGCCGTCAAGCCACGCTTCGGTATCTCTTTATGTGTGCCTTGCTTCCATTTGTCTTCCTCGCGTCGGCAGACAGTTTGCAAAAAATCTGCTGTTCCAAGTCGTCACTTGTAGTTTTTCAGTGTCCGTTCTGACCTATGACCCCAAAATGGTAAGCTTTAACCGTAATGGTTAAAACCGCCCTAATTGGAAATAGGGAAAAAGGGAATATTATGGAATGGATAACTTCTTTTCAAGTTCTATAACAACGTAGACTCTTTGGGAAAAGGATTTTGGGAACGTTCACTTGCATATGTCCCCCACTAGGGGGAGATTCACATCCGAAATCACAGCTTTCGGGACATAATTTCTCAACCTTGGGTCTGATTTCGTCCAAACCTGGTGCGTATGAATTTGATCGAAGAGATCTAACTTGTTTATATCATTATTTTACTTGAACAGTTTACATTTTTCACCATATGTCGAGGTTTTTTTGCAGAAAACCGTGTTTTTTTTGGACATAACCCATTTAAATAAAAGGTTATCAATCAGTGCCATTGCTTTAACAACACAGGGGAGTGGGGGCCTTTCAGGGATGGGGTAGTCCCTATCCTTTGCCCTGATACACGTCTTATCAGCCGGTCATTATTGCTGTAATTACGAAACTGTTCCTAATGTTGTTGCCGGGTAGAATAGACACTCAACTTTTTTTTTTGGTTGATATTAAAATCATTTTAGGTGAAAAGCAGAATTAAATTGGAGTTGTTGTCCCCGTCAGTCATTAAAGACGCATCCAGTTTAAGTGTTAAGGCCGGAGTGGGAGGAGCCAAACAACAGCAGCAGCTGCAGCTACAACAAGAGCAAACACACACACACACACACACACACACACAAAGGAAGAAGAAGAAGAAGCAGACGTGGCTACAACAGCAGGAGCGCCGCTGCAACAAAGTGGCCCTACTGCTCATTTATTATGGGCTGATTAGGAAGAGTGAGCTGTGGTCAATTAACACTCTTTCTCAGCTGAGATTTGGTTTTCCAATCACTTTAACTCCGGCGCCCTGATAAAGGGGCTCCATTGTGTGTCCTTCCAAGAGGGACCCATTCCTCCCCTCGCACACATACTCGCTGTCTGTGTGATGGGGGGGGGGGGGGGCAGCCTGTGAAGACGCTTTGTTCCAAGTAGGCAGGGATAATGAAGCCAGCGGCCGGGAAATTGCGCAAAAGGCAGTCACAGATCTGAAGCAAATCATTAGAGAACATATTTAGCCGAGCAATTAGGGACAATTAAGCTTTCTGCTCGCTGCACTCCAAATATGTTAATGACTACAGTGCAGTGGACAAACGAACATGCAAAGCCAAGAGGAAGGGCCGCCGAGGTTAAAAGGGTTGGGGGGTGGGGAATTTATTGTTTCTGGGCCCAGACAGGAGGAGTTGTTGTGCCGTTTGTATTGTTCCTCCCTCGCGGAGGTTCATCAGAGAGCCATAAACCCCGCCTTTACGTCAGAACGCCGCCGCTCCCGGCAGGTTCTCACGTCGATTATGAGCGTGTGCTGGATCTTCATTTTAGATTTTAGTCAAATCGGCATTTTCAAATCGGTGGTTTTTACTTATATACACTCAGAAATAAAAACATTTTCCACATGACTGAGTTGTCGGATGTAATTAAATAATGTATGAATGTTGGAAAATAAGCGATTTATGTACAACCGACGTAAGTGCATTAACTTATATTTATGTGTGTAATGTACGCTAATAACTGGAATGTGCCTTTTCTACAAAGATGCTAACTTTACAGCATAAGCATTAAAAAAACTCACTTACTCAGACTATTATTCAGATTTTGATTAGATTAGATTTTCTCTTTTTATTGGCTTTACACAAAACGGTTACGCCGGGTCGACTCAAATGATTTTTCTACTTTCAACAAGTTTTCGCTTTAAGCTAAAGTGCTTTTTTTTTCATAATGATTTATTTATTGTTGAAGAAGCATTATCATTTTAACGTTTTAAACTCGATAAGTTCCACGCTATTACGTGATCAATTTCACGTTTCTTAAAAGTTATTAGAAACGTGCAAATTTATCACGTTATAACGTAAAAAATTGTGATGGAAAATCGGGAAAGTTGTCGAGTTATAATGTGATACTGATTTTTAAGTTTTTTATTCATGTTTTAGAAGTTAGTAAGAACGTGAAGATTTATCACGTTATAGCATAAAGATTTTCATGTATCTAGTGAAATTTATACGATAAAAACGTGAAAATGATCACGTAAAAATACCTACTGATATTTCTTAATTTTCTAGCATGACAGCTTCTGTACAAAATACATAGAACAGAACAGAAATAAGGTAGTATTTTCTTTTTACTGTATTTTCAGAGCTAACACGGACATGTTAATTAAATGCAGCATAAATAATTACATTTAGTCCAACATTCCACTGAGTTAAAACAGATGGGAGTTTTTCTTCTCTCCACTTATTATAAGTATTCAACGGGAAAATCCATCCTGCTCTTTCCAAACGGGCTCTACTGACAGATAACTGTCGCACCTTCGTCCCGACGCCATCGTCCTCCTCAGAGCTCCGACTCTCCACCAGGCCCGAAACATTCCCTACCAGTGTAATGTTTCACTTCCTCCTCACTAGCTCTTCTGTGGCACAAGGCTCTGTTTTGTGGTCGAGGCACGGTTGCTAAAATGGTGGAGCGTTCCCCCCGGCTTGTTAAAACAAAGTTGCCCCTGGATTTCTGGGTCACCTAGACGGTTAATTCCCCCGCCTGCTGCTGTTGTGTGATCTCGCCAATGGTTTTCTGCTGGCGGGTTGTTGCTTGGCTTGTAGCCTGCCTGGGATTTTTTTTTTTTCCTCCTAAAACAAAGGAGGCCTGGTTTTTGCTGAACTGATGCCTGTCTGTCTTTGACAGCGGAGGAATGAAGTTAGACCCGATCCTTCGCCGTCTGAAGGCTTTTCAGTTTTTAACGGCTTTGCATGTGCTTCCTATGAAGATTAAGTCAACACAGATTGCAAGAGGGGAATTAAAGGCTTGCATTGTTTTAATTCTTACTCATACTGAAGTATGCTGGTTTGGCATGTTGCTCGGTGGCGCCGCCTCCATTTGTCTTCTTTAACCCTTTATCTGTAGGGGAAACAAAAGGGGGCCGGAGAGGGACCCCAGCAGCTGCTCTCATGTGCAGAGAATAAAACTCAGCGCTGACTTCAACCAGGGCGGCAGGATACTGCTGGTACCTGGTGGGCGAGTAGACACAGAAGTAGAAAAAGAGACATGTGTGACACAAGAAGCCAGAGTGAGGGGATGTGGTCTAATTCAAATGTTAAAAAAAAAAAAATCTAAAATAATTTTTTATTATTTTTGATATTTTTTTACGTTTAAATATTTATTTGAAGAAATTCATAGTATTAAAATCATTTTTCCTGATTTTTAAATACAAAAAAAAAATTGTATTTTTATTTTTTTTATATACGAAAAAACATTTTTTATAGATTTATTAAAAATGAAATTAAGATTTTCTTGAATTTTTTTTCCCTCGAAGCTGATTTTCTCCCTTGAAGCCGTCGCTGCTTCGCCACTATTTGGACTAAATCTAGATTAGGTTCATGCGTTACGTAGAAAAGGTAAAGTCTGGTGTCCTGATGATGGCGGTGATCGAACTTTAAAAAAAGTAGAGCGCCCCCTGCAGGTGCCTGAAGGCAAACATTGAAATCGTCTACGGTGGGTTTTACATCCAAATCCCATCTTTTACGTCTCCCTTCATCTAAAACTACACAATATACGCAAAATATCTTTCCTCTCTCAAATTTAACTCCTAAACGTGAAATGCACAGATCAGCCGTAACATTACAACCACCATGGGGTGAGCTCAGAATCACATGGATGACATCATTAGTATAGGGCCTATCAGCAGTGAGGATATATTAAGCAGGAAGTACTCAAAAGTGAGTGAAAGATCCGGGTCGGAACAAGTCCAAAACTTAATTGTTGACTTACTTTGTACTTTATCGTCAGACAAATCTCCATTGGCAACATCACAAAACAAACCTTCTACAAAGAAAACAGGAGGAGGAACAATAAACATGACACAGAAACTGGAATAACATTCTTCTTATCGAGTATTTGATCTTGGATTATGGATCTTGGATCTTGGGGGGGGGTGCAAGTGTGGAATCCCACTGTTGCACAAATTCATGAAAGAAGTTTTTACTGGCTTTGATAGAAAAGTATTGACGCCAGTAGGGAAGACCTGCACAATACTAGGCAGGTGGTCGTAATGTTATGGCTGAACGGCGCCTCTGTCCCGCTGAATGTTCAAATGTTCTCGATCGCGTTCGCTGACTGTGTGATACCTGGAGATCCGGCGTGAACACATGGAGGCCGGCGAACGAAGAAGGAGCGATGAGCGGGAGATGGTGTTTCCTGAGGTTGTACTATCCGTCGTTTGGAGGAATGTTTGTGTTCATGTGTGTGGAGGAGGCGGAGAAGGAGCGCCGCTGACAGCGTGGATTAGTTCCTGCTGTAAATCTGCCTCCGTCACAGATGGCAGGCCCTTGATCGCTTGGCTGTGACGGCTTGGCTCTCATCGCAGGAGGAAATCCCTGTCTGTGGTTGAGGAGGAGGAGGAGGAGGAGGAGGAGGAGGCCGGGGCTGGGAGCCATTGTCTCCTCCTGCGTGGATAAAACTGGTAGGATTCAAGCGCAGAGACGGTTTTTAGGAGGGGGAGGAGTTATCGTACTTTAACCTTCTTACTTTAACTCCACAGTTTGATGTTGTTGGATTCATCAACGCCGCCGCCGCGGATCCATCGCAATCACGCCGTAACTCAAAAACTGTTCAGATTTTATACCCTCACAGATCATAGTGGGAGGAAGAACTGGATTGATTTTGGGAAAGTTCAGTTGCATATGATCGATCTGCAAATTTTTTCTCAACATACTTTTTGTCAACCGTCCAAATTTTCTTAATATTAAAGTAATTGTTCATTTTTTAAGTTTTTAAATCTCTTAAAAAACACTTTTTTTTTTTTTTACTATGACTTCCTGTATGGGATTATTTCCTAATATTATTTCACATGAATCTATACAACATCCATCTTGTGTAGATCAAACTTTACTCACTAGAGGAACTTTGTTTAAATTAAAATAAATAAAAATCTTTTACACACATAACTTCTTAACCGTTGGTTCCATTACTTCCAAATATACCAACATAATAATAATAATAATAATAATCGTTCATATTTTACTCCCTGGGGGGGGGAACTTTCTTCCCTAACCTCCCGACCATCAGTCCAGCTGTGTCTAGATTAAGTTATCCAGTTAACTGTATTCCTTCATGATCGGGTCGTGATGGGATCCGATCCAAGAGCAGACCGCTGACTCTCGTTGAGTCAATATGGAGTGTTTGAGATTAATAATGAGTCACATCTAATTTGAGGAGTTCAATCAAGGGGGGGGATTGCTTGTACAACGCAGGGGATTGGGGTCTTTTGCTGTCAGGGACGACAGTGGAGGCCGGGTTTAATGGGAGGATTCATATGAAGTTCTGCATAATAGTTGGACCCAATGATGGTTCCGCTCTTTCAGGGGTCCTACAATAGTGGGGCCTGTCCCGACAACGCAGGAAACCCCTCCTCCTCCTCCTCCTCTTCCTCATGTATTATTCCTCACACGTGAAATAAAAGAAAAAGTCGATTAAAATAATCCACTAATCAAACATTTTAAAGAGTCACTCATATTTTAGGACGACCGACGTCTGTGCAGAACCGCTCCGGACCCACGGATGTGTCGGCGCCCACTCAAGAACCGGCGTCGTGTCTGACAGGAATGGCGTTTAGCCACCGATTTGTCTCTCCCTGCTTCTGAGCCCCCCCCCCCGCTATCTAACTCCAGCATCTCCAGTGGCTGAGCTAAAGCCGCTAAAGCCCGGTACAATCAGAGGTGAGTCGGGCCACGCTCTGATGGCATGCCAGTGCCCCCCCCCCCCTGAAAGTCTGAGCCTTCTGCTCCCTGTGGGCGAGAGCCCAACAGACGACAGCCATTTCTGGAATGTCCTTTTATTCCTTCTTGTTAACAAGCAAAGCGAACCTTTTCCAGAAACAGGATATTGTCGCCCCGAACCACCAGAACCTTTCTACACGCCACGTTACCACCAATCTGAGGGGACTAAGTTGCGCGGCTGCGATGCACTTTTAATAAAGGCTGTTATTGCCCCGCTGATGCAGAGTGGATACGGAGGATGAAGGCCGCGCGGGCCCCCCGGATGAGTCGGGACCCCCAGAGGGCCCGCGGCTCAAACGGGCCTCCGTCGGTCGCCTGCCATCTAATCCCAGTCCGACGGGCACGGAGGCGGCGTAGGAAATTGTTCCCGACCGCGGAACGTGCCAGGAAATTCATAAATACATGACTTTTCATTTTGAAGATATTACAAGCGGCCAGACGTTTATTAAAAAAGCCCAAATGACGGCTTTATAGATTTTTTTTATTCCTGCATCAGTATTCATACAACCCTGCAGCTTTAACCAACACAGGCCGCTCTTTTCCTCCCCTCTGCCCCCCCTCCCCGCTTTATGGACTAGTTTGGTATGAATTCCTCCGCTGGCCCATCTTTTAATAGCAAATTGACCAGAAAGCCACGACTCTATTCTGGGAGAGGCCGTGAATCAAAATGTCTGGTGTCCAGATTTTTACTACCTCTCCTGACCCAACCCTCCTTCTATAAATACTGGCTAGCTTGCCCCCCGCCTACCCCCCCACCCCCGGCTGGACGGTGGCTAGCGTCCGGGTTAGCCGGTCCGGTAGATTGGACCACTGCAGCATAAATACCGAGGATGAGACGTCATGCGTAATAAGAAAGAGACAATTAGAGCAGTGATAAATTGTAGGAGGTTTGGTTTGGACATGTTTAAACAACAAAAAGCAACAGCCTTTCAAAATAAGACGTGAACCTGGTGAGATTTGGTTGTTAGTTATGACATGTCGGTGTAAATATACATCTGATTAACCGTAAATCAGCAGGCGGATAGGATTCCACGGGCCTGAGAGCGGGTGCCAGAGGAGGAGGGGAGCGAGGGGAACCGGTGTTATAACGTGCCGGCAGACACTCACTCTCCTTGAGAGCCGATCCAGCAGATAGACGGGCCCGTCCAGAGACAGTCATCTCATTTGTGCTTTTACTTAATGTGTTAATGAGTTCTATTTTCGGGCCCGGCGGCTCAGCCGCTGGATATTGGATCAGATGTGGCGATCGGTGGTGTGAGGCGCTGGATTAGGTGGAGCCTGGAGGGAGGGAGCGGAGGTCATTCAGTAGCACCGTCGCCCCTCGCGTCGCTGCCGCGGAATGACCACGGCCTCCACAGGGGGGCCGCCGGTCAGGGCGGCGGGTGGGATGTCTGTGGTGGCAGTCAGACTCAGAGCGAGGGATTATGTGACAAAGACACGATGGCTGGGATGAGTTTCATTATAGCAGCAGTCATGTGACTGCCACCCAGGAGCATGAGATCAGAGGTTCTGTTTCAGGACTCGTCCACTTTTGCCAGTCCAACCGACCCCCTCACAGTGTGTGGGGGCCAGTTTGCAGACATGTTCTCTTCCAAGCGGCTTCGAGGTGAGATTTTTGTGAATAAATTGAATCAAAACTCACGAGTAGAGAAAATTAAGACATTTTTTGCAACTCTTTTTTTTTTTTTAAAGATGTCAATAATTGTGGACCTTCATACGCGACCTTCCAGTTTATGCACCGCGGCGTACGAATTCTGACAAAAGTCTAGCTAGCTTGAGGTCATGGAATGCGACATGAAGCACGTTGGACCATATTTGTCAGAGAATGCATCATCAGCACGTTTTCCACAGACCACATGTCGGTGAAGTCGCGTATATTTGCTTTACAGTGCAGAAGCATTTTTCTCCTTTGGCCTCTCTATGTTCTGGTAATAGGTGTCATATTTTATTTTCCCATAACTTTTCTGCATGCGCCGCTCTTGAACGGCCCCCTCGGGCGTGATATTATCATTTTACTTCCAGCGCGGTCTCATCCGGGCCATTGATTGTCGCGCGAGCGAATGCCAGGTGGTCTCGGAACCAGAACCGATAAATTGTTAAGCGCTTACTTCGCTCCATTTGTTACTTTGCTGTGGTATCGGGTCAACAGCGCGGCTGGTTGTCAGAATTGGGCGGCTCGATTTTGACCATAGGCGGGTTAAAGTTTTGAAAGTATCGAACCGAGGCGAGGAAAGTTTTATTTAGACGTTTTTAATAAGGCTGTCTGTGCCCCCCAGAGGGAACCGCTGGATCAAAGGGCATGATCTGTGCCCCCCACCCCCCACCCCGAGTACCAGCAGAAACGACCAGCATCACTGACAGCGAGACGCACACACAGAAAAATTCAAAATTCAAATATAAAGCCAGAGATTGAAGGGTGCCCTATCCGGCGGCGTGTTGCCCCCCACGCTCCAGAGCCTCCATTAGAATAAAGGCGGACTGAACAGGGACCGGCTGAAAGCACAGATGTTCTGATTTGTTCTCCACTCTCTGACAGAAATGTGTGCGTGTTGCTTAATGTGCAAATTCATGTTATGTTACTGCTTTCATTTGATGTCCTGGCAGACGGTTACGAAAAAACCCGCACCAGATGTGTCGGCGCTCTTGAGTGCATTAGCGGCGAGGGTCCCCTCCAAGTGCATGTAGGGAAAAGCAGCCGGGCGGAGGGCAGAAACCGGAGAAGCGCAGGAATAATTCAATAGCTCTAACCTTTACCTGTGGGCGTGAGCGGCAGCCACTGACTCACGCTGTGCTCCACCACCACCAACACCACCACCACCTCCACCCCGAGCAACGCCACCACCACCACCACCACCACCTGAGGAGGGCGGATGAGTGGGAGGGAGAGTCGAGGATACTTGATGCTGCTGAGGGTTCACACAGACAGATGTTAGGAATTGATCTGGATTTGTTTAATTTCATCAAATATCCTCCTCTTTGTCCCCCACCACCACCACCACCACCACCCCCACCCCCCCGTACCCGAGTATCGACTCACGCTGCTTCCTGTGTGATGTTGTTAGCGGTGCCACAGTGGGCCATTGATTAGAAATCACCTTCAGGTCCAGGGCCCGTGTCGGCCTGCGTCTAAGAATCACCTGACACACAGTAAGACAAGAGGTTAGTTTCAGGGATAAGTGTGAAAGAAAAAACCTCAAACGGAAACTTCTGTTTGTTAAAGAAAACAAAGGCCGCTACAGATTTTTGTTTTTTTTGGCGAGATATGCACGGTTAAAAAAAACTAATATTTTTCTCTAAAACAAGATGCACCACAATTACCATGTCTTTTGACAAGGTGTCCAGGACCTTTGGAAGAAAAACAGCACCAGAGATCCATCACCAAACTTCACAGTGGGTTTGAGGGGCTTTTCTCAATGACCTTGCTTCTTGATACGCCATACCAAAAACCTCTATATTGACCTTTGACCTTGTTCCCAGTGCTGTTTGTCAAACTGTAGGAGCTTTAGCTCGTATGTTGATGACAGCAGAGACCCCAAGATGCAACTGACCTCTGACCTCCCTAGCTGGAATCCTTAGAGAGCCTTTTGCCAGTTGAATCGTCATCCTCACAGTGTGTGGGGTCAGTTTGTAGCCACGTTCTCTTCCAGGCACACATTTAACGTCCCCCGTCTCTTTAAACTTCTTAATCAATAACTTAACTGTTGATTTTGACATTTTTTAACTTTGGATAGATTTTCCGGTCCTTCCCATTAGGCCTGTGTCACCTCATATTTATACCCCAGAAAAACAGGAAGTCATTATTCACCACCTCAGAGTTCCTACTCAAACAAGTGTAGCTAGAAATATAAAACTGGACTGGAAATATACTTCAGTGGCCTTTTAATCATAGGGTTTCAATAATTGGGGCTCACGTGTTTTAGAGGAAAATATTATTTCATGTTTTGTTTTTGGTTCTGGTTGTGTTGCTGTGATGTCGGAGCTGCTGGTCAACAGTTTCTAGTTCTTTAGGTGACTTTGAGGCAATTGGTCTTTTGCTCATGTGCGACAGCTCGCTCCCACATTCTACGATATGATTTCTCCCAATCGGATCTTGTTTATTGTCATCCTGAGCGAACAATGACTTTTTTTGTATCGGGAAACAAATCCACCTTTGTTTGCGTTTGAAAAACCAAATCTGACTGCAAGTCTGGGACATCTGAGAAAATGAGAATTATAACCCCCGGTCGGATGACGGAGGAGGTCCTCGCGAGCATATGGCGAATATTTCAAGCACTTGGGAAAGCCGAGAAGGGGCGCATATTTGTGTGTGTGAAATGTAGAGCGTTGAAGGCGGTGGATGTGTTTAAATCCATGTCACAAGTCGTTGTCAGTCCAGCAGACGGGCCAGAACTCTGAGGCTTACTCTATTTAAGGTGGCACCCGGGCCAATGTGGCAGACAGAATGAGTAAAAATGGCCTTTCTTTGTCATGTTAAACCAGGCAGAGAATCTAATTGGGTTGGGGGAGCTCAAATGGCAATACCCTCTTTGTTTAAGGGCCTTCTGCAGTCACTTTGGGGGCATTGTGCGTCCACCACAAAAGCATTAGTTTGTGCTGTTGTTCTGGATTCTTCTTTTCTCTGCACCGCCTGCAGTCAGCTCCTGTCCGTTCCACTCAGTCTCCAGGCTTCACTTCCACGCTCCGCCGGGGTTCAGGAGGGGACTCGCAAACATGCCCCCCCATCGTGGTTGCCTCAACCTTGCTCTCCGCGTCCTGTGTCGCCCCGCCGCCGCCGCCCCCGATCCCTCCTGTCCCGCTTTTTCATTCTATGCCCGGAAAGTCGGGGGTATTATGGAGTCATCATCACGATCCTTCGTGTTAATATACCTCAAGAACTATTTCATGGATCTCTTCCTTATTTTATAAACACATAGACCTTAGTGCGAGGAAGAACTGGATTGATTATGGGAAAGCTGGGTGGCATATTTATGCCATTATAGGCAGCTTTATCTCCAAAACACCGTTTTTAGGCTACAATATCTCAACATATTTTTTTTAGCCTCTCAGACCATAGTTTGAGGAAGAACTGGATTGATTTTGGGAAAGATCAGTTATATATTTTCCTCACTAGAGGGGGCTTGATCTCATCTTTTGGTCATCATTTCTCAACTTGCCGGTCCGATTTAGCCTAAATACGTTGGATATCATATATTAATCTAAAAGTTCCTATTTTACTCACTAGGGGGAGTTTTTTTTTGCTGTTGTTGCAAAAAACACTGTTTTTCGGACATAAATTCCTAACTGTTCCTCTGGATAAGTTCAGATTTGGTGACTATTAATCTACCGGAGGAGATCTATCTTTTATATAACATATTTCACTACAATAGTTTATATTTCACCCACTAGGGGGAGCTATTCTTCATGAAAAAATACTGATGTTCTGACATTACTTCACATTTAATGTGAGCAGCTCAATCAGGGGGACTGCTTGTACAACACAGGGGATTGGGAGTTTTTGTTTGGGGGGGGGGTATTTTCTTCTGTTGTAGACGACAGTGTTGAGACCAGCTCACACTGTTGTACAGATAAAGATAAACAAAGAAACCATTTTTCCAGTTCTGTCTGCTTTCCAGAATCCTTTTGATCGTTTTTTTAAGGAATCCAATCATTTAATGAGGGATGATTAAAACCGATCGCTCGGCCAGAGCACAGAGGGGCCAGCCATGATGTCCAGCAAATGTGCAATGAGTGATTTGAAGTCGTGAGAATAATTTCCAGCATCATAAAATGAAAATGGAGCAATTGTGTTTGAAGTTATTTTTATCGTCACATGTCACCATACGCTAATACAAAACAGCTGCAGATGTGACTGACTCTGATTACTGAATAGTCTTGACAGTAGTCTAACCAGGAAACCATTGTACGCCGGCGGTTAAAATGATTCATACTGTTTTCATACTCTTTTATAGGAGTGTCTTTAAATGAATGTTTGACCCGTTCTGCACAGAAGAGCAGAGCGCGGCGACTCTGCGGCGAGTCGTAGACAATAATCTACAGCGACCTGAAGATTTATAGTCGTCCTTTAAAAGAAATGAGTTTAATCACATGCAAAAAAAATGTCTTTATTGTCTAAACCCATGATCTTTAATTCAAATTATTCGCAAGATCTAACATTGAACTCCAATAACAAAATTAAATTCTCAGAACCATGTGTGCCACAATTATTGGGATCCTGCATGAGTCTCCTTCTGTAGTCTGTGATGAGGTTTAGGAACACATGGAGAAGATCTGAGACCATTCCTCCAGACAGAACCTCTCCACTTCCTTCAGGTTCTGAGGTCCACGCTTGTGGACATTCCCAGCTGACTGGGATGGCCATGGCAGAACCTTTATTCTGTGACCTCTGAACCATTCTTGGGTTGATGTTGAGGAGATCTTCAGATCATTGTCCTGCTGGAAGGTCCAACCACGACCCACTTTAAGGTTCCTGGCAGGCTTTTAGGTCTTCATCCAGTATCTGCTGGTGTTTGACGGAGTCCATTGAACTATATCTCTAACAAGATGTCCAGAACCTTTGGATGAAAAACCCCATCATCAGAGATCCACCAACAGACTTCACAGTGGGTATGAGGGTCTTTTCTCTATAGCTTCCTTTCCAGAAAGTTCTACTTTGGTCTCATCTGACTTCTGACCTTGTTCCGGTGAAGGTCCCAGTGGTGTTTGTCAAACTGTAGCAGCGTTAGCTTGTGTGTGGACGACAGCAGCGGCTTTTTTCTTACTACCCTCCCAAACAGCTGGTGTTGGCGTCGGCGCCATCTGATGGTGGTTCTTTCTGACCCCAAATTCAACTGAACTCTGATCTCTAGCTGGAATCCTTGGAGAGTCTTTTGCCAGTCGAACCATCCTCCTCACTGGGTTTGGGAGGATGTTTTGTTTCAGTTTGCAGACATGTGCTCTTCCAGGCTGATTTAGATTTTTTTTTTTTTTACATTTAAACTTTTTAATTATTGATCTAACTTTTGAAACTGACATTTTGAACTGTTGAGAGATTTTCTGCTCTTTCCCATTAGGATCGTGTCACCTCATATTTATACCCTAGTAAAACAGGAGGTTTTTGTTCACCTAGTTCCTACTGAAATGTAAAATAAGACTGGTGGCATGATTCAGTTACCTTTTAATCACGGCATTTCCTTGGGGGGCCAATAATTGTGGCGCCACGTTTCAGAGAGAAATGTTTGTTATATGCTAAGAATTGCATTTTTTTTTAAATTACATTACTAGATTTTTGTCATAACTTTGAATTAAAGATCGTGGGTATAGACGACAAAGATATATATTTTTTTTTTTGTGCCAATAATTCCGGAGGGGTCCGTACAAAAGGTTTGCGGTAAGCAGGACGTGGAAAGTGTCTTTTTTTTATGTGTTTTAAACAACAAACAGCAGAAGAACAAATGGAGCATCTCTGCTGATGGACCGGGGTTTTAGTCTTTTAACCCCCAGCCGATTGTGTAAAACCCTCCTCCGTGTATTTAGATTCTCGTTAATGGCCCGCTGCCTTGTGAGGATGTAATCATGCGTGATAAAAAAAAAACGGGCCCAAGTTGCTAACCTAGGAGCAATCTTGTGTGCATTAAAGCGTCCCTTTTTTGTTACAAAGGTCATTCATAACTTGGTGGCATTGTTGATGTACAGTGAGAGATATTGATTGATTAATGCATTAAGTGCTCACAATCCATTAGGTGCTGTGAAAGGGGGCCGGAGAGAAGACTTGCTCTTTCTCTCACTCTTGTGTTTTCACATCTCTCCCCCCCCCCGTTGTTCAAAGGACGTCATCGCTTGCTGGCAAAGTTTAAGGGACAAAACCTTGACTATCTGCCAACGGGCGCATTCAAAAGAACATTGGTCCTCATGAGTGTCAGTTCATTTACTCTGAAAAGCTTGACGAGGAATCTCTCCTGCATTAGCCTTCTGCTCGTCCTGACCCCGGGAAGAAAAAAAGAAGCAGAAGCCGTTCTGAGGTTCCGTCCAGTGTAAGAAGGAAAAAAACAGAAGAATGCATCAGCGTGAAACACGTAACAATCTTCTGTCTAATGCTAAAGAGAGCTTGACGTATTTAGTTTGAATTTGAAGCAGATTTATTAAAACGGTGTCATCACATCGGCCCCCATTCATTTCAGCTGCAGCAGCGGAAAAAATAAGCTTCATAAATGTTTATTGTTTCTTTCATGAGGCGTCCCCCAAGGCTCCATCCTCCACCCCTTACTCTTTGGCCTAAGCGTGGTGCTACCGGCTCATATTAGGAACCGGTTCGGTCCCATTTTTTCAATAATAAAAATGGAGACTCAGAGTTTTAAATGCTAAATAATTCGGCATCTTTTGTTTCTTTTCTCATAACCGGTCAGGTATTTTCATTATTTTTATTTCATTTGGCAAATTTCTTCTTTGTCAAGGCCCAGAATGAACTGAAATACTTCCATCGTCTCTGGAAATCAGCCTAGAAGTCAGAAGTGAACACATGAATGTCTGCAGTACATGAAGACTGAACAGTTTAGGTTTTTTGCTGGCTGATACTTTAGTTTAAGAGGTACTGTGTTTCCTTCCAAATGAAATGAAACCTTCTAATAAACAGTGGGACGGCCGTGAGGCAGAGGAAGTTCGGTACCGGCCGTCAGAGATAAAGGTGACGATGGCGACTGGGATGTTTCAAGCTGCTCTGGGAGTCAGAATTCCAGAGGGGTTGCCGGTTCTGGGAGTTGTTGGTCCGGATTAGAGGTTTTAGGGGTGATGCCAGCCCAGCCCCGGGGAAATTCCCGGGATCCCAACCTCCAGAACGTCGGAGGCGATCGCACCGGTAATGATCCTTCCGCTGGGCCACCGGCGGAAACCTTGTTAAGACTTTAACTTCCTCCAGATTGTCAGGTTCCGTCATCTTCTCTGAGCTACAGAAAAAGAGTAAACGACAACCGACTCTGATTGTTTGTAATGACATAATTATGTTTATCTTTTCTCCAAAGTTCTTGTTCTTTAGTTGGTATCCACTCTGACCCGATAATGGACAGCGACCGATCGCGGTCGACAGAAGGGTGACCCCCGCAGTAGAGCGGAGTCTAGTACAGGGAAGACCAGATGACTTTGACCTCGACTGAATCGGAGTAGACACAAATGTGCTTTTCTTCTTTTCAATCTTGTGATTCCTTTAAAGATGGTTTTCCAGAACCAATGAGAACACCAGCACCTTACGTCTTTATGACAAGGAATAGGAGACCTTTGTTGGCCGGGCCTGAGCTGGGAAGCCTGTGAAAGGGGTCTGAGAGTCCGTCATTACCTGCCAGACATTAGAGATTCATAAAAGTGGGCCATCTCTGCACCTTTTATCTCCACCAGGACCATCTCCATTAGGATCTTTTATCTTTGTGCTGAAGGCTGCTCTTGGTAATGGGGCTGCCGAGAAATCCCAAAAAGTAAAGAGTCAACATTGACACTCTTGGGCCCTCCCTCCCTTTCTTTCTTCAAGCAGAGCAGCGCTTTGGATGGAGTACAGTAGATGTCTGAAGTGATCTGCAGTCATCACATCACATTTTAGATTCTCTCTCTCTTTGAGAATGAGAGAGTTTCTGAGTTTCTGTGATCTCAACACACTCATGGTGATGCATCCAAACGTTGTTTTTAAACAGGTAGTGTTTAACAACTAGGCCTACGCTGACGTCCTTGATAGCAAGGGTATTCTCCGGGAAAGCCCCAATCCCCTGCATTGCATTCGTCATATTAGATGTGACTGTGGACTTAGGTTACGTTCACACTGCAGGGGAAATGTGGCCCAGCTCTGATTTTTTGCTCATAATGGACTTTTTAATTGCAGTGTGAACAGAACCAATGAAATGGACTCTTTACGAGGGTGATCTTTACCAGTTCCCATTTGGGCCACTTCCATATTTGGTCCTAAATCTGACACAGGTCCGATTTTATTTGCCTTTGACGTCATCTTCTATCAACATTCGTCACAAAGCTGCAACGGCGCAAGTTGCTTTTCCCTCGAAAACATCACTAAACACGATAAACACCACTATAAACATTAGAAAGATCACCATAAACACTATAAACACTATAAAATACTATAAACGTCACTATAAACACTATAAATATATAAACATATAAACATCACTATAAACACCATAAACAACTATAAACACAATAATCATCAGTATAAACACCATAAACATCAATATAAACACTATAAGCACAATAAATGTCACTATAAACATTATACACATCACTATAAACACTATGAATATCACTATAAACATTATACACATCACTATAAACACTATGAATATCACTATAAACATTATACACATCACTATAAACACTATGAATATCACTATAAACACTATAAATATCACTTCGATTTAGAGATAATTTAGAGTTATTACATAGTAGATTACAGTAAAATATGAAAAGTACAAGTAATATATCCTTGAAACTGTTCATATTCAACCCAGAGGTAGATTTGGATTAAATTGTAGCAACGGTTGGAAAGATATTGTTGTTCACACACAACATCAAAACTCCCCCTAGTGAGTAAAATATGAACTACAGGAGTCAAATATATGTAATATGGCCTGAAAACGTTTGGAGAAGAAGCTCCATCTCTATTAAAGTAAACAACGGCATCATTTTAGAGTTATGGCGGAAACACGCGGGATTTGTGGCGTTTCCACACAATCTCCTTTTTCTCGAGGTTATGATTCGAGTCTGACGTCTCCCCTCATGACCGAGTGACTTTTTAAGGATTGTGGTTCAGTCAAATATTGGCCGATCCCTCTGATGAAAACGCATCAACACCTTCCCGTGAAAAACCCTCAATGGAAACTTTGCTTTGGGGCAGACAAACATCCCTGCGTGATGGAGGCGTAACACATGCGGGCCGCCGTTTTCCTCAAACGTTACAGTAATTATGAAAAATATTCTCACTCGCAGCCGAGCAAATCTCATTCCCAAGGCAAAGCGGAGACGGAAACACTGAATAATCATTGTGTTTAATGCTCCGCTCGTAATCCCAGGTTTTATGATGGTTTTCTAATGATTTTCTAATGATGTTAAATATTAGTAGAGAGTACAACAATAATTTGAACACAGCGGTCGTTTTTTTTTTCTCTCTCTCCGATGGTCTATCAGCGCTCCCGTCTGCAGCTCCGATGAATATTGCACTGGGAATGAGATTTAAGAGCGATCCCCTTTTGGTGTTTTTATTTTTTGCCGTCTCCCCCATCTGCCATAAATCCTCATTGCGGCGCTCTTGAAGCCTCCGCCCTCGCCTGCCTTCCCCAGGTGGCGATACAATTAGGTGCAGGGGGCCATTTCATTCAGTGTCACTGTCTGTCCACCGCAGTCATTCGTATAAAAAAAAAAAACCACGCCGGCGCTTTCCCAACGGAGAATATGGTCGACTCTTGGGAAATATATAAAAAAACATTTAAAAAACAAAAAGGGGAGGGGAGGGGAAGAAACGGAGAAGGAAATGCGGGAGGGTCCAACACAAAGACGGGGAGAATTGCTGTCAGAGGAGATAGAAGCTCGGCCTCTGATGAGTGACAATACTGAACCAAATATGTATCGGAGACAAAGCCTTTGTCTCCTTCCTGTGTCTTTTCAATGAATTACACCTCTCCACCACCACCACCACCCCCCACACACACCCCCAGCTTTTTAATTAAATGGCTGCGGCTCCATCTTTCTATCCGTAGCTCCCCATTACAGAGGCTAGATAAGGGATAGCTATCCGTAGCATGTTAAGAAAGGCTGCTGGGCAGCCCAGCCTCATGAAATTTGTCACAAGATCTCATTTTCCTCATTGCCAGACGTGATGCTTATAATTGATGTGGAGGCAGCAGTAATTTATTGGCCGTCTGCAATTATCATCCCCTTCTAGCAGGGGGATGTGACTGCAATTTATAAGCGTGTGTGTGAGTCTGTGTGTGTGTGTGTGTGTGTGTTGTTGGTGTGTCTGGGTTGAGGTGGGGGGTGACATTGTATCATATAATTCAACATGAAAACCTGGTTCTCCTTATCGCGCGCTGAGGTTTTGCACGTGCCACTTCACAATGCAAATTAATGACAGGCTCCATATCTTAAACAATATGGGTCCATAATGCCGCCATGTTCACTTGTGGTGTCGATGCTGTCAGGGCCAGCTGGACTCACACACAGCCGGGCCGGGTGGTGGTGGTGGTGGTGGTGGGGGGGGGGTGTCGGAGGGCAGCCAGAAGCCTGTGAGGTGGGAGGGGGTCAGGGAGGGCGGTCCGGAGGGGGCTGGTGCCGCACGCCCTTTGTCCGCAGCTCCCCCTTATGTCTTTGGGGTTTGTTAGGAACGATGGCGGTGGAGTAGAACGAGTCCGTGATTCAGTGTGTTTCCATGTGAAGAAGATATCCGACCTTCTGAGCCGCAGATCTCCGATCCGATCCACAACGACGCTGCACATTCATAGAAACTGTATTCATCAACCGCATTAAGCTTGAGTTGAGCTTTTCCTCAACCTCTTATATTTATTCAAACTGTTAATATTCGCGAAAAAGTCAAGGTTGTGATGACATCGTCATCGCCGCCAAAGATCCTCTCATTCAACAGCGTAACTCAAATGATTTCATGGATCATTCTGAACTTGGTGAGAGGAAGAACTGGACTGATTTTGGGAAAAAGGGCGATTGCATATTTTTACCACTAGGAGGAGTTTTATCAACGGAAGTTTTCAGGCCGTTAGTCCTCAACCGTTTGTCGGATTTAGTCCAAAAGGACTCGATGGAGTGAATCTACACAAGGAGATTCTGATTCTGATTCACTATAATAGTTTCTATTTTACGCCTAAAGGGGAGATTTTGGTGGAAAACTGTTTCTGATTTTTAACTTCCCAACCAGGAATTCTACTCATATTTAGCTTGTTTTATTCCTGAGCTCAGAAAAAAACATTTAACCGCATTAATCTTCATCATCGAGATCCCTGCGGGATCTGATCCTAGAGCAAACTTCTGACTTCAGAAGAAATAGTTAGCTTGAGTCAATATGGACTGTTTGAGATTATTATCCATGTCCTACGGGCCTGGCTAAAAATAAATGTCAATATTGAGTTTGTCCCCATGTGAATATTTCTCGCTAACACTGTTAGCATAAGCGAGTGGGATTTAACATGGCGAAATTAGCATCAGAGCTATCAGTCAAATCGTGATTTATTTACATAGCACCTTTCAAATACTGACACTGACACATGTCCAAAGCATGGGGGGGGGTCCTGGAAATTGATTCCAAGGAAAGAATGGGAATCCTGCTAATGTTTTCGGGCCGCAATTCCTAAATTGGTGATCTGATTCTGTCCAAATGCGGAGAACATGGATGGAAATCTATCCATTTCTTGTACAACGCAGGGGATTGGGGTCTTCTTTGTTGATACACCCTCGCTATTGAGGCCGACATCACCGTTTCAGCTTCACACACACACACACACACACACACACACACACACACACACACACACACACACACCGATAGAAGTAAGGTGGGTTCTGTCTCAAGTCCCATGTTCTGTGTTGGGCCCTTTCGGGGTTCTGCACCCTGTTTGCTCTTCCCTGTGGGTGAACGTGAGGTCCGACTTCACCGCGGCGAGCCCTCCGTGGTCGGAGCGGATGGCTGTCGTGTCGTAGTGAAGAAGATGAGGGCGGTCGCCGGCAGCCACTCTGAGCGCGCTCCCTTTGTCTGGGGAAATGGAACCTGTTTGTTTTGTCTACCTGCATGCCTGTTGTGTGCCGTCGCCAAATTAGACTTTCAAATCAAGAAGCCAGTGGGAGTCCAAGACTCCAGTTTTCTCCTTCCCTTTAATAATCATCCCTGTTTACTCTTCAGGGAGTCATCTTTATATATTTTCTTCTTAAATGCGCCCTCTAAGCAGGGAGAGGGTCTTTAATAAAGCGAGCGCCGCTCCAACATGTGAATCGCACAGGAGAGAATTGAGAGATGGAAGCAATAGAGGAACACCGGAGGAGGAGGTGGGGGGAGTTTGGTGGTGGGGGGGGGGGGGGGGGGGGGGGGGGGGGGGGGGGGGGGGGGGTTGCTGCCGCTGCACCCTTCATGCTATTATCTTTATGGCATAGCAAAACATGCTTCAGGCAATCAGCATGAAATTGTTAATTGCTCAGCCCACTTGAGCATTGCTCAGGGGACGTGGGGCCTTCAGGAGGTCTTGCATGGAATGAGCTGGGGGTGTTCCACTGACTGCCTGCATGGCTGGTCCCTCCCGCGACGGCGACAGCAAACATGTTGTCTCCTCGCACTGGCAGTGACCTGCGCGCGGCGTTGAAGTGGGAACCACCAGAGGCATGTTCCGTACGGAATTATCTGTAGCCGCAGGAAAACCTGGCACTTGTAAAACAAACGTTTTTTGCACGGCGGATGGAGTGTAACGTGAAGACGACTGTAGATGTTCGATAAAAGGAGAAATCAGGGTTTTAAGATGTGAGCCAAGGGTTCGGTGTGAGGAGTCTTGATGTTAGCGTCAATCTGATAATGCCTTTATTTCCAAAGGTTACATGCCTACAAGCCTGTCGTTGCATCTTACAGCCATCTGGCGTCTATTTGGATGGATTCGGATGCAGAGTTTTTATATTGTGGGCGACATCAGGCGTCTGTTTTCACTCACATGTTGACGTGTGATGGTCAGGAAGCTTAAGATTCTCACGCCTTGGTCCTGAGAGTGTGTATCGCTGCAATGTTGTTCTACGCAAACAGAAACTAAGACGCCTTCCATCCTTGTCACTAATGTCTCTCACTCTTCCAACCCTTCAATGTCCCACTCAGCTGTGTGGTTGAATACATTTTGAGTCTCTGTTTCTTATTTAAAAGTGTGGCTGAACTTATTTATAATATGACCCAGCAGCAGCAGGTACATATATGCTGAACGGCAAGGGGCGGAGGACGGAGCCCTGGGGTACACCACACCTCAAAAGGGCCAATCAGGAGGAGGCTTTAACCAGTGCAGTATCTTATTTCTTTGATATAAGACACAGTCCTTGGAAAAGTAACAGTTCAGTCAGATAAAGAGACTCGTTGAATATCTCGTTAAATCTTATCTCTATATGGGTATTTCCAGCTAACGCTAAGACATACAGTAAAATATCTTTTTAACATTTTTAAATCACTGTTTTTATATATGTTTTTCTTGTATATGTTATCTAAAAGCGCTTCAATATAATGCTTGAATGTCCCTTTTCTATTCTTAAAGATATAAGAGATTTATAGAGATAAAGATTCTCAAAGAAGATCTCTTTTATATGAATATAAAGTCTTATTTCACTGAATTTTGATTTAGAATTCATTACATGTCAATAAATTAATGTTATTTATTCATTGAATTATTTTATTTCTCTTCTTTCTTCTATTCTTTCAAATTATTTGGATTAATATGATTATATGATTTTATTTTTTACCCTTTAGGTATTTCGATGTTTTTTAATAAATTGATTTCTTTAAAATAAAATTCCTAGAGAGGGAGTTATATATTCACAGTAAAAAAATAAAAATAAATACAAAGTATGTTACACTTTGTCATTTATGTGAATATGAAACACAAATATTGACATAATCCAAAATATGATTTTTTTTTTTTTGGTCCAAAGAAACTTTTAAACCTCTGAAGAATTTGCCTGAAAGTTTCGCGACAACATTGACTGATAACTCCGATCCGATCAGTCAAACTTGATAAATTGATCTTGTAGGCCGCCGGCACCGTCGTCCAATCAGACGGATGCTGGGCTGCGGGACGCTGACGTCGCCTCCATCCGTCTGCTGGGCCACAAACTCAGCTTAAGACACAATTAGGGAATCCCTTAATGAACTTTGCTGGGAGATCGGCCTTTTATCCCTGCCATCCGGATACGTGATAGCGGAGGAAGAGGGGCCGGTGGGAAGGGGCCCGGATAGACAGGCGGAATGGCAACTGCTAGACAGGAATTGATTGCATTAATTGATATGCCAATATGTAAGCTTGTTACATCCACCATCGCTAAAGGATGATGGCGAACAGATGCTGCTGATCAATGGAACCAATAAAGGCTTCGTCCATTAATGAGCAATGTGGTAATTAATGTTATCCCTAAACCAATTACCTCAGGCGGTGCATCTACGGACCAGCGCGGCAAATAGTCCGACCGGGTTATCTCCTCTATACCCTCGGCAATTTTCTCTTCCCGCCTCTTTACTGATCCGCGGGTTAACGTGGCTCCAAGGCCGCCGCCGCCGCCGCCGTCCATCGGAAACGCTCAGGGAGGAGGAGAGAACGTGACGCCATTGCAGAAGTTATGAAAACAACGGTAAAAAATGAAAGAGTCATATATTTATGGATTTCCATCTTATTCTGTGACACCAACCAACTGCATGTCCTCTCTCACTACAGCCACAAACCTCCTCTTTTGGTCTCCTGCACCTTCTCCACCTCTACTCCTCAGCGTTCCTCCTGCCTCCCGTCATTCCTCTTCCCTCCAGCACTTACGTACCTCCACCTCTCTAGGTTTTCCTCCACCTTCTCCTTGCTCTCACTACAGATCACAACATCGTGGTCCCCGGAGACTCCTGTCTGACCTCATCTGTCAGCCTGACCGTCACCATAGCAAACAAGAAGGGGCTCAGAACCTGACCTTGGTGCGGTCCCATCTCCATCTTCGACCCATCCATCACTCATTCATTTATGAGTCATTTATAATATTGTACTTTAATACCGCGCTACTAAAATAGTCAAACTTCACTTTCCAACCTAATCCAGATTATTTAGTTCCTTTCTAAGCGGATTCAAGGTGGTAGATCATCTTTGTGAGGAGTAGCTTTTCTTTTTCGCCACCTCCAAGAGAGGGATGTCCTCCTTCCTCCTCTCGTCAGAAAACAGACAAATGAACCGATACTGCCGGTGAGAGTCATTAAACAAACAGGTTTGTTTTCCCGATAACTTCCAAACCATGACATCATTAGACCTCTAATTATAAGTAAGTGGTGAGAAGTTTTTATGGTCGAGAACGTTTCTGTTCACACAGGCCACAAAAGCCTGTTTGTCTTGATAGTTGCATCGACGCGTCAGAGAGTCAGAGCAGACAGGAAACCACAGCGCTGATAGCCGCGGTGTCTGAGCAGAACCTGGACCTCATTCTTTCATTCGTCACTCAGCATTTTCATTCATCCCAGCTTTAGGAGGTATAAATAAAACTGGATGCCCTGCAAGTTACTGTTCTGGAACAAAGGTTGACAGTTACCGCCACTCTGGAGTTCTGTCTTAGCAGAGCTGCTCAGGCTCCGCCCTCCGCTCGTTTGCGGCGAACGCTGATCGCTCGATGAAGATTACTTTTTCCACTCGTGGTTGTAGTTTTTCTGCGGAATATTTATGTAGCCCACAGTAAAATCTATTAATTATATAATAGTATAAGTTTCACCGGTTTCTAGGGTTAATTTTCAAATTTCCCAAATTCTGTTACGCTGTTACGGATAATGAATGAAATTCTTAGTGCGAGGAAGAACTGGATCGATTTTGGGAAAGGTCAGCTGCACAGCTCTGCCACTAGGGGGAGTTTTATCTCCACGCATTTTTGGCCCGTATTCAATCGTTGGTACGATTTAGTTCAAACTCGATGCGATGAATGACTCGAGGAGATCGATCTTATATAAACACAATATTTTACTTTAATAGCTCGTGTTCACAAAAACACTGTTTTTTGAGCCTAGCTTCCATAATCGTCGGTCTGATTTAGTCCAAATAAACCGGCTCAACTAGTTTTTGTCATATTTAACTGTAATTGTTCATCGCTATGAGGAACTTCTTTTGGCAAAATGATAATATGTTGTTGTTTTTCTTTGTCGTGTCTAATTTTAGCTCTTTTGAATCGACACAAGGAAATCTGTCTTGTCTCATTCCTGAGCTATAAAAAACTGCTTAACTGTATTTAATCTTCATCATTGAGTCACTCTGGGATCTGATCCTAGAGCAGACTGCTGACGTCATGGAAACAGTTTGGTTGAGTTTATATGGACTGTTTGAGATTATTAAGGAGTCCTATTTAATCTGAGGAGTTCAATCGGGGGGGGGGATTGCTGTACAACGCAGGGGATAGGTTGCTTTTCGGGGATAGACCCTTGCTTTCTGGGATTTGTTGTCTGTGCGTATGGAGGATGGTATTATCAGGTGTATAAAGTGACATTTCACTTCCATCCTTCAGGTATTCCGACCTAAACAGACTTCAACAAAACAAGAAACGGCACTAAGTGTGAGATAATGACTTATTAGTTGGGACAAGCCCCGTAGAGCAAAATCCAGTTCATGTAATGGGTATTGCACAAGTGCAGAAAGGCCCATCCGTCTCGCTGCCTATTACCCGAAGCCTTAATCGGAACTTACAGCAGGCCACGCTAAATAAACAGTAAGTAAGTTGTCTCGGGTAGAGGAACGTCAATGCCTGCAACTTGCTCCAGCCTCTGCTCTGAATAGTTCCGTATTGACCTCGCGGGACCCCCCGAGAATTCCCTAATTGAAAATTAATATTGAATCAATTCCGCGGGCCATTTGCATATTGATTATAAACATCCAGGAAGGCACCAAGTATGTCTTGGATCGATTGGACCCTTCTGCAGCGGGCTGAGTGCACTACATCACATGGCAGCTGCCTGCTCCTGAGGTTAATGACTGGGGCTTGTTAAGGAGCTCACGTCAGGTGGAATCCAGCCGGGGGGTCTTTCTGCTACAGCTGGCAGCAGGTGAACTGTGGGAGGTGGAAAAATGGGGGGGGGGGGAGTTCAGGTTTCGGGCAAATCCGTGTGTTTTAAATGTTCATTTCTGCGTGTGGCGCGTTAGCATCGACGCTGCTCTTCGTAAACCTGAGCTCCTCTTTGAAGCTAGGTTTTCCCTCCTGTTTGTTTGTTTGTTTGTTTGTTTGTTTGTGATTTGTTGTGAGCATGGATTGGTATGGAATGTTACCCAAAGGTCGATTTCTGTAGATTTTGTTGTTGTTCAGTTTTTCGCAGCATTTAAAATGAAATGAAATCAAATTAAAAAAAGCTGTTTGGGGTAGTAGGCGTATCCTGCCTTTGATCCTTTGATTCCTTTGAAGTTCATTAGAGGCTGGAGCTGGGGGCTCAGTTTCAGGAGTTCCTTTAGATTCCTGTTCATGTTCCTTTGTGGTTGGACCTGGGGCCTCAGCTGTGCTGAGCAGAGACGCTGAAGTGGAATGGAGAGACACTCAGAGAGTTTGTTGGAGTTGTCGGTAGATTTAACTCAAACTTTGATGGAGAAATGAGCAGGAATATTTCCTAAACCTGCGGTACTGTTATGCCTTGGCGGAGAGTTCTTTTTCTAAACAGACTCTTTTGTTAGTTTTGGGCAAAGGCAACCTTGCGTTGAACCCTTAACACCCCCATAACACAGGCCATAAAAAAAACAACTACAATCATCTGTGTTTGCTCTGAATGCGAGAGGATTAGGAGGAGATGCTTATAAAAGACACCACTGTCAACAGTTTCCTGCCCCCGGAGGGAGGAAAAACAATATTGGGTACATCAAAAAGGAGCTTTTTAATTTGAAATTAAACTTTGGCGGTATTACATTACAAAGGCGAACAAGAGTCCTCTTCTTTAAAACGGCGATTAAGATTCAACACGTACATTCCTCTCCCAAACTCCCCATAATAGTTTCCACATGTTGAGGGGATGTGAGCGGCGGGGGCGGGGGTGGGGGGTGGGGGGGGGGGTGGCAGTGGAGACAATGAACGGAGAGATTAAATCGCGGTAGGGGGAGATGAAGAGAGAAGGCTCCATCAAACCGCTGGAGCTGGTAACCTGAGCGCAGAACGCCGCCGAAGGAGCGTGATTGGCTGGCCATGTGGAGACGTGGTGGATCTAATGGGGCTTTCCAGAACCGGGTGATTCCCTGGGCCCACGGGAGACATCGGACCTGGCGTGGAGCTCATGTGGGAGCAGCTTGTCCTCCACTCTACCAGATTCAGAGGTGTTGAGTTAATGCCTCTGTGTGGACTGTGTCACCCCCCCCCCCACCGCAACGCACACCAGGCACCGGCAGCGAGGGTCCGGGAGCTGAGAATGGAGTTCCGGGCCTGGAGAACCAGGCTGTATCTGATTGCTTCATTACTGGCCCTTTCATTGACCTGGTTCCACTGGACTGATGAACTGAGGCAGCGGACGAGAGCACATAATAGGGAGAAATGAATTCTTATCACAGCCTTCTCAGGAGGCCGCTGGTCCTGGCTGGAGAGGAGGGAGGGGAGGGGAGGAGAGGGGAGGGGGGCTGCCTCTGGGCCCATTTGTGAGCCAGAAGCTGGATCCAGACAAGAGGACATGATGGACAGTTAGGATGTTGGACGGCATACGG
Organism: Lophius piscatorius; assembly: GCA_009660295.1. Taxonomy (NCBI): domain Eukaryota; kingdom Metazoa; phylum Chordata; class Actinopteri; order Lophiiformes; family Lophiidae; genus Lophius; species Lophius piscatorius. The sequence continues at coordinate 259,616 of VRLP01000066.1, forward strand.
TAGCGACGATGAATCTACAGAAACTGTTATTCTGACAATGAGTGTTTGTGACACCGCTGGAATAAAATACCGCTGAATTGTTTAGTCCAGCTCTCCTCCAGAGGCGGACCGACCTCTGCTAGTTAGCATCCCTGCTTCGGGTCTGGTAGCAGGACCCAAACACCGACCACTGGGATGAATTATTAATTTCTCACCTTATTGGGCCCCTCACCCAGAACCCTCTGGCTAATGAGTGACGCCACTCTCCTGCAGCCGGGACAAAAACCGCATCCATTATAAAGAACAACACCAGCACGAGCGTGCAGGGAAGCGTCAGCGCCGATCCAGCAGCGAGAAGCGGGTTTTCATACCTCCAGCACCAAACGGTGGAGGAGGAGAATCATTTTTGTAAGAAAAGCTGCGGATGAAGACCTGGACCTTAAACACACAGCTTCCTTAAATGATGTCATATTTATCCTGTTATTTACAAAATCTTTTTTTAACAGAGACTACTTAACCACGCCCACCTTCCAATACACTCCTCCTCCTCCTTCTCCTCCTCCTCCTCCTCATACCTGCTCTCTTGGCACAAAATGGATGCTGCAAAGCAATTTAATTGGCCTCCACCTCAAAATCTAAGGGTGGATGGTAGTCTTGGTCTTCATCTTCGAGATCTTTCGCCCCTCAATGATTGCTACTCGGATGTTGTGGGATCCATTTTTTTTTAGAATGAGGTCATTACTACAGGATCCGTATCTCGCATTCCAGCCATTTTATTCTTCTCAGAAAAAAACTGGCACATGTTTTTTAGCCACATCATCACTTCTGTTTTTTCTTTTTCTTTTTTCTTAACTCGCCTGTCTCCTCGTCTTCTCCCTCTCCTGTGGCTGAGCCAAAGATGACTGACTAGCGGCGTTTGACTGTAATCTCTCTCAGGAGGGCAGCACAGCGGGCAGCAGAGTGAGCTCCACCCTTCTAGGAGTTCTCCGCCTACTTTCACAGAACCATGAGACATCCAACAGTCAGAAAGGAGACACACACGTAACAAACAACCACCCATCCTTCAATTACACGCATAGATTTATCCTCTGTTCATCAACAATCCTAAAAACGGTGGATGATGACAGAAAATCAACCCGCTTCAAACTTAACATGAGCCGTTTGGGCCGACTCTGTCAAGCATCAGAACCCGATAACTGCAAAACCGTTTAATGAATCATTTTCAAATTTTATACCAAAGTAGACTTTAGTGTGAGGAAGGAGTGGGTTGATTTTGGGAAAGGTTGGTTGGATATTTCAGGCACTAGGGGGAGCTTTATGTCTAAATGTTGGCAGGCCACAGTGTCTCAACTGTTGGTCTGATTTAATCCAAATGTAGTGCCCAAGAATCGATTCGAGGAGATCTAACTTATATTTGTCATATTTCTACTCTAATAAGTCATATTTTCCACAACAACGGGGTCTTTTTTTACCAAAAAAACACTGTTTTTCGGACATAACTTCTTCGCCATTGGTCTGATTTAGTCCGAATTAGACGCAGATGAATCGACTCAAGGAGATCTATCTTATATATTATATATATATATACATATATATCATATTTTACTCTAAAAGTTCTTATTTCACTCACTAGGGGGAGCTTTTTAAATGAAATACACTGTTTTTTTCTGGACATAACTTCAATTTGAAGAGTTCAGTCAGGCCCGTTGCTTGTACAACGCAGGGTAATTGGGGCCTTTTACGGGATGTACCTTTGCTCTCGGGGACAACAGCGTAGGCGTAGTTGAATTTCTGAGCCCTGGAAGAGAATTGAAATCGGTTTGATGTACTGATCCGGCTTTAGCACAGAGATGAGAAGGAAAACCCGTTAAAATGATGTTTGATTTGGTTCATTGCATCCCATCATCTGGCATCTGAGTCTATTTTGTAATTAAAGGTGTAAGGTGTGTGTGCACAATGAAATAAATAAACCAATGCCGGCAGAATGATGTGCTAATAAATGATTACATTACAAGGAGTGAATACAGGAGCAGCTAATTGAACCGGATGAGTTTTTTCATTAGTGTTTTGAGAGGAAATTTCATTATATGCATCACGAAACCTACCGCCAGACAGAAGTCTGTCTCCTACGGGCGCAGATGAAGTATTGCGTTGGGGGAAGTATAAGAGCCACGACAATGCATTTCAATGAACAAGCACACAAGCAGTTGGGACTCTCTTTATTCATTTAGTTATTATTGCTATTCATTTTATTCATAAAGCACAAAATACTCACAAAAGTCTTATTTACCTATATAAGGAATCCCATCACCCGTCTAAAGGTCTCACCCTGAGGAACACCCATTATGGATCGACAAAGCGCCGGATAGCAGAACCTACCATTATATCATATCTAACTCAAATTGTTCCTATTTTACTCACTAGGGGGAGTTTTTATAAGAACAACACAGTTTTTCGGGGCATCATTTCTCAACCGTTGGTCAGATTTAGTCCAAATTTGGTGCAATTGAATCGATTCCAGTGGATCCATCTTGTGTATTTGTTGTATATCGATGTAACTGTTCATATTTTTCGAATTAGGGGAAGTTTTTCTTACTGTTTTTCAACATAACTTTACATTTAAATGAGGAGTTCATCAGGGGGGTTGCTTGTACCACGCAGGGGATCGGGGCTCTTCGATATACCCTGGTGTTTTTCTCCATCCTTGACGTGATGCTGAAGTGTCGGACGTTTGTCTGCGGTTTAATCGTTCGACTTCTGGAGACCCTGGAGTTTCTTCTTCATGGCCCCGTAATCCTGCCACCTTTGCTTTTTTTGGATCATTCTCTCCAGGGCTGAGGGGGCTGGAACCAATCCCAGCTGACATTGGTTGAGAGGCCTGGCCAGTTCATCCCAGCGCCGACACATACTGACGGACCCCCATTAACGCTCAGAGTCATTAGAGATGCTGAAGTGGGAATAAAAGTGGTCCGTCAGCTCACGATCAAATGTTACGCATTTAATGGAGTTCAGTTTTTAAGAATTGACCTGCGTACATTAGACCCCGCGGTATTGATGACCCGTTCTGATCGCTTTCTCTTTACCCGTGGTCGCAAACAAAGACATAAACATGCTTAAACGCTTCTCCGATAATTGCCTTGGAAAGTTGGTTGATTATTTTCGACATGATTACAGTGGGAAAACAATCGGCCTGTTAAGACTTTATTGGCAGTAATACAAAAAGCAATTACCGTTACTTTGCCGCTCAGGATGAAAATAAAGATTTCTCCGAATAAGAAGGATCCTCTGATCCTACTGCTAAGGCTAATTGCGCCGGGTCTTTTACGGCCGTCGGGTTGAACATCATTCGCGCGGGCTAAGACAACTAACAGCTAACAAGCCGCGTTCTAAACGCGTGTTTTTGGCCGCGCTCGTCTGCCAGGGAGGCTGATGGTTCCGGATTATTTATTTATCAGGCGGCTGGACATTCACCACGAGGGCTTTGGCCCCGCCGTGGACGTCTGGCGACATCTGCCCTCCATCGGCCGCCGTCCACAGACAGCGGCGGCTCTGGCTAATTAGAAGGGTCCATAGGTTCGAGACGCGCCGAAGATTTTGTAGCAGACGCGAGCGCAGAACTTTTTAATTAGGGTGTGAAAAAAAAAAAGGCGAGGTTAGAAAAAAAAAAAAGGTTGCTAAAGAAAGATAGAAAACAAGCAGCCGTTTTCCTATTAAGGAGAAATGTCAAGCGCGGTGGCGAAGCAGCGGCGGCGGCGGCGGCGGTGTGCGCGCATCCCTTTTGTTGTCCTCCCTGACATTGAAGGCTAATTTTTCATGGTTATTTGAACTGGAAAATGAAATAGAGGCTTTGTGATTATTTCCTATAAATGACAACACAATTGCATTACGCTTCAGTACAAACACAGGGAGGATATTGCCTTTTCATATTTCATGTGAAAGTAATGGATGGGCTATGCAAAAGGAAAGAAAAAGAAAGACAAACGCTGAAAGAGAGAGCTCCCTGTTTGGATTGTATTAGAAAACTGAATGGAGGGAGGCACAGCCGGGGTTTTCTTTTTTCTTTTTTCAATAAGTGGTAACACTCACGGATGCTTTAAAGTGCCTGCAGTGTAATCATTGGATTTCTTTTGTAATTAGTCGTGAGCAACCAGCCGTGGAGGATGACGGAATAAAAGTTTGATTCATCCACACTGCCTGCTCTGCTATAAAACAAAATCTGCCGCACACTCTTTCTTAGGTTTCTCCTTATACAGTACATACGCTCTGCTGCGTATGTATACACGAAACTAGGGATTGTGGGTAATCCTCGCGTACTTCTGGTTGAACTCCTCCACTTAAATGTGAAGTTACTTCCCAAAATGTGTCTGTCATGAAGAATAGCTCACTCCAGTGAGTAACATGTGATAAAGTTTTCCTAAAGTTGATTCATATGCGCCAAATTTGCGTTAAATCGGATCAACGTGGGTCCGAGAAAAAAGTTTCCCCATGAAAAAATGAAGAAAAAGTGCTCCCCCTATTGAGTAAAATATGAACTGTTACAGTTCTGGTCTGAAAAAGGTTTGGAGATAAAGCACTCCTAAAATCGTACCCAGTTCTTCCTCGCACTGAGGTGTAAAATAAGAAAATAAACCATAAAACGTTGTTTGAGTTACGGCATTAAAGCGAAGAATGTGCGGCGGATGAGCCGAACTCAGTATCCGTGCAGATTTAGTGCGACCCCCCCCCCCTACATAAAATAAGTGTGAAAGATTGAAAAAGAGAAGATAAAAAAGGCTCCCCACCTTCCTCCCCCTCCTCCTCTCAACTCCCCTGAAACGTCTGAATCCGGCGGGCCGTCGGGGTTTTTTCGAGTAAACACATCAATGATACTCAATTTTATATTTTAAATTAAATTGATTGGAGGAATTGGTATTCATAAGCCCGTCAGATTCTGTTTTATCTGGGCGTTCGCTTTCATAAACAAACATGTGGTGCTGTCGATGGAGACGGGGTCCGGTGACCCCCCCCCCCCCCCCCCCCCCCCCCCCCAGCCCACTCTGGAGGGTCTTAAACGCATGTGTGGAGCTTGGAGTTCACAGAACTTCAAGCGCACTGCAAAAACTCAACTTCTCATCAAGTACATTGGTCTTATTTATAGTAAAAAAAAACGTCCTTGTACCTGATATTAGACACAAGTAAAAGTTCTGGGAAATATACACTGTAAAAAACACAAAAAAACTAAAAACGTTCACTGAGAAGTGAAGTGCGTCAATAATAAACAAATATTTTTTTACTGTTTTGTATTTTAGGTTTTTTAGAAGATAAAATATGAAGAAAGAAAAATTGTATTCTGAAAGAGATTTGAGGAAATGTCCCGTTTTTTTAGATTGGGGTGTCATTTTGCACTGTAAAAAGAAATGTGTTAATAAACTTTAAAGAAAATGACCTCAACTAGTAACTTAAATTAGATACGTATATTTGAATCTAACTTATTATCTAAGTCATAGATACTTAATTGAAGTGAGTGTTCATCAAACGATTGTCTTTTTACAGTGTCATAGCGACTTGTTTTTGGACAATACTTTGTTTAAACCACATAATCTTGAACATATCTCAAAAGCTCAATATTCTATATTTTATCTTAAAAAGCATAAATATCACTTTCTAATCCGATTTCTAGCGCACTGTAAAACCCGATAAGTTACTTTAACTTAAATAACTGGTAAGTTAGTAACTAACGTGTCTTTAAGTGGGTTTAACTTGATGAATTTAAGTGACATTAAGTTAAAGAAGAGTCTTTTATTGGCGATATTTTGGTTCTCTGTAAAAAAATTAAACATAGAATAGATGATTTAAATATCTTCATTACCGTTAACATAAAGTATGTTGATTTTTTTCATTTCAAATGCATTTAATGATTTGATTTAATACACTTAGAGATTAAAAATGTGGACACGGTTCATTTAAATGCAATAGAATCGTCTATAAAATCCTCAAAATTAAAAAAAATAGCACAAAAGACTCTTTTTTCAAAATGTTTGAGTGATTAGAACAAATTATTTTTTATACAAAGCTTTTACTGTTTAGTTTTTCAAGCTTATGATCATTAAAGGCTTATTCTGAGCCGCAACCCTTCCTAATATTGGTAAAAAATATATTTTAAAAACATCATTTTTGGGTTTTTTTTTACAAGAAATCTTTCCAGTCTTCACTTGGTCAATTTGCAAGATTTCTTTTTTTTGCACAGTAGAAAAACCTTGTATTCATTATTTTTTCTGACTCCGGACTCCTAACACGCGCCAGAGTAGGTGCTACATACATCCAGCCATGGCAACATTGATTTTCTGAGCTAATACCTCCACAGAAGAGTCCACCGGCAGATGGGTGCACTACAAAGATATGCAAATACTGCGTTCGATAAATCGACAGGCGGACACCTTCTTTTTTTTTTTTTTATTCAGTCGCTCCTCTGTGCTGGTATGCAGAGCCTAAAAAGAGATAGCAGAGATAAAGAGATAAGTACCTGTTAATGGACAGACGTACAGAAACTCAGCTGGAAAAGTCGCGTCGATAAGAGAATCCCGTGTGAAGAACTGTTACCAATAAACCGGAGGGTCTATCCGACGTTTTTAACTCCTTTATGTCCTGCCCTACTGTTGGGTTGAACACAGTTTAAGTCACTCTTTCTTGTAGAAACATGTTTATGAACCTGTTTATAATATGACCCAGTTGCAGCATTTATATGCTCAAGCGTAAGGGGCCGAGGATAGAGCCCTGGGGGACGCCACGGGTCAAAGGGGGCCGAAGAGGAGGAGGAAGAGGATGTTTTATTCAATAAGATGTCATTTTGTAGTATATGACGACTCACTAACTATAATTATGTAACTTGATACGTCTAAAAACATGCTTTACCAAAAAGTTTAGAGGTTTTACTTCATACTGAAGGGAGAAACTGTGAGTTTATCTAATTAAAAACGTCTTTTTTTCCAACAATTTCTTCGCTTTAATGGCAAATAAAGAAAATATGAAATGAATAAATTAAATCAAAGAAGAAAAAAAAAATGCAGAGTTATGTTTTGCTTGGTGACAACATCAAAGGCTTAATATGACCGTATCATCTATAAAGGGTCTTTTTTGTTCCGTTTTTTGGTCTATATATGGTGTATAGTAAGAGAACACACTGGGTTTGGTCGCGGCCGCTGTGCTTATTAGCGGGATATGAAGAAAATGCTGCTGGGTGGATGTCATATATAATGGATGTGGGCTGTCTTGTTAAGCCCAGCAGGCTGAATGTGGCGGTGTCTCTGTGGAGAGCGGCTCTGAAGCTCGCTCTACCTGGTAATTAAAGAGAGTTTGTGGCAAAAAAAATAAAAAGAAGACAAACATCAGGAGAGATGAGCTATGAACAAAAGAACTGTGACAGTTTCAGGTTATGGGATTTTTTTTTTTTTTTTTTTCGGTCCCTTTTTTTTTTTTACCAAATGAAAAATCAATACATTTTTCCGGGTTATACATATTCAGAGTGTCCACTGTGCTTCCGCCCTGATGGAGCGGGGGGTAGTGGGGGGTGGGTTGGAGTGAAGGGACTCGCCTGTTCGTCTGTCATAACTGTACCATCGTATTTTCCAACCCACTGGTGAATATTTCAGACTTGATGTGAATGCCCTTCATGACAGCGGTGATGATTCTCTTTTTCCAGCCACCCCCACACTCAAGCGAGCCCTTCCCCAAATCTGTTTGGTCACTTTGAATAGCTGCAAAAAAAGAAAAGAAAAGAAAAGAAAAGAAAAAAAGGTGGAGGCATTGTAGTGTGGAGCTGGAGGAAGAAAAAAAAAGAAAAAGAAAAAAGGATGCATTAATAAAAAGGAGGTTGATTTAAGAGGAGGCAGCGGTGGAAGACGAGCGTAAATGCGTGGTGAGGAGGGGCGGCGGTGGCGGCGGCGGCGAATGCAGACGGGCTCTTTGTGCAGGACAATGTCCCTCAGGCGGAGTAGATGGAAGAGGGCTGCCCGGTGATGTTTTTGCCCCCTATCCAGGCTTTTAGCTCACACCCCAGCAGGGAAAAGTACAGCCTGCATCCTCCATTGTGGACGTAATGTGTGTTTGTGAGCGGCCATCATCTTGGACATTCAAGGCTGTCACAGTGTGTGTGTGTGTGTGTGTGTGTGTGTGCGTGTGCGTGTCAGCTGGGGGCAGAAGAGTGAGCAGTCCCTGAATGCTCACTCCCCATGCTGTCACATTAACCTAGATCCTCTTCGCCTTCATCACTCAAGTCAAACACAAAGAGAAGAAGAAGTCCATAAACCCCGCGCTCACTTTATCCACTTTATTTGTAATGTATCTAAAGATGCCATTAGCGTGAGGAGGATTTCTAATTATGATCATTCCCCGGGAGATAACACTGTAGGGAGGAAGGTTCGACATGAATATTGCTGAGCGGGAAAAGTTGGCCACATCTGGTGGGTTTAATTGTGTCTTGTTAAAATCCTTTGATGTCCTCTATTTCTTATCGCCAAATGTGACCGAACGTTTTTATCCTCTGATCCAGTAGCAGCATGTTTACGCTAAACAGTAAGGGGCCGAGGATGGAGCCCTGTGGGACGCCGTACGTCAAAGTGGCTATTTGAAACGAAGGATTTTTATTTGGACTTAATAAACAGAATTGAGTAACTTGATTTAACCAAAGAAACTCTAATAAGGCTTGAATAGTTTAATAAAAACACTTTTTACCGAAACAATGAAGAGATTTCATTTTGAAAAGAAATGAAACAAAAAAATTGATTGAATTTTTTTTTGTTTGTGTTTTTTTTAAATAAAACATGCTTGACCAAATTATTAAATGAAATAAAATATGGCGAGAAACTATTTTTCTATAGTTTCTTGTTTATTCTGGCCGAGGACATCAAAGGGTTATTGAGGGAATCTGGGACCGGAACATTCCCGGTATCCTCTGACGGCGTCTTTGAGAGGCTGGAGGGATGAAAACCTCTCGGACTCCTGCGATGAGCAGGAACCGTAGGTAAATAGCGGCGCGGTGGAGGAGGGGCTGCCGCATTATTGTTCCAGGGCGGCGTGAGCTCACACTGCTGCTTGTGATTAACTTGCCGTTTAAAGTTTTTTTAGTTATTAGCTGCCCCAACCCCGTACCCCTCCTCCACCCTACTGCACCTCCTCCTTCTCCTCGGCCCCCGCTTCCCATCCGCCCCATGGAGACACAAAGTATTCATTCACATTTAGATCCTGAGGTCACAGCAGGGCCAGCAGGGAGAGGCTAGAGAATCCCCCCATCGACAGGTCAGGAATCTAACACGTACCTCCGACCAGCGGCGCCGAGGTAGCTCGCTCTTCTTTCCTTTCAAACGTGTGAAAGTGGACGGGATGTGTGGGAGAGAGGGAGTGAAACCACGAGGAAAGAAGAGTAAAGACACAGATTGTATTCTGTGTGTGTGAGTGTGTGTATGTGTGTGAGTGTGTGTATGTGTGTGAGTGTGTGTGTGTGCGCATTATTATGAAATGTTATGCTTGTGTTTATTTTACTACATTTTCAAATGTCACTATTTTGCATTAGTGGTTATTATTGATGACCGCAAATAACTCAAAAACTATTTCATGGATCATTTTCAATTTTTAGTCCCCCAGGAAGAAGATCATTGATTTTGTGAAAGGTCAGTTGCATATTTCTACCACTAGGGGGAACATTATCTCCAAAATCACAGTTTTCGGGCCATCATTTTTCAACCGTCGGTCCGATTTTGTTCGGATTTGGTGAATATAAATCTGCTGAAAGAGATCTGTCATTTATATATCATATTTTAATCTAAATAGTTCATATTGTCTCACTAGGGGGAGCTCTTTTTAGACAAATAACACTGTTTTTTGGATATAACTTCCTAACCGTTGTACCTAATTCGCCCAAATTTGCTGTACATTAATCATTTTCTATCTCATATTTCACTCTATTAATTCATATTTTACTTAATGGAAGCAGCTTTTTCTTTTTGCAATAAACACCATTCATGACATTTAATTTGAGAAAATCAATCAGGGGAATTGCTCGTCCAACGCAGGGGATTGAGGGCCTTCCAGTGCTGACAGGGACGTGAGTTTGGGTTTATTTTACAGTGTAAAAGCACATTTGGTTGCTGAAAATACCATTTAGTGAATAATTGCGTTGGTCAGAAAAACCAAAAGTCCTTCAGTTTCTGCCTGGTTCTGGGGGCGTGTCCTGTTCTGTTGTGGTTCTATGAGCGGTGGCTGGTTAGGACATAAGGAAGGTGCTTCTGTGAGCGTGTGCGTCAGAGGACTTGGCGGCGGCGGGGGTTATAAGGGGTGTTTTCCTGTGTGTTGTGCTTTTTAAGGGGGTCTTGCATTTGGGCCGCAGAGGTGCTGATATGAAGAGCGTATGATGCATGAAAGCCCCTCAGCATGGGTCCTGTGTCTCATTGTCCCCCGGTACCCTCCTGTCACTTTCATTTTGCACCCTCAAGTCCAGAGTCAGGCTAACTTTGATATAAGGGGTGCGAAGAAGGATGAGAGGTGGGGTGGGGGGGAGCAAGAGAAGGATTTTTATTTTATTTTTTTTTAAGTAAAGGGGGTGAAAGATAGAGTCTGTGAAGTGTGAAATAAGATTGCTTTTTATCCGACAGTGCAGCATTGAAGAAGAGGAAGCTGTCCGGCCCTGGATGAAGCGGTGGGGGGGGGGGGCAGAACTCTCTGATATACAGTGCAGTTCTGTGACACCTGCTTAAAATGATAACAGCTTCAATAATCATAATGAGAGTAATGAGAGCTTAGACACACACAGATCCACAGCCCGGCTCAGTAAAGGAGCCGAGCCCAACTCTCGTACCCCCCCCCCCTAGGAACTGGAGAAAAAACCCGGGGGGAGAGGAAGAGGCTCGGCTCGGCTCAGACCCCCCCCCTGCAATGGTCATCCAGGACGATCAGAAAAAACCCAAAATGGACAAACTAGACAGCGTCGTGCTGGTACTGAATATGCAACAGAACCGATGAGAGCGGATCCGTTCTCCTCAGGTAGGACCGCGATTCTGTACTTAAAGGAAGACACTCATCATCCCAGCAGTGTCTGCTGCCGAGGCAGAGGATGGAGGAGGAGCCTGACCCTAGTGAAAGATATCAAGAGTGACTATTATTACTTGCTACTGCTCTTCTCTACAGTCTGAAGGGAAGGAATACTGGAAAGTGCAGTGGTTACCATCAATTATTTATCAGGCCGTTTGTGCTTGTCAGTCTGATTAGCATTAGTGTAATCACTGCTCTTCAGGGGAAGGAGGCTGCTCTCGCTCGTCTGAAGGTAATCTCGCCATTTTTAGTGTCTCATCTTCACCGGACGCCTCTTGCATAGCATCTGCTTTTGTCATCTCCACATATTTCTTCCCTCATCCCCTTCCCTGTGTGTTTCTCTGCCCCCCCCCCCCCTCCCCCCTCCCTCCTCCACCCCCCCACTCCCTCCTATCACCTCATTAATGCGCGCTCTCTCCCAGCTTGTATAGAGTGACACCTATGGGCCCGATTGAGCCGCTGCACTCGCCGGCAAAAACACAGGACCTCGAAGGCTGCTGAGCTCAGACGTAGAGTGTGTGTGTGTGTGTGTGTGTGCGTGCGTGTGTGTGTGCGTGTGCATGACAGAGATTCTGGAACAGAGAGCCCGTGGACCGTCTCCGTTGACTGACTGGCAGAGCGAAGCCGATATTTATATGCTCAGAACAAATGGGTGTAATCTCTGCGTCGGCTTATTCAGCCCGCATGATTAAATTAATGGAAGCGTTTCATATCGTTGTATTAGGACGCTTAATGAAGACAATTAATTACAAGACAACCTTCAGGCTATTGTCCTTTGCATCTCTCAGATTTGGGTTAGGAATGGCCTGCTGCCATAGCTTTGAGTGTTCCTCCTCCTCCTCCTCCTCCTCCTCCTCCTCTTGGTCTGTTTCCAGTTAATCCACGACTCCGGTTTTAGTCCCGTCTTCCATTTGCGTCCTACTCGTAGGCCACTCCTGACCTTTCATTAATTATGGTTGCCTGGCTTTAATCATTCTGTGATACTGTTAGAGATGAGACGAGGAACAGGCAAAGCGGCGTGCCGCTTAAAAGACGCCATGCCTCTCCTGGAATTAGAATGTCTGCGTTCCTGCAGAGATTATGGACGGGTCCGTGTGTCGTGTCGACTGAAGGTGTCAGGTCTGCCAATTAAAGTCTGAATGTGAGGTAAATATTGAAAACTGGCGGCGGTAAATGTGTCACACGGGCGTGTGGTGAGAGGAGAGCAGTTGGCTGAACCAGAACTGAAGCGTTTTTTCAGCACTGACTGCGTGTTGGTGTGTAGGAGGGGAATTAGTCTCAGAACACGTGTGGCGCCGCTCAGGAGTGACACTTTGCCCCGTTTTTTTTTTTTTGTACAGGTGAAAAAATTTACCTGGGGATTATTTTGTAATCTGAGCACCTGTGCAGCCGTACAATATCCTAATTCTCAGCGTGGTGCAGATTTATGCAGGGAGGGATTTTAGGACCGGTTGGTTTTTCCGCGTCTCTTTAAGATCCGCCTCACCGGCAGTGGGTTCTGCCAGACTGAGTGGGTTTCCGTGGAAACATGAGAAACACGTTTAGAAAAGGAAATAGAACATGTTGGAGACAGCGGGGAGTGAGGAAGAGAGGTGAAGAAGCGAGTGCAGGCAGGGTGGAGTGGGTGGAGAAGAGTGTGAGGAGTTATCTGTGACAGAAGAGCAGCAGCGGGTGTGAAGGGAACGGTTTTCAAAATGGTGGTGAGAGCAGCTCTGCTGGATGGTTCAGAAACGGTGGTTCTGACCAGAAGACAGGAGGCAGAGATGAAGATGTTCAGATGTTCCCTGGGAGTGAGGAGGAAGGACAGGATTAGAAAGGAGGACATCAGAAGGACAGTCCAGGTTAGACGTCCTGGAGACAAAGTCAGAGAGGACAGATTGAGATGGTTCTGACCCGTGAAGAAGAGGAGGGATAGTGGATCTACTGGTAGAAGGATGCTGGAGGTCTGTGGATGTGGTGAGAGAGGAAGATGTGGAGGACAGGAGGAGATGGAAACAGGTGATCTGCTGTGGTGACCAAAGAAAGGGAACATGTATATATCAATAAACAGGAAATGGAATTCTGCTGCTTCTGTTTCGCCAGAAACACAAAGATGTTTTTAGTCTAAATGTCGTTTTAAGGATGTAGTTTTGTGTAAAAGATTGGAATAACCTTCTTATATTAAAACCCCACCTTCACTGTTTCTGTAGCTTCAGCATCATCAACACATCGAGTATTTATTATAAACCCAACATGTAAGTGTTGATTATTATTCCGCCGAGAACGAGATGTTGGTATTTTCACATTTACCCTCTAAGTGGATGAATTTCATGTTGTTGTTGCTTTTTTTTAATACGTTATATATATATAAGACCCTTCATACGTTTGTGATGATGTCACCCCTCAAAGTTTGATGTGGGCGTGTGCATGTGTTCCATACGAGACGCCATCAAGGGGAGATAATGTAAGATTACGACGGCGGTTTCGGCGGCGTGCCGTTACGCTACGAGGTGGGCTAAGAGCCGCGTGACGACTGCTTGGGCAGTATATTTTAGTAGCTGTTGCAGCGTCGTCGACGGATCGATCGCTCATGGAGTAGAGACCCGAGCGTGAAAGCATTTTCAAAAGAGCATTTAAGTACATTTGCTGAGAATTAGCTGACTTGTGTAATAACTGATGGGGCCTATTGACTGCGGCCTAGTTTACTGTTGTGGAATCAATGCCGCTGCATGCAAGTCCCACTTTTAAACAAACTTAACAGGCAGACGGGATGTTCAGGGGGCACTGGAGGCAAATAAAGAAGATTGATGCCTGTTTTATTATCTGTTTTTGCCATCTTTTCCTCTGTGTGTTACTTACAAATAGCCTTATCGGATATCCATTGTTTGGACTTCGATGCTCCTAAAAGGCCTGATATATCGAGCCGGGGCTTTTATGCTGGTTACGAGGGATTTCTGTCTTTGACTTGACATAAAAAATAAAATGAAGCGTGGCTCTGAAAGTTTTAAATATTTATGATTTTTTTTTTTTTTTTTTTTTTTTTTTTTGAAGGAGCATCTTTTTAAATGTCGGCAGTTTTGTGCAACACAACAACAAAAACACAAGCTCCAAACAATAATAATAATAATCCTAATAATAATGATGACAACAATGAAAGTAAAGATGATAGTAATAATTAATTTGTAATATTTCTACTTCTCCAAAAAATAACTGAATTTTTCATTCTTGTCTAAATAATAACAAAAATAATAACAATAGTAACGTCAACAATGACAATAGTAATATTAATACTACTACTACTTACTATTATTATCATTATTATTATTATTATTATGCACAATGATAGTTATTATTATCATTATAATAATTATTATTATTATAACCATTCATCATATCATTAATAATGATTAATAATAATAATGAAAATAATGATTCACTCATTAAAATAATGCTGAAGATCAAATCTAAATTTGTAATATTTCTATTTCTCCAATAACTAAGTCTGAATTGAGAATTGTTGTCAAAATAATAACAAGGAAAATAAAAATGACAATGATGACAATAATTAGAACACTGGTAATAAAATAACGATGAAAAATAAAGCGAATAATAGATTAATAAATCATTTTTCTACTTCCCTATTAACGAACTCTGGATTTACAATTCTTGTCAAATAATAATCCCACCATGCTGGTCAGACAGGAAGCAGACTGGGCTCTTTTTGTGGGCGGGCCTTGCCTCCGTGTGTCAGCATGTGTAAATGTAACAAGCTCCTATAGGAGGGGGAAAAAAAAAATGCTGCCGTCCCTTTAAGTGCTTCCACCAATTCTGATGGCGTGGTGATTTACATATCTCGTCCTCCCTCCCCCTTCAGGAGAGCTGAGTGAGGATGTGGAGGCGGCTAGTGAGACCACCACAGACCAGGAGGACCAAACCAAAGACAGAGAAAGTGGGGGGGAGAAGGAGCTCACCAAAGGGACAGGTAAGCCCAATACTTACAGCACATCCATATGATGAACACAGGCGTGTCTCTGCGCACCACTGGAGCTGGACAAGGTCCTTTTGTCCCGTCAGATATCCCAGGTTTTAACAAAAATAATTCTAGAACCTTTTCTTTTTGAGCATTAAACTCCATAAATCCACTTTGAGGCTGCGCCTCTATGCCGCTGCATTCTGGGAAGTGAATTCCATCAGGTAGCAGTTTGGATAAACTGACACTTCTGGGTGAGATGTTTATGGGACATGTGACCCATGTTTTGTCTTTGCTCAATAGACGATGTGAGGAGAGGGGGGCCGGCCGAACCATGTGTGCGCACACATGTGATGGCCCAGGCTGCTGCACACACACACACACACACACACACAGGAACACACACATGAGCACAGATGACACGTACCTGTGTGTCGTGGTATCAAGGGGAGATGGTTTGATCTGTGGATCTCTTTATTGACAGGTGTAGGTGATGACACTTAGGTAGGGGGTTGGTCTTACTCTTAAGGGGCGGAGCTTCAGACCGGAACAACCTCTAGTCAAGCCTGTATGTCCTAAAAACAGAGATTTATGGATGGAATTTCATCAAATCAAACTGTCTTGAAATTTGCAACAAAAAACAAAACAAAAAATCTGCCAATGGGGTTATCATCATCATCATCATCATCATTATAAAAAGAAAAATAAGACAATTTCTTTAAAGTGAATTTCTTTTTTCTTAATAAAAGGGGAAAAAAATCTTCTGAATGAAATTAAAACAAGGTTATTTATTAACCTTATTATAAGGTTAATAAATATTTTAATTATATTTCCAAAAAGTCAGGCATGTTACGGATTCTTCATCGCCGCTGTGTCTGCATCCACCGCGGATCCTTCGTGTTTACGCGATACCTCAAAAACTGTTTCATGGCACATTTTTTTAATTTTATAACGCCATAGACCTTAGTGGGAGGAAGAACTGGATTGATTTTGGGAAATGTCGGTTGCATATTTACACCACTAGGGGGAAAATCCAAGTTTTCAGGCCAACAGATCATTTACTCACTAAATGAGCGTTTTTCTTAACTTGACATAACTCTTGACATAACTTCCTAACTGTTGGCCCAATTTTGTCCAAATGTACCTCATATGATCCGACTCAAGAGGATCTAACTTGTATTTGTTGTTTTTTACTGCAATTGTTCATGTTTTATTCACTAGGGGGAGCTTTTTGTGAAAAACACAGTTTCTCTTCTTCTTTTTTTTTCAGTTACCATCAGTCCAACTGTCTAAATTTATCTCCTATGATTGTTTTACTCCTGAGCTCATGAAAACTAGTTAACTGTATTTATCTTCATCATTGAGTCACTCTGGGATCTGATCCTAGAGCAGACTGCTGACGTCATAGAAATAGTTAGCTTGAGTCAATATGGACTGTTTGAGATTATTAATGAGTCACGTTTCATTT
This sequence comes from Lophius piscatorius, assembly GCA_009660295.1. NCBI lineage: Eukaryota > Metazoa > Chordata > Actinopteri > Lophiiformes > Lophiidae > Lophius > Lophius piscatorius. The sequence goes on from VRLP01000066.1 coordinate 276,073, forward strand.
GAGGAGTTCAATGAAGCGGGGATTGTTCGTACAACGCAGGGGATTGGAGGATTCTCCAGGATATACCCTTGTTGTGGGAAACCCAGTTAGAAGCAGTATTTGTGCTGAGTACTGAGCAGTAGTAGTAGTAGTAGTCTCTTCTTCTACAGTTTGACAGACCGAGTCAAATGTTGACTCTGGTTGGACGTTCTGTTTACGACCACCTTTCAAAATAAAAGCATCAACACTTTTCGATCAGTCTCACCAGAATCCCCACGTCTGTAGGATTCAGTCCCAGCTCCGAACATCGCCGCGTCTAATTATATACACCCAAAGCTTTTGTTTACCGGTTCCATCCAGACTTCTGAGACGTCATTGTAAATGAAGTATAGCTTCATTTCCTGCTTTTATGCTCAATTTACTTTGTGCGCCTGTGTTTGGAAAAACAACGTTGGCAGTAAAGACGTTTTCTCATCCCACGGAAGGGATTTCTCAGAATGATGCCGCGGAGCGGTAACGGGCCTGGATGGATGCGTCTCACTTGTCTAACTCCTTGTGTTACTGCGGGATGTTTTGATTTACACTAGTCAGGTTAAAAGCTGGAAAACAATCGGGACCTTTTGCATGGCTAAGTTTTTCATGAAGTGCGGCGAAAAAGGAGGAGAAGAAGAAGGAGGAAGACGAAGTTCATCGCAGCGTTTGAAGCCCGGCCTTTGTAAAACGTCTTTGATATCCGAACTTCTATTTTAAATGAGGCTGAGTTGTTTGTGTTCTTTGAAAGGGTGACACCCGACTTTGATGGGAGGTATAATGATATGCGCGCCTGACTGAATATGGCTAAAAGTGTGTTTTAGCACATCAAAATAAAGCACTTTAAAAAGCATTAAAATGAGCTGGCCGATTAATAATTCACTCGTACCTGTGGTGCGCGGGAAGATGACTCCTCGCATTAGGATTCCTCCTTTTTTTGAAAGGCGTGCAATTTGATACAAGCGGATTCCGTTCCTTTCCTCCCCTCTGCCAGTCGCTAATCACCAAATAAGAGTGTTTCTCTGTTTTCACAAAGGAAAAGTCTGCTTGCGTATGAAAAATTTACGGCTTCCCAGCAGCTTATTAGAAACGCTTAGTTAAAAATAGCAACGCGCGTCGAGGGGGAGCGGGCCTGGGGTTCTGTTTGATGTCGGGGGGGGGGAAGAGGTAGGGTGGGGAGGTGAGGGTGCCGGGTTCGATGGCGTGTTGTCAGCGGAAAAGCTAGACAGCTGTAGTTTAAAGGAAAGGTCCCGTTTTGTGCTTCTTCTTTTTTTTTTTTCTTTGATTGATGAATCCAGTAGCCACTGAAAGCAAGAGCAGGGGATCTTGTATGGGGGGGGGGAGAAAGAAGAAGACCCCCATCATGCATTTGGTAAACACAGGAGCTCTTGTTTGGGTGTCGGTCCTCTGATGATGTTTGTACAGGAGGTTGTGTGATCGGATTCCGCGCGTCGGCCAGCCTGTTCTTCATCGGAGAGGTTCTCCGTCTTTCCGCGGTCCATCATTAGAACCACTGAAGGGTTTCTCCTCACGGTTGTCATGTAACTGTTGGAACAGAGCGCGACATTGTTCCTTTACAAACGACAGACGCTGTCAGACAGACGGCATTAGCGAAACGCAGGGAGGGGAAAAAAAAAAAAAAAAAAAAGGCTTCCTCCTTTTTTTAAAGCGACTGCCAATCTCGTTTCCTCCGTCTCGTTCCACCGCTCCTCAGTGTTCATTAAAATCATTTACAGCTACATCACACGCTTCTTGTCAAATGCGTATATGTATTCGGCGTGTCATCTCGGCGAAGACGCCTTCATTATTTGGTTGTTGTTGGGTTTTTTTTTTTGTTTGTTTTTTTTATGAATCTCACAGAAAATACGTATAAGTACATGTTCAGGGGATTCAGACGTATGCAAATGTTTTATGATATCCAGACGCCGCAGGAAGTATCCGTCAACCCGACAGATTTTTAGCACCTCCCTTTTAATAATGTGCGTCAAAAGAGATGAAAAACAATCTCTTGGCAGGTTTTTTGTCTGAAACCGTCTCTTCAGACGTGATTAATGTAAATATCTCATCCTGAACATAAAGTATTTTTCTCTCAAACATGTTTTTTTGATTATTGGCATCCTGCATTGAATATTTAGCTCCGCCCTCTTTTGCCACAATAACAGCCTGAGTCTCCTTCTGTAGTTGTGATGAGGTCTGAGGACACGTGGAGAAGATGTGAGGTCATTCCTCCACACAGAACCTCTCTGGCTCCTTCAGGTTCTGAGGTCCACGCTTGTGGACTCTCCTCTGCAGCACATCCCACAGATGTTCTGGTGGGTTCGGGTCAGGTTGACTGGGATGGTCATGGCAGAACCTTTATTCTGTGACCTCTGAACCATTCTTGGGTTGATGTTGAGGAGATCTTCAGATCCTTGTCCTGCTGGAAGGTCCAACCACGACCCACTTTAAGGTTCCTGACAGGCTTTTAGGTCTTCATCCAGTATCTGCTGGTGTTTGATGGAGTCAATGGAACCATGTCTTTAACAACATATCCAGAACCGCCCTTCAGCATCAGAGATACTTCACAATTTCTCTTTGGCTTTCTTTCTTGCTAAGCCACACCCATCTTAGATGTTTGTCGCCAAAAAACTCTACTTTGGTCTCATGTGACCTCTGACCTTGTTCCGGTGAAAGTCCCAGTGGTGTTTGTCAAACTGTAGCAGCGTTAGCTTGTGTGTGGACGACAGCAGAGGCTTTTTTCTTGCTACCCTCCCAAACAGCCGGTGTTGGTGTCGGCGCCATCTGATGGTGGTTAGGGAGACTTTCTGACACCACGAGTCAACTGACCTCTGACCTTCTAGCTGTGATCCTTGGAGACTCTTTTGCCAGTCCAACCTCCTCCTCCTCCTCACAGTGTGTGGGGTCAGTTTGCAGCAATGTCCTCTTCCAGACTATTGAACGTCTTCGTTTTTCATCTATAATAAACTTTTCTTTTCATGCAGCCGTTGAAGGAATGGAGAGTGTAGGAAAACAAAGCAAATAGAAAACATTTTCTACAGCCGTACTAGAGGGTCTTGCTCGCGGACTCTATGACATTTAGACTGCTGGACTCGAACCGCTGACCTGCTGATCTTCAGATCGGGAGACGACCACCAGCTAACCCAAGATTAGCTAATGACAAGAAATGAAAACAAATTTACTTCAAATGAGTATTTTTAATCTCTTGATTGAAGCTTTTAATGTCTTTGAATAGAATTTCCTTCTTCTTGTTCCTCTGCTGGGATGTTATGCAAACCATCACTGGACCTGGTTACCGGTTCAAACCAGCTCAAAACATTAGCTTGAATATCTGACTGAGAAAAAAAAAAAAAAGGAAGAGAGATTTGATTAAAATAAGATTAAGTTTCCTTTTCAGACCAAAAACAAGTTACATTTCTCCAAACAAGGTTGTTTTTAGTTCCTCAAAATTCCATTTTTTTGCAGTGTAGTCAAAGCTGCAGCTACGAAACAGGAAGTGATCCTGGATTAATCGGACACAACGATCTTCTCTGTGATTAAGAGGATAAAAAAAGTCTGGTGGGTTTTTCTAATAACTCCCTTCATAATCAGAGAGGTTAAAACTAGCCGCTGTTTCTGGAGAGGGGGCTGGGGGGTCCGTCGAGGAGGGGCTCCAACCAGCTTTCTAGCTTTCTGTTTTTGTGTCGAAAGTGAGGCTGGGAGAGAAGGGGACAGATGGAGAGCTGGTGAGGCTTACTCAGATACAGTCTTTGTCGTCACGGCCAATTAGGACTCCATAAATCTGATCAATCGGCCCCTCTTAAAGATCTCCCACCCTGACGCTGCACCAGCACCGTGACTAACACCCAACTACTGTATCCTGCTTTTGTTCTTGTCCAGGTTGATGAAAAAAAATGGCCGAAACATTGAAAAGCTGAGGAATAAAACACAGATGACAGATGTTTGGGTTTTTTTGGTTCGGTCTAACATGGAAGTTTAGACACTGTAAAAAATAATAAGTAGAAATATAATTATTGAATACTAGGGGTTTGTAAAAAAAAAAAAAATATATATATACTTTTTTACGGTATATTTCACTAATATAAGAAGTGTTGTGTCTCAGAAGCAGCATTTTTAACCTTTTTCATTTCAGGTTTAATTTTTTTCTGCTATTTTTAAGACCATAATGTCTAGAAATAAGATTTTAGAGAGATATTTAATCATTTTAAGGTAAAAAAGCTATTTTTATTTCTTCTTCTTACGATTTTTCTGGCAGCTTTCAAAGCCAACTTTCAGGTGCATACCGCCACCTACTGTACGGGAGGCTGTAAGACAGGCGCCAGTTTACGTAATTAAATCCAATTTAATTAGATAAATATATAAAATATATTCTATCAAGCAAACCAGTCGTTACTCAGAAATATATTATGCCTCTCTGCGTCTCCATCACATAGTTTCCACCGCTTCCCAGGATCCACCTCAAATCCCATTAAAATATCTCTTTGAGTGAGCTGCAAAGACTCATGCTGAGCATTTCAGGTATTTTCAACATTATACGTCTCGACAATGAGGTGCGACGAGATATTTTAATTAGAAATAAGAGGAATATACTCCTTCAGGTCTGAGAGTTTTTGCAGTGTATGTCAGCCACACTTGCTGTTTTATGTCGACACGTTGGATTTACAGGTTAATCACAAGGTCTGTATCTTTGTACAATTTAACAGATATGACCTTGATTTAAGAGTGTTTTATCTGAGTTTTGAGTTCATCCCTGAGTGGAAAAACATGAGTTTATGTCTTTATTCAGTCCAAATGTATATACTGAGAAATTTCCTGGTAAGAAGAAATATCTTGTCGGACAGAAATTGAGCAGAAATTACCTTGATTTAAGAGATTTTATAATGAAATTTTTGCAGTGTAGGATCTCCCTGAGTGGAAAAACATGAGTTTATGTCTTTATTTAGTCCAAATGTACTTACAGAGAAACGTCCTGGTTAGAAGAAATATCTCGTTAGACAAGAATAAAGCAGGTATGACCTTGATTTAAGAGATTTTATCTGACTTTTGAATTCAGTTTTTACAGTGTAGGGTCTCCCTGAGTGATAAACATGAGTTTGTGTCTTTATTTATACCCTGCGGTCGGTTAGATGAGCAGTTATTGTCCCGTTAACAAGTACTCCTCCTCCTCCTCAGAGACCGCCAGGACCACTCGACCTTTGGTGGTGACCTTAATATCCATCAGTCTGTCCATCACTCTGATCTCTGCTGGTCATTAGACGCAGTAAGCCCCTCCACACCTAACCTCCTCTGACAGATACACAGGGTGGGCTTTTGTCTGAAAGCACAAAAGGAAAAGCAGAAATGGGCAAGAAAAAAAAAAAGAAGGAAAATAGCTGAGAGTCAATTAGGTGATTATTAATTCATGCCTCTTTTCCGTATCAGAGGCTTTTGTGCCGTCAAGTCCCGTAAGCGAACTGGACTTTGGCACCTGGTCTCACCTCTCACGCTTGGGCCGTATTATTCAAGCGGCATCAGGGGCGGTCGCCGGCGCCCAGAGCAGAACAACAGGCTGCCGGAGCTTTGAGAGGGAGAAAAAAGATGGCTGCCAGGCGGCGTGACTGACACAGCGGTGACTGAATTAACCAGCGCGGGTCGTCTGCCGTGGAAACCCTCCAGGACCGCAGTCGCAGCTGGCGCTCTGTCCTCGGGCCGGGGTTATCCATATTCTAAGAAGGCGATGTACAGTAAACAACATGTAAGGACGCGGAGGTCGGGGGGGGGGGGAATATATTCCCAATTTGTTTTTGAGAGGGGAAATTCCCCACCTACTGGCTGTCACCGGGTCGTCAAGATCTCCGGAGCCTCGGCCCCCTCATTACCGCAGCTCCCGTCTCGCCGTGGCAGCTCCAGGCCTCCGGTTGTAAAAAACAAAAACAAAAACATAACCTTTCGTCCCGGTCGGGCCGTGCCAGCGAGGCTGCGGAACTTTACCTCCATCCGCCGTGAGAGCGAGTCATTAATATGGAGATGATTCGACTCCCCTGCCGCTGCAGCTCGCTCGCCTTTAATGCTAAGCTAACAATGCCTGAATGGACTCTTCTTTCCTTTTTTTTCCATTCCTGTGCAGCTCTTACGTCTGGAGCACCAGTCAGCGCCCAGAGCAGTAAAAGACAGAGTTCCACTTCATCTAATACCTCTCAGGTTATTCTAATACTTTTATTAATTGAACCAGAAACATTCTAAAACGGAAACCTTGGACTAACAGGCTGACCGTGAAGCTTATATGCGAGATCATTCCTACTATGCACGAAGCTCCAGTGTAGAAACGGAGACTTAAAGGCAAGGCGGAGATACGGAGAGGTGATGATAATCAGCAGAAGCGTTCTGAACGACGGGATGAGTCGGCGTTCACCTTTACGGGACGCGGCGGAGACGCGGCGGCGGAGCTCGGCCATTAGACGCCGCCGCGTTGTAAAAGTCATAAACATTGAGCTTTCAGGGAGTTGGCTCGCAAACAAGGACAATTTATGGCCTATTATCTTCAAAGACAAAAGGAATTAGAATTTGAGGGATGACAAGCACTGGAGGGGCGTGATCTGAATATGTAAACATTTTTCTGCTGGTTTCTCACTACTTAGGGTTTAAAAGCGACGACTCGTCTCCTCCGCCCTGAACGCCGCCCAGTTTGGAGTGACAAGAAGATGAGCTTGATGCATTCGGTTGCAAATAATCGTGAGCGCGACATTTTTCATGCTTAGATAAAGTCTAATGTCACACCTGCAGTGTTACTTTCTACAACAATCCACAAAATTTAGAATGTCTTCTTTTTTGTTTTTATATACTTTTTTTTTAATATCTTTTTTATAATTTTAAAAAATTCTTCTTATATTACCTTTAAAAAAAATACATGCTTTTTATATTATTATTATTATTATTTTAATTAATTCTAATTTTCATTCGTCATTTTTTCCCTACAAATTTAAGAATATATATATATATATTTTTTTTTTAAATAATAAAAAAAAAACTCTGAAATTATTTCAATAACTATATTATTATTTAATTTTAATATATATTATTATTATTTGAATTAAATTATTAATTCTATTTTTTCCGCCTTTTTTTTTTCCACAAGAAATGAAACTTTTATTTATTTATTTTTCCAGTAATGTCTGTCCTTAAATAAACAACACATTGTATAAAGCACAATAAAAAAAACAAATAATCTCATTTAGGGGATGTCAATCATCATTTTTACATTTTACCTTTTTTTTTTGTCGCAAAATAAAAAAACAATTTCATTTTAAGAAAATATAAAATATCCTTCCTTTTCTATATCATACTTTATGAAGATATTCCAGCTGATGTTGAGCTAGTTTGAAGAAGTAACATGTTCCAACCATGTTTTGCAGAATATCCCAACCTCATTTTAAGAAGAAGGAAATTCTTTTTAAAGAGTTTTTGTCCTTTTTTATAAAAAAAAAATAAAAAATTCTGTTGTGAGAATTGAATGGAGTCGGGTCACCTGATGACCTGGCCCGGTCCTGGTTGATGTGTGCCGTTCCGGGTGGTAGGGTGACCTCAGATGATGCGTTCAGGTGACGTGGGAGTGGAGTGAGGTGGAGTTGTGGAGGAGGAGGACACCGCCGTGACTGAGAGGTTAATGTCTGGGAATGAGAGGTTCCTTTTGTTTAACATTCCCTTTGTTTATTGGCGGATGTGTTTAATGGGATTGACTGTGACTCGACCCTAATGGGGGGCTCCCCGGCTGATCCCGTGTCTCTGGGAGATCTCGCAGGCTGCTCCGTCCAAAGCCCGGTCCCCCACCGGGTAATCAGCTCAACCGCCTTCGTCCTTATTGGAGCTGACGTTTTAATGTCTGGAACAGCAGCGTGGTCAGCCCCGCTTAACCTGACCCCCACGCCACACCGCCCCTCCCCCCTACCAGTGCCCTCTTTTCTCAATTTGCCCCTATTGGACGGCACAAATCAGGCCAAATTTAACTCTTTATGGGTTTGTTAGGGTTCGGAGAAGCACCTCCCTTAAGTTCCAGAGGAAACTGTTTCCATTGGCGACGAACACCCGTGAGGATTCTCTTCCTCTGTGCCGCCTCGACTTCACTCCTTTCCTTTAAAACGTGTTGTGTTTGGTTGAAAACGAGAAGCGGAGAAAGAAGAAGAAGAAGTTCTGTTTTGTGGATACAATTACCTCCAACAAGGATTTTATGTTTTTACCTCCGTTTGTATGTTTGTTAGTAAGATTACAGAAAAACTAATGGATGGAATTTCATGAAAGTTTACGGAGAGAAAGGTTTTGGAATATCCTAGAGAGGGTTAAGTTTTGGTGACGTTACATTATGACCTCACAATGTGACGACGTAATCACTTTTTATTAATCATTGCATATAGGGCACTCAGGGTTGTTGTTTTTTGCAAAACTCATTTATTAATTAACAGATTGGCATCAAATTCCACCCAGAGGTAGATTTTACTTTATCCTAGAGTCCATTAGATTTTGGTGATGTTATGTTTATCACAGCATTTAAAATAAAATAAAATAATATAAAGCAGATCCGCTCCTTGTCTTTGTTGTTGTTCACACTTTAAATTACTGGATTTCACCTGACATGAAAATACCTACTCCTATTAGGTAACTTGAGAAAGAGTCGTTCCAGAACCAAGCTGTTTAAACCCGAGTGGGTCCGTTTACGTTTCCCGCTGCATCTTTGTCTACCTAGTCTCAAGTTCAGAACCTCACACGGACTGAAAAAAGATTTTGTGAAACTCAAAGATGCACCCTGGGGCAAATTAATATTTTCATGACCCGCATGTGGTGTTGTGTGATGTCCTGAACCGTCAAACCTGGAATGAGACCCATCAGAACATGTTGGCTGTGAGTTCTCCTGCAGCAGCTTCAGAACTTTTTCTCTGGCCGATCTGGACTTCATCATATTTAAGGAAAAAAATCCAAAAACCCTTCATCCACAGTTTTTACTAGTCCTTTAGTCCTACAGTGTATCCCCCCAAAGCCCCCAATCCCCTGCGTTGTACAAGCATTGAACGCCTCAAATTAGAGGAGAAAAAATGTCAGAAAACAGTGTTTTTCATAAAAATAAAATAAAAAGCTCCCCCTAGTGGGTAAAATATGAACTATTAGAGTAAAATATGAAACATATACAAGATAAAACGTCTCAAGTCGATTCATACGAACTAAATTTGGACTAAATCGGGTCGACTGTTAAGAAATGATGTCCCGAAAGCTGTGATTCTGAAGATAAAACTCCCCCTAGTGGCGGAAATATATAACTGACCCTTCCAAACGTCAATCCAGTTCTTCCTCACACTAAGGTGTTTGTTGGCATAACATGTGAAAATTATGTTTGACATAGTTTCAGGGTTCACCTGAAGCATCTGTGGCGGCGGTGGATGCGGACATGATGATGATGATGATGATGATGATGATGATTCCATGATAACCATTTAATACCTGACCTGCTCCAAAGGCTGCCTTGTCCTCGTCTTCTCTGATTTGTCTGCTCTGACCTCTCCACCTCTCTGCGTTCATGTGTCTGCAGGGTCCGGCCACTTGGAACAGCACCAGTCAGATTCCCCGATCCCCTCCAAAAGGCCGTCTTCGCGGTCGGGGGCCTCGGAGAGCCCGCTGGCCTCAAAGCGTCCCCGGACAGCTGAGAAGAGCGCCGCCGCGGAGCAGGTGAGAGTCACAAATCACGCCATCCTGACAACACTGATGTCATCAGATGTTCATAAAACTCCCATAATTAGGGCTCAGGGTTAACAGGCCGCCGTCACAACGCTCTCATTATGAGCCCCAAACTTACACATTAATTACAAAAGAAGTTCCCCTCCGATAATTTTTGACTTACTTTTCTCACTGACCTCCTTTTCAAACGATGCTCCAAATTATTTTAACCTTCCCGGCGCACTATCACTGCTAATTGTGTATAAGGTGGAAAATCAATATAGTTTTTGACAGATGCAAGCACTTTGAAGTCGGTGCCAAGACCGGGTGCTGCTCAGTATTACACAGTTGTCTGTGATCAGAGGGATCTGCCTGCCGGGGGGAACCGGGCCCCAATCCTCCGCCTGATCTACAGCCTCACTTCAAGCTCGCCGCAGCAGCTCCACCATATTAACTCTCTCTCTCTCTCTCTCTCCCTCTCTCTCCCTCTATGTGTTCTTGTCTCCGCCTCCACCAAGATGTACCAGTGCCCCTACTGCAAGTTCACCAACACGGACCTGAACCGGCTCAGAATGCACGTGATGACTCAGCACTCTGTCCAGCCCATGCTACGATGCCCCTTATGTCAGGACACGCTCAACAACAAGATCCACCTGCAGTTCCACCTCACACACCTCCACAGCGTGGCCCCCGACTGCGTGGATAAGCTCATCGCCACAGTGAGTCCCACCATGTGCCGCGCTTTTACAGCAGCGGCGGGAGAGTAACTAAGTAGATCTACTCACGTACTGTCAGGAAGAAAATCAAATTTGAGCCGCTTGTACTTTACTGGAGTGTTTTCTATTTGATGCAACGTTTCAAATCTACTCCATTACTTCCATAATTGTTACATCTGACAGCTTTAGTTACTTTTCATATTTCAATTATGTCTTTTTTTTTAAACAAAATGCTTGAAACCGTCTTGGATCCTTTTAAAAGGTGATTCTTTAGAGAGATTTGGTTCCAACCATTACAGCGCTTTAAAGCATAAAGTAATCAGAGTACTTTACAGAGGCCACATAGATCTATATATTTAGGCGACAGGAAAAGTAACTCAAAAACTACCTCAAATTTCAACTTAAGGAAAATACTTGAGAAAATGTACAGAGTTACGTTCTTTTAACATTTACAACAGGAAGATGAATGAAGTTTTTTTTTTATTCAATTCATACTTCTTTATTTTCCGAGAATCATACCTTTTTTATTATTATTATTATTATTATTATTATTATTATCATTTATTAATATTTATTTTATTTATTGTTATTTATGTATTTAAAAAAAATTTTTTTAGAGGAAACATCCCTTATTTAAATTTATTTTTATTTATTTATTCGTATTTATTTTTTAATTTTTAAGAGGAACTAAAGTTTTTTTTTTAATATTTACTTTTATTTATATATATTATATATATAATTATTTAATGTTATATTTATATTTAATATTTAGTTATATGTATATTTTTATTTAATGTTTGAATTTTTTGTGTTTTTTTAGAGGGACTGTACAGGAACAAGTACTTTTACTTTGATACTTTAAGGATATTTTGCAGACAATACTTTGTGCAGTGTTGGTACTTCCAGGATCTGAACCCTCCATTGTTTCCCAGTTTTATATTTCTGGGCCGTCATTGTTTGAGAATGCTTTTCTTTACTCACATGCATTTATTCAAGGAAACTAGAAGTTCCTGCGTTTTGCCAGATTGGTATGTACGAGCGCGGAATACCAAATACACGCGCTTCATTCCTGTCGGCCGGCGCCGCAGGAACCAGAATGCACAAGTACTTTAGGTAATGCATTATCCAAAGTTTATATAAGTCAGGGAATGCGGTGCAGGAAAAGAACAATAGACGTAACAAATGTGTGGCCTTGCCTCCCCAGGAAGTATGTTTTATGTATTAGGTAGTAGTAGTGCGTACTGAATACTCAGCACCACTCTTTGTTTGGATTCCACTTTCTGCCTCCAGCATGTCTCTCACTGTGTTCGTCGTCATCCTCAGTCCTTCATACTTTTGAGGGGGAGGCGAGGAAACTGAAGCCGGTGTTGCGCAGTTAAAGTCCAATATATTATGAAATAAGCCCCCAATCCCCTGCGTTTTACAAGCAACATTCTGATGGAACTCCCTAATGTAAGATCAAAGTTATGTCCGAAAAACAGCGTTTTTTTCATAAAAGAGCTCCCCCTAGTGTTGGAAATGAACAACAGACCTCTCCTCAAATCAGTCCTGTTCTTCCTCATACTGAGGTTTATTGAGGTGTTACACTTACTAAAGAAAATTTGGCATGAAACTGTTTTAGTTTTTAGTTATCGGAAAGGATCTGCAGAAGCGCCAATGATAACGTCTTTCGATGAAGTTAATTACTTATTTTAATTTAATCGTACATTTTCTCTGTGGTGCGATAACAGTTTATTAATGAAACTCCTGACCGGTGAGATTACAAACGAGGCTTCGGCTCAGAAACCACTGAGAGGATTCAGCGGAGTCACTTTAGCTATTTTTATTTTTTTTATTTTGTTTTTTATTCTATGTATTTAGTTTTGTTTTAAGAGGAACTATACCTTTTTTAATTTATTAATTTTAAATTTTATTTGTATTATTATTTTTTTATAAGAAACATACCTTCTTTTAAAATAAATTTTTTATATTTTATTTGTTTGTTTGTTTGTTTTCTTGGTTTTGTCTGAGAGAGAGAGAGACGCGCCCCCTAGTGAGTAAAATATGAACTATTGCTGTAAAATGTGATACGTATAAGATAAATCTCCTCCAGTCGATTCTGATTCGCCAAATAAACTCCCACTGGTGTCGGATATATATGACTGACATTTCCCCAAATCAATCCAGTTCTTCCTCGCACTGAGGTCGATAGGAACTTAAAATCTGAAAATAATCCACGGAATATTTTTATGATTATCACGTTAACATCAGGAATCGATTCCATAATAACCTCGACTTTATCTGGAATATTAATAGCGCTATATTAATAATGTTTCACAAGCAACAGGAGATTCATAACATCCCTATGAGTACAGCACAGAATTATACTAGAGTGAGAGAGAGAGAGGGAGAGAGAGAGGGAGAGAGAGAGAGAGAGTGCAAAGAGAAAAAAAAAAGACGATGGGTGTATAAAGGGATGAGCGGTGTGAGATTGAACGAACCATTTTACATTCTTGGCCGGTAATAAAAGTCACGCATTTCAGAATTAATTAGGCTCCTCTCCTCCGACATATGAAAAGGATAATGTAGCATTTTCCATTTGTATTCAGCGGTGATAAAAACCTGCTCGCTTTAACGTGTGTTATATTATCTCTGTTCTATCGCCGCTCTCATGTAGAGCGTCAGTACATTACTACCTCTATAAAAGAAATAAATATCTCCGTCCAACATTCTAATGTCTGTGCCATTTACTCTGGAGGAGGAGGAAGATGGCGAGGCAGCAGGCGGAGCGATGTTTGACTCTGCGACCGTCCAGCGCAGGATTAAACAGAGGGAAGATTTGCTAAGTTATATACGAGAAAAGGGACTAACATTTTATATAAAGACTAGGGTCCTAAATGGTTTATAATGAATTAGGTTATAAACACTTTATAAGTCATTACTTAACGTTTATAAACAGCTTATAACATAGCTTTCATTTTATCAATGTGGGTCACTATTTGGCAATATCAAGTGATCAGTACAGATAAGTGGGCTCACTATTTGGCAAGCGTCAGTTCTTTGATACCCTTTGAGTTATAACAGCTTATTAATGATTTCAAAGGTGTTTACGACTTAATTAGTAAACTGCATACAAAAACATGTATAAATACTTAATAAGGGGAGTCTTATTGTAAAGTGGTAATAAAAAAAAAAGAATATATCTGTTTAATGAACATTAAATAAAGAACGGAAAGAATTCTCTTCATGTAGAAAACAGAACTATTCGATTTTTAGCCGATTATTTTTTCTTTATTCTGTCGGTATTACATTCAATTAAATAAAATGATATTTTCTTTACTAGCCACAACTGAAGCTGCATCTTAGAGCATGTTGACTTCATAGAAATAGTTATTTTGAGGGAATGTGGAGTGTTGAATGCGTTGACGAGTGTAGAGGAGGAGGGAATAAACATTATAAATAATAAACAGAGGTTTCTGTCAGTCACACATGATTGACTCTAACCTCTAAAGACTGAGGTGAACACAGGTATTTTACCGGTGCGTACATATTTATCCTTGAAATGTTCCAATTAAAAGAGCGCAGAGGACATTTTTCAATTTAGAATCTATTCCTTTTTGACAGCAATGAAATTGTTTTTTCTTCGTATTTCTTTTTTTTTTATTGTTTTATTAAGGAGCAGCCTGATAGTGCAGTTAGTCTTAAACTGGATTATGTCCAATTAAATCTGTGTTTACTGCAGTGCTGGGAATTATAAGGCTATCTCTTAATGGTATAAGATGGATGGATGCAATTTCCTTTTTTTGACGCTTAAAAAAAAAAAATGAAATAAATAAAAATTCATTACACCTATTTTATGAGCCCCTTTTATCTTAAACAGCACAACCTTTCCTGGCATGTGTATCGTATTTGGTTCATATTGGTGTGTATGCACATGTGCACGTTTGTCGGGTGATTGATTTGGAAACGCTTTTATTTTTACGTTTGCTGAAAGATTCCCGGTGCTAAATAAAAAAATCTAATATTTTAAAACTGTCAATCACTTGCTTCAGAACTACCGTGTGACCCAGTTTGTGTCTCTAGTTTAACCCTTTAATCAGTCGTCGCGATATCACTTCTAAAGCTCGTGCTTGCAGGAATGTCATTATTCTTTTTTTTTCCGTTTTCCCCCCAGGTAACAGCCAGTGAATTACTGCCAGCTAGCATGTTCATACCTGTACCGGGTCCAGACAGAGAAACGCAGAGCGCCCCTCATGCTACCGCCAACAACAACTCTGAAGACACAAAGAAGCAAACTGGTTAGTACAAAAACATTTTTTTAAACCGGTGGTTTTCTTTGTTTGCGCTGTAAACAACAAATTAGGCAAACATGGACGATTGTTCAGTGCATAAGATTACATCAAAGGTTTATTAGGGCACCATAAAGCCCCTCAGGTGAAATGACAAAAACAGAATTGTGTCTTTGTGGGTTTGTGCTGGCGGGGGGGATCGTGGGATTGCACGAGGAAGTCAAGAGAAGTATGTTAGAGTGATGAAAGATATGTGTGAGAGCAACATGACAGCGCTGAAGTGTGCAGTAGGAGTGATGGATGGGTTCGAGGTGGGACTGCACCAAGGACCGGCACTGTGCCCCTTCTTGTTTACTATGGTGATGGTCAGGCTGACAGATGAGGTCAGGCAGGAGTCTCTATGGACTATGATGTTTGTGGATGACATTGCGACCTGTAGTGAGAGCAGGGAGCAGGTGGAGGAAAACCTGGAGAGGTGGAGGTAAGTGCTAGAGAGAAGAGGAATGAAGGTCAGTGGCGAGACAGATAACGTGTGTGAATGAAAGGTGGAATGATGAGGATGAAGGAGAAGAGGTTGAGAAGGTGCAGGAGTTTAAGTTATTGGTTTCAACTGTTCAGAACAAAGGGGAGTGGAAAAGAGGTCAGGAGATGAGCGCAGGTAGGGTGGAGTGGGTGGAGAAGAGTTATCTGTGACAGAAGTGTAGCAGGAATGTAGGGAAAGGTTTCCAAGATGGTGGTGAGATCAACTCTGCTGGATGGTTTAGAGACGGTGGCTCTGACCAGAGGACAGAAGGCAGAGCTGAAGATGCATAGATGTTTTCTGGGAGTGAGGAGGATGGACAGGATTAGAAAAGGAGGACATCAGAGGGACAGTCCAGGTTAGACGTCTTGGAGACAAAGTCAGAGAGGCCAGGTTGAGATGGTTTGGGCCCGTGAAGAGGAGGGATAGTGGATCTACTGATAGAAGGATGCTGGAAATGGAGCTGCCAGGCAGGAGAAAAAGAGGAAGACCAAACAGGAGGTTTCTGGATGTGGTGAGAGAGGACATGCAGTTGGTTGGTGTGACAGAGGAAGATGCAGAGGAAAGTCGAAGATGGACACAGATGATCCGCTGTGGCGACTCCTAAAGGGAACAGTCCGAAGAAGGAGGAGAATAAAAGACTCAACCTAATTAGTTATTCTGGCTTTCTTATTTACAGATGCCAGAGATGCTGATCAAGAGAAGGAGTTGTCACTGCCTACAGAAGTAACTGAATCTCGCAAGTCACCTCCAGAAGATCAGCAATCGGAGAGGGATGATGCCACAGGATTCCTGTGCTGGAAGAAAGGCTGTAATCAAGTGTTCAAGTCCTCCAACTCTCTGCAGATGCACTTCAATGAAGTTCACAACAAAAGGCCCCAGTTGCCTGTTTCGGATCGGCACGTCTACAAGTATCGCTGTAACCAGTGCAGCCTGGCCTTCAAGACCATCGAGAAGCTGCAGCTCCATTCACAGTACCATGTGATCAGGGCGGCCACCATGTGCTGCCTCTGCCAGCGGAGCTTCAGAACGCTGCAGGCCCTGAAGAAACATTTAGAAACCAGTCACCTGGAGCTGAGTGAAGCTGATATCCAGCAGCTTTATGGGGGCTTCTTGATGAATGGTGACATTATGGTCATGGGTGACCCGTCCCTCGGCGAGGAGCCTGGAAGTCTCGGAGAAGATGAAAAAGAAGGAGACGAAAGCGACCCAGAGGAAAAACAAAGTCCAACAGACAGTGACTCTGGCTCGCTATTGGAGGATTCTGGATGCGAACCTAAGCGTGCTCTGCCGTTCAGGAAGGGCCCCAACTTTACCATGGAGAAGTTCTTGGATCCATCTCGCCCGTTTAAGTGCACTGTATGCAAAGAGTCTTTCACGCAGAAGAACATTCTCCTGGTTCATTATAACTCTGTCTCCCACCTGCACAAGGTGAAGAGGGCCCTTCAAGAGTCCACCACTGGCCAGCCTGAGCCCACCAGCAGCCCTGACAACAAGCCATTCAAGTGCAGCACTTGCAATGTGGCTTATAGCCAGAGTTCTACTCTGGAGATCCACATGCGCTCTGTTCTACACCAGACCAAAGCCAGGGCAGCCAAACTCGAGGCAGCAGGAGGGATCACTAGCTCTGCATGTGTGACCGGTTCAAGTGGTGGGGGTTCCAACATCAGCACTTCAACATCTGGTCCAAACTCAGCCAGCAACTCGACTACTAGCTCTTCTAACCATAATTCCTCTGGAGCTCAGACAGTTCAGAGTCTTCTTGGAGGAAGCCGTATGAGTCAGACGCACAGTGCTGAAAACCTAGGGAACTCTTCGGTGAACTGCCGTTCTTCACCGAGTGAGAACCACGAAGTGAAGAAATCAAAATACGCAGACATGATGTCTGCTAGGGGGCAACAACAACAGCAACAACAGCAACAACAACAACAGCAACAACAGCAACAACAGCAACAGCAGCTGCAGCAACAACAGCAACTAGCCCAGGCACAAGCCCATCTTCAGCAGGAGCTCCAGCAGCAAGCTGCTCTTCTGCAGTCACAGCTATTCAATCCAGCACTTCTGCAGCACTTCCCGATGACAACTGATGCACTTCTGCCGCTGCAGCAGCAACAGCTGCTCTTCCCTTTCTACATCCCTGGAGCAGAGTTCCAGCTGAACCCTGAGATCAGCATTAACAACTCGCTCGGCTTAGCAGGATCCTCCACCTCCTCACTGTTGGAAGATCTGAAAAACTCAGCCCAGCAGAGTTGCTTGCAGCAGCAATTGATGCACCACCACTTTCAGCAGCAACATCAACAGCAACAGCAGCAACAACATCAACAGCAGCAGCAGCAGCAGCAGCAGCAGCAGCAACAGTCTCACGCACAAGCTCAAAGTCAGATGGCCTTGCTGCAGCAAAGCGCATCCCTCCTCCAGCATGCAGAAAAAAAGCAGAGAATGTCCTCCTCTCAGAACGAGAAGGACAGAGAGATACAAAGAGAGAAGGACGCGTATGAAAAAAATGAGGAGTACATGAAAGATTCAGCAGATGGCAAGTCAAAAGAAAAGAAGGAAATTCAGCATATTTCTATAAGCATAAACCATGACCCTGGTCTGCTTCCACCCAGGATTGCCTCAGACGCTCGAGGAAATGCAACCAAAGCCCTGCTGGAAAACTTTGGGTTTGAGTTGGTGATTCAGTACAATGAAAATAAACAGAAAGCCCAGAAAAAGATAGCTGGACCGACAGGATCAAACGGTCCAGGTGGGATAACAAGATCCCTGGACCCTATTGAGGGATTAGAGAAACTGGAATGTGAAGCCTGTGGCAAGTTGTTTTCAAACATCCTGATTCTGAAGAGTCACCAGGAGCACATCCACCAGGCTTTCTTTCCATTTCGATCACTTGAGAGATTTGCCAAGGAATACAGAGAGCAGTATGATAAACTCTACCCACTGAGACCTCCTACACCAGAGGCTGCTCCAGCTCCTCCACCACCCCCTCCTGCGCCCCCACTCCCTCCTCCTCCACCCCAAAGAGCTTCAACACCAAATATTCCTGTATCCGCTGCTTCGCTCACCCCTCCGACTATGCCCACCCCACAGCCGCAGATTTCAATGGCGCAGATCCCCATGTCGATGGATTTGCCCCTCTTCTCGCCGCTCATGATGCAATCAATGTCTCTCCAGTCCCTGCCCTCGCAGTTGGGTCCCCAGTTGCAGTCTCTTGAACCCGGCCTAGCCTCAGACCTGGCCCAGTTGTACCAACAACAGCTCACGCCTGCCATGTTGCAGCAGCAGCAGAACAAGAGGCCGCGGACACGCATCACAGACGACCAGCTCAGAGTCCTGCGACAATACTTTGATATCAACAATTCACCAAATGAGGAGCAGATCAAAGAGATGGCAGACAAGTCGGGGCTGCCACAAAAAGTCATAAAGCACTGGTTCAGAAATACCCTTTTTAAAGAGCGGCAGCGCAACAAAGATTCACCTTACAATTTCAATAATCCACCAACGACAACACTAGAAGAAACAAAAGTTGACTCTAAACCTCCGTCCCCTGAACCCCAGAGACAGGAATACTATGGTAGTAAGAGATCATCCAGGACCAGATTCACCGACTACCAGCTGAGAGTGTTACAAGACTTCTTTGATGCCAATGCCTATCCTAAAGATGATGAATTTGAGCAGCTCTCCAACCTTCTCAATCTCCCCACCCGCGTAATTGTAGTGTGGTTCCAAAACGCTCGCCAGAAGGCAAGGAAGAACTATGAAAACCAGGGCGAAGGAGTGAAAGAAGGTGAAAGACGGGAATTTTCTAATGACCGCTACATTCGCACCTCCAATCTGAACTACCAGTGCAAGAAATGCAGTCTGGTTTTCCAGCGGATATTCGATCTAATCAAACACCAGAAGAAGCTGTGTTACAAAGATGAAGACGAGGATGGACAGTATGACAGCCAAAACGAAGATTCGCCAGATTTCTCCAATGATTGTTACACTCCCTCTGGGTCTTCCTGTCACACCCCAATGCCCTCATCCTCAAGTCTCTGCCCACTTCCACCATCCTCTTCAGCTTTCTCACATCTCCCAGGTGCTGAGAAAGAGGAGGCATCACCAGCAACCACCTCCAGCCTCTACGATGAGAAGCCCAAGCAGCTGCCGGAAACGTCCTCTGATCCCAGAGAGAACCAAACCTCCATCAAGCAGGAGATTGTGCATCAGTCTGAGGTGCAGCACCATCGGCCTCAGAGAGAGGAGAAGATTCAAACTGTCACCAAGCCTCTCAAACATTCATCTCCTTCATTCTCTCAGCAGCAACAGCAGTGTGGTCCCTCAGCCTCTCAGACCTCATCCCAAAGCTCTCACATCAATCTCAGCACACACCTGACATCCGCCACGCAGCAGCTGGCTCAACAGATGATCCCGTACCAATGCGAGCAGTGCAAGATCGGCTTCCCCTCTTTTGAGCACTGGCAGGAACACCAACAGCTGCACTTCCTTTCTGTCCAAAATCAGTTCATCCACCCTCAATTCCTCGACCGTCCAATCGACATGCCTTTCATGTTGTTTGATCCCAGCAATCCACTCCTGGCGAGTCAGCTCCTTTCTGGGGCAATGCCGCAGATTCCCAGCAGCTCCGCCACCTCGCCGTCCACGCCGACTTGCACCATGAACTCCCTGAAGAGGAAGCTAGAGGAGAAAGCTGGAACCAGCCCTGGAGAGAATGACAGCACAAATAGTGAAGAGCCACAGAGAGATAAGCGGCTCAGAACCACCATCACACCCGAGCAGCTAGAGATCCTTTATCAGAAGTATTTATTGGACTCGAATCCTACAAGGAAAATGCTCGACCACATCGCCCACGAGGTTGGATTAAAGAAGCGAGTAGTGCAAGTCTGGTTCCAGAATACCAGAGCCAGAGAGAGGAAAGGCCAATTCAGAGCAGTGGGGCCCGCTCAAGCTCATCGGAGGTGCCCTTTCTGTCGGGCTCTGTTCAAAGCCAAAACAGCCCTCGAGGCACACATTCGCTCTCGTCACTGGCATGAAGCTAAACGAGCTGGATATAATTTAACTCTTGCAGGGATGCTGCCTGATCCGGATGGCCTGCAAATAAAAATGGATGTTTTAGAGACCTCGAATTATTCCCAACTGGCCCCGTCAAACAGTGACGGACAAAGCTCCTCCATGTCACCGGTGAACAAAAGCATGGATTTGTCCCCCAGAGCTCTGTTGAGCCCCTCATCCATTAAGGTAGAGGGAATGGAAGATTTTGAGAGCGCCATGGCGAGCATGTCCGCTGTGAACCTCAGCTTTGATCAGAACAAACTGGATAATGACGATTGTTCTTCTGTAAATACTGCCATCACAGACACGACAACAGGTGATGAGGCCAATGCCGATATCGACAGCGCTGATGCAAAGCACAGCCAGAATAGTGGCGACTACCTGTCTAAGTCTGGGGGCTCGGTCCCTCTCCTCGAAAATGATGACCAGATGTCATCAGGGCTGGTGAGCCCTGCTACAAGCTATTATGCTAAGGACTATGAAAATGAGCATATTATCGAACACAGTGAGACATCGAGCCTTGCTGACCCCTGCTCCCCGAGCCCTGGAGCTTCGGGTACCAGGAGCATCGACAGCGGCGATCGACCTGGTCAGAAGCGGTTCCGGACCCAGATGACTAACCTCCAGCTGAAATTGTTGAAATCCTGTTTCAACGACTACAGGACTCCCACGATGCTGGAATGTGAAGTTCTTGGCAATGATATTGGGCTTCCAAAGAGAGTGGTTCAGGTGTGGTTTCAAAACGCCCGTGCCAAGGAGAAAAAGGCAAAGCTCAACATGGCCAAGCACTTCGGAATAAATCAGACTTCCTACGAGGGGCCGAAGACTGAATGCACTTTGTGTGGTGTCAAGTACAGTGCCCGTCTCTCTGTTCGTGATCACATTTTCTCCCAGCAACACATTTCCAAGGTAAAGGATACCATTGGCAGCCAGATCGACAAGGAAAAAGAATACTTTGACCCAGCGACAGTCCGCCAACTCATGGCCCAGCAAGAGATGGACCGCATTAAGAAGGCCAATGAAGTTCTGGGACTGGCACAGCAGCAGGCTATGCAGCAGCAGGGGATGTTTGACAACCCTGCAATGCAGGCTCTCAATCTGCAATCAGCCTATCCAAATCTGCAGGGCATCCCACCTGTCCTTTTGCCAGGTGTTGGCAGCCCCTCGCTTTCCAGCTTTAACTCGTCTAATTCAGGTACATCATTGTATGACAGTCCTGATTTTTCAACTCAATCTAAACTCATCGCATATTGTCTTTATATTCGAAACATAGTGATAGCAACCATACAGAACACAGTATTTCTCTGCTGATGAGTCTTTTTTGTCTTATATTCTCACCAGCACTCGCTCCCTCGGAACATAGAACATGTGCGATAATGAAATGGGCTTTTATGTTAATTTATGTGTGAGTCATTGCAGAATCAGAGCAGAGCAGAGATGTAACTCTTGACTTGATTTTGATTTCATTACAGTGTTTTTCTGCTTGTGTCATAACTTTTACATTTTGCAGTGGTACTTGTGTGGTTAAAATTGTATATCCAAACAAACTTGTGGGCGAGGAACTACTGGATTGAGTTTGGGAAAGATCATTTGCACATTTTCACCGCTAGGGGAGCTTTTTTCTCCAAACCGGTGATCCGATATAGTCCGAATTTGCTGCATATTAATGTTCTCAAGAAGATCTATTTTATATATATACCCTTATTAATCTAATAGACATAACTTCCTCACCACTGGTCCGATTTAGTCTTATATATATATATATATATATATATATATACAAAACACTGTTTTTTCGGACATAAACACATTTAATTTGTGGAGTTCAATAAGAGGGATTGCTTGTGCAACGCAGGGGACCCGGATATTTCCTTGGATATACCCTTGATGTCAGAGAAGACAGCATTCTTCAATTTTTTTTGAACAAATAATTGTATTATTGTAATTGTATTGTAAATAATTGCAAATACATCCAAGAAATACGCCTACTAATTCTGTTCTTTTTTGTTTGTTTTTGAAAAAATTCCAGCTTTAACTCCTCCAAAACCTTCTAACCTCCTGAACATGCCTGGTGCCAGTGTTCCCTCGCCGAGTCTCCCCACGTCGGGATTACCCAACAAGCCTCCCTCCTCATTGTCTCTTGCTGCGTCGAGCCCAGCCCAGACCAGTACATCTGCTCCCCACTCCGGCAGCACGTCCACATCCAGCTCCACCTCCTCAACCACCCAGTCCAGCTCCCGGCCTGAAGCCCCCAAAGACTGCGACGCTGAGAGGGTAAGGGAGAAGGAGAAGCCTAAGGACAAGACGGAGAAGCTCCCGACCTCTTCATCAACTGGAAACACCATTGCCCCTTCTACTTCTGCTGCCAGCGCCAAGAAAGAGAAACCAGAGGCCGCTGTACCTGCCACCTCCATGCCCACACCTGGTATGGAGTATGTGGTAGACCCTGCCCAACTTCAGGCCCTGCAGGCTGCTCTGGCGTCGGATCCCACAGCTCTCCTCACAAACCAGTTCCTGCCCTACTTCATGCCTGGCTTTTCCCCATACTACTCCCCGCAGATCCCCGGGGCTCTCCAAGGCGGCTACCTGCAGCCCATGTACGGTATGGAAAGTCTCTTCCCGTACAACCCAGCATTATCACAAGCACTGATGGGCCTGTCTCCAGGGTCCCTGCTGCAGCATTACCAGCAATATCAGCAGAGCTTGCAGGAGGCACTACAGCAGCAGCAGCGGCAGCTTCAACAGATCCAGCAACCCAAGGCGAGCCAAACTCCAGTTCCCCCACAAACCTTGGGGGATCGAAAAGAATCTGCCAAAGATCCAGTCAAAGCAGAAGAGCAAAAGGGCAACCACCATAGTGAACCTCCTACTTCCTCCTCCTCCTCCTCCTCCTCCTCCTCCTCTCATAAAAAAGCACCGTCTGAGCAGAACGAGATGGACGGCAAAGCGTTGGACCCCCATCAGGACCAATACATCGTCCCTAAGGTGCAGTACAAACTGGCATGCCGCAAGTGTCAGGCGGTTTTCACCAAGGAAGAGGCGGCCGTCACCCACCTTAAGTCTAACTGTTTTTTCGGTCAGTCTGTGGCAAACCTGCAAGAGATGTTGCTGCGTGTCCCCAGTGGTGTAGGCGCAGGGGCTGGAAGTTTCTACGACTGCCTGGCGTGTGACACTACATTGGATGGGGAGAAAGCACTCAGTCAACACCTGGAATCGGCATTGCACAAACACAGAACAATCAAGCGATCAGCCAGAAATGCCAAAGAGCACGCTACTAGTTTATTACCTCACTCTTCAGCCTGCTTCCCCAATCCTAACACCACATCTACCTCGCAGTCTGCCACTCATCCCATCAGCAGCCCCTCCCCTCTGCCAACGACATCATCAGCCGTCATGCCATCTTCTGCCGTCTCCTCTTCCCTGTGCTCCTCCTCCACCCCCCCACTGAACACCACAGCTGCCGGCAAACCATGGCCCCAAACCCCTTTCTCCAGAGCTTTAGCTGGGAAGCCCAACGCCAACCCGCCCTCTTCTTCTTCCTCCTCGTTTCCTCCAATGTCCTCACCTTCAACGGTTACCTCAAGTTCATTGAGCACCTCAGGAGTTCAGACCTCGATACCAACAGACGTCTTTACCGACGAGTCTGACTCTGACAGCAGTCAGAAGTCAGCGGACAGGCTGGGCCGGCCGGCGGAGGAGCCGCCGCAGCCCGGCTTTGTCAAAGACAGTAGTAGTTGTAGTAGTACTCTGGCTAGTGTAGGAACAGACTCCATCAGATTGTAAAAGAGCTTTCGGTGATGGACAACGTTTAAAAAACACTAAAAAAAAGAAAAAAGAAAAAAAAAATCATAAACGAGAAAAAAAAATAAAAAGCAGCAATGTTAAAAATACGTTAAAGGTATACAAACCATTTTCAAAAAAACAAAAAAAAAAGATGTGTAAAGACTAACTGCAATTCCAAAGCTTGTAACCAAAAATTTAAATGTTAGTGGATTGTTTTCCCATATCAACATGCTGGTTTTCATTTTCTTTGTTTGTTTGTTGTTTTTTTTCCGTTGTTGTTTTATTTAGTTCTACACAACTGAAAACATGCATACTAATATATGAGAATAGAAAAGATGGCTGCAGTTTGGATTGATGGCGGTGGAGGAATGCTGTACTTTATGGCGATGGACTGACTCAACGTTGACTAATGGCCCCGGAAACCCTTTGAAGAAAATCATGTCAACAAGCTGTCCCTTTGTTTTGTGATAATTTGTACTTAATAGCACAGTCATAAAAAGCCAGTATGTACTGTATGGGAGAATAGTCTATCGGTTTTCTTACTATTTAAGCATTCAGATACCAATGGCTTGCAAAAGTAAAAGAATAATGTAATGTCTATTTTATTCTCAGGTCAACAGCTCACAGATGTTTTTCTGTTACAGAAATCCATTTTCTTGAAAAACCATTTTGTTCCGAACAAAAGGAGATGAGCGTTTTCAAACTTGATTCAATCCAAACATTTTGAATAAGGCATTGTTTCCGGGCATTCTAAAAGGGTTTTGAAAATCCCATTACGAAGGGGGAAGAGGGGTCGCAATCCCATCACACACACACACACCCCCCCTTTTGAGGAGGAGAGCATTGCAGACGTAAGAAAAGGTCACAACAAGAGTATTAGGAGTTTTGAGAAAAAAAAAGAAAGAGACACAACCCAACAACCTTCTGTATTTATGATAGATATGAACATTTTTGGTGTTGAGTAGATTGTTGCATTGGAGATGAATTTAAACAGTATGGTAGGTTGGATAAAAAACTTTGTGTACATTTAGCTTTTTTATTGTCCAATTTTTAAGACGCCTCATTGTTTGTTTTTTTCTGATGTCGTCTCGGTCATTCCGATTAGACTAGATTACGGGCAATTAATCGGGTAATTTATCTCCATTTCAGTTCTGTCTTAAAATAGTTTTTTTTTTCTTTTGGGAAACGTTCACCCCGATGCCCCTCCTGACAAGGCAGGACGCTCTTTTAGAGGAATTATTTAAATTTTATGGTTAGGTTGGTATTGCGCTAGCCAAAAAACAGAAAAGAACTTGGGTGGAATATTGAAAATTTTTATTCTATTTAATTGAGTTTTTACCTTTGTGCACTTATCACTGTCTCACTCATCTTGTTCCTCTCTTCGCACTTGTTTTTCCTCTGCTCTCCTGCGTTTGTAGATACCTGCGCTGCAAAGGAGGTCTTGTCTTTATTTCTTCACGTAGTGTGGCTACAGTCTTTACTTCATTTTTTTTTTTTTTTTTTGTCATGAATGAAAATGACAAAAAGAATACCAATAATAATTCTCACGCTTTAAGATAAAAAGAAAATCCAAAGACTAAACACTTTCACCATCGGTGCATAAATATGAGAAAAGCGGCTTCTTTATACTTGAGGGATTTGTTGCTGTTTTTAAAGAGGAGGGAAAACAAAGTTTTAAAAGATAAAGGAGTACGCATCAGAGTTGCCATTTTTGCTTCTTTGCGAGCAAACAGGTGGCTTTTTTACGTAAATACCAAAAACCAAAAAGGGCCCTTGTCCTTGCGTCGTGGAGTAGCACCGTTACAGAGCCATTGCAGTTTGTAAAATAGACGTTA
Source organism: Lophius piscatorius (assembly GCA_009660295.1). Taxonomy (NCBI): domain Eukaryota; kingdom Metazoa; phylum Chordata; class Actinopteri; order Lophiiformes; family Lophiidae; genus Lophius; species Lophius piscatorius. The sequence continues at coordinate 301,931 of VRLP01000066.1, forward strand.
TTAATCTTCCTTTGATTTTTTTTTTTTTGTCACATTCAAATGTCCATTTTCTTCTTTTCTCTTTTTTTTTAAAGAAAATGTATAAGGTCTGGTCTTCAAGGACATCAGTTTTGCTGCTAATGTAGAATTCTGACAGAAAGAAAAAAAAGAGTACCTAGATGCATGCTCATTTTGCTTTTGGCGAAGCTTTAACTAAAAAAAAAACCCAACAATAAACCAATTTCTTGCCTCTGCAACACCTTTTTTTTTTCTCTTCTCTTTTTCTTACTTTTTTTTCCTTTTTTCTTTTCTTGTTGCAAAAACGGAACTTTGAAGACTGTGAATATATGTTCCAAAGGACATTTTTCTTTTCCAACAGACCAATGTTTAAAGCCAATGATCGATAATGTTTGTAAAGAACATTCCAAATATCACGATTGATTTTTTTTTTTTTCTTTCTCTTAAGCAAGGACTGATCATGTTTTTCGTTTTTCTTCTCATCTTTGAAGTGACTGTAAACTGTTGTGTACATTTTTATTTTATTTTTGCATCATGGGTCCCTGAGCAAAGTGACCTCCATGTGTCATTCTGTGTGCTGGCATGGAACGTCGCTGAGATTCCTCCATCCAGTCAAGGTTGTTGCTCACTTGTTCAGCAAGTAAATAGTTGTTACCAAAAATGTATATAATACATCTGGTACTGATGCGTCTCATAGGTTTAGTAACGTTAAAGCCAGTCCACTAGTCTCAGAGGGCAACGACGGCTGTTTCTGCTGAGGTGTCGCCGCCTCCCCCCGCCTCCCCTCTCTCTCCTGTGATGATGCCCGCCGCGCGTCTGCAGGGCGCCACTTCCACGTCTAGATTGCAGGTTTAGGAGGGACGTCTTCATTCCAAAGCATTATCTCTGGAAAAGTGGGAGTTTTTTTTGAGGACGTCCCTTGAGTTCAGATGGCGAGGATGCCCTCATTCCCAAAGAAGTCACCCCCACCCACGTCAATGTCAACGTAACAGAAGAAAAAAAGGATGTGCATAAGCCCCGCCCCCTCACCCTCTCACCTGTGATCCAGGGAGCGAACCAAAAGTTATTTAAATTTGCGGAGAACTACTTTTCTGGCCACTAGTGTAAAGGCGATGCCTTCAAGTGCTTCACGGGATTTGATTCAATGTCGAAACTGCAGCATGCCGAGAGTCAGGAGGTTCTGGTCCGCTAGCTCCATAATTCTCTTAAAGTCCAGTTCCCCTCAAAAAATACTATCATGTACTTTATTTGTATTTTTATTTTTTTTGCAAAAACAATTCTTCTTAAGTTGTACAGTTTTTCAAAAACGTTCCCTTCACTTTAATCCTCAGACAATGTATTTGTGTTTTTTATCTGACTTCCTGTATATGACTTTTCATCATAAATTAATGAATAACATTAGCTTTAATTTGAAGTTGTGAAGCGAAGAAAGAAAGTAAGGAAAGAAAAACACGACCAGGCCACTTTAAAGTCTGACGATGTTCATTATCGTCTCAAAAGAAACTGATTGAGCTCTTATTATTATTATTAAACCGATCGAGGTCTCAGCCGGCATCGACCTTTTATGAGTGTGTGTGTGCGCGCGTGTGTGTGTGTGTGTGTTAAGAGCCAGCATCAATTCATTTTCCTCTTGTTTGTCATCCATTTTTTAATTTTTTATATATATTTCTTTCACACCAAAATAAACTGAACCACAAAACTGGATTCTGGGAAAAAAACCTCAAATTAGAAGATCAAAAATTGAAACATGACGAAGCACTGAGCAGTTTTTCTTTTACTTTGATTGAATAATATTGAATGTGGCCAAAGCTTTATGGAGTTGAAACAAAAATGAGAAGAAGGAAAGGGAAAAAAAAAAAAACAAAAGAAAAGAAAAGAGGAAAAAAAAAGAAAGTTGCAACTTGTGCCCCGGATGCGTGTATATTTTATTGTGGCACAGAATCCTACGGTGGATCATGTGACCCGCTGGCTTACATTGGGATACTTGATTTTAAAGGACGCGTACAAAGACAAGGTTCTTCTGGCTCTAGAAGTCATCTTTTAATGCCCACTGTGAAAACAAAGGTGTTCCTGTATACAGATATAGATATATTTAAAAATGACACATCAGCTTTTTTTTTTCTTTCTTTTTGAGATGAAGACAAAACAAACAAAAAAAGAAAAGGACTCTAGGAAGTTTTGGAGATCCGTGAGAGGCGTGGGAGCCAAAGACCAGCTCGAAACAGCTTTAAATAAAAAAAAAAACCACCTCCTTATTTGATTACTGACAACTCTGTAACAGGAATGGACTGTGGAACCGACGGACGTGTGACACGGAGAGGAAAACCCTTAGATGAAACTGAACTTAAGTGGCTCCAGCTGCCTCCTCCTCCTCCTCTCTGTCTGTCTTCTTTTTTCTCCTTTTTCGTTTGATTTCCTCCAGCTCTGCCTCTGCTTCTGCTCTTTGATGGACATTTTCCAAATTTCAGGACAGGATGGACAGAGATGCTTGCTTCATTTCTCCCAGATCATGTTGCTAACCGTTTCATTTCCTCCCGCTCGTCTCTGCTGGGCGAGCAAAGCTCTCCGGTCCAATGGCGTCTCTCTCTCTCTCTCTCTCTCTCTCTCTCTCTCTCTCTATGACATAATGCAGAAATGAGTGTCTAAAGAGGCAGTTACACTAAAAAAAAAAGCGTATTAACCAAAATTAACAACCAAACTAACAACCAAACAACCATTTGCTCCAACTTCAAAGATGAACTGTTACTTGGAGCGCTCTGTTCCTTTTGTGACTTCTGGTGCCACAATGTTTTTCTTTGTTTTTGTTGTTTTTTTTGTTTTTTTTTTGGAAAAAAAATGCTTTTACTTTTGTTTCTTTTTCTTCTTTTCGTTTCCTTGGATTACTCCTCCTCCGAGCCTCATAAGCATGGCTCTGTGGCTCCAGGCAGCCCATCTGAGGGTAGAAAAAACAGCCTTGCAATGTACAAAAAAGAGCAAGTTAAACCAAAAATGTTGTTCTTGATGTCTTTTCTATACTGTAGTCTTGTTAGCTTTTTTGTTACTGTAATTATATGATGAAGATTTCCAAACTGTACCAAATTACATGGAAACTAACAGACATACAACCACATGGAGCTTCAGACTTTTAAAGAAATTTTTTGTCACAAAAACCTTGTTGTCCTAGTTAAGTTGATTGTAGATGGTAATTGAATATACTCCTTTGAAAATATTTCATCAAGTATGTTTCTTGCTCATTGTGATACATTAAAAAAAGTATGAGCAGACACTGCTGTGGTTTTGGACTCCTCTTTCAGATGGAACCAGCACCCACCCACTCACTCCATGTATGTACACTAATCAGCCATAAGATTATAACCACCGACATGCTGAAGTCAGACTTCATCTCTCTGCTGCTCCCTTTCGGCGTCGCCACAGCGGATCACCTGTTTTCCGTCCTTAGGTCGGTACCCTGATGGATAAAAGTACCAGTGTCGGTATTGGTTAACCCAGACCCCCTGCGATATGGTTTGGAAATCTGTTTTGTGTTTGGCATATGGATTCATCATAGCTTTTTTTACGCCTGATGCCCCTCCCCATTTAGCCGGGCCTGGGACCGGCACTGGAGCTACACTGGCTTGTGGCCCGTTTGTTGCTGATTTATGTGTGAAGTCAGACGAAGATTGATTATTTCACTATTATGGTACCTGTCAGTGGGCGGGTTATACTTTGTTGTGTTGGAAGCAAGAAAAATGTGTACGCTTAAGGATCAGAGCAATTTTGACAGCAGCCCATTTACGATGGCGCGGCAACTGGGTCAGAGCATATCCGGAGCTGCAGGTCTTGTTGGGTGTTCCTGGTCTGCTGTGGGTGGTGCCTCCCAAAGAGGACTGATGGAGCATGACTGCTGAACCGGTGACGGCAGCATGGGCAGGTGAGGTTCATTAAAGCACAAGAGGAGCAAAAGCTAGTCGCGTTTCTGATCCCTGAAGAGCTACTGTTGCATAATTTGCCGACAATATTGATGCTGGTTCTGATAGAAGGGTGTCAGAACACACAGAGACATCATAGACCTGTTATTGCTGAAAAACACAATGTTGGGCCGATGGTTTTAAGATTATTGGCACCTTTTAAAAAAAAGATTAGATGCAGAAAAATGTCTCTATTGTCTATACCCATGATCTTTAATTCAAATTAGACACAAAGTCTAACCTTTTTCTTATTTATTCATAATGAAAAGAACATAAAACAAACATTTTTCTATAAACATGTGTATCACAACTATTGGCATCGTATTGTGCCAAAAAAACGCCCTGAGTCTCCTGTATGGGTTCCTTTCCTGTAACGCCACGTCTTAGACGTTTGTCCCCAAACAGCTTTCCTTAATCCTCATCTGACCTTTGACCTTGTTCCACTGAAAGTCCCGGTGTTGTTTGTCAAACTGTAGGAGCTTTATCTTGTTTGTGGATGAAAGCAGCGGCTTTTTTCTTGTTACCCTCCCAAACAGCTGGTGTTGGTGGCGGCGCCATCTGATGGTGACTAACTGACCCCGAGATTCAACTGACCTCTGACCTCTCTAGCTGTAATCATCGGAGAGTGTTTTGCCAGTCGAACCATCCTCCTCACAGTGTGTGGGTTCAGTTTGCAGACATGTCCTCTTCCAAGTTTGAACTGATTAGAGTTATTCTTGTCTCCATTTCCAGATTTGTGCCGCCCTATAACTTTTCTCTGCTCCTCATTGCTGTGTTCTCTAGTCTTTCCCATCGTGAAGAACCTCAAAGGGAATTTGGCCTGTGTCACCTCATATTTATACCCCAGTAACACAGGAAGTCAGTGTTTACCAGAGTTCCTACTCAAAACGGGTGAAGCTTAAAACATAAAATAAATAACCTTTTAATCACAGTGTTTACTAGGGATGCCAAATAAATCTGGCCCACAATTGTGTTAGAAATGTTCCTAAAATGTGTTACATGAGTAAAATATTAGACTTTGAATTAAAGATCATGGATATAGACAATAAAACCCTTTTTTTTTATGCATCCTCTGTATTTCTTTTATGGTCATGTGACGTCTTGTTGGACATATCTCTTGTCCACAGGACGTGTCACCGCTGCTTTTTATTTTCCATACATGGAACAAATGTTCTTGTTTAAATGACGCCCCCTTTACAGCAAAGCATGAAGGGAAAAAAAGCTGAAATCTGATGAGCGTTAAAACTCTAAAGAGAGTTTCGAAGAAGAGGCCCACTGTGACGATGAACAGACAAGATTCATTGGCCATGTTGAGCCAATTAACACGCAAGGTTACATCCCGCCTGAATTAAAAACAGCCTAATCCGATCAGTGTGAAAGTAAGACCGTTTCCTTCGCAGGCCTCAACCAGATGGCACTCCACCTCAGACGCCGCAGCCGAGCCGGACCCGGTCACACACTGTGAAATTGGGTTAGGGCCCGAGTCTGACAGGCCTTCAGGCAGTGTGGGCTCTCGGACCCCTTCTCCCTCGCCTACAGGTTCCAGAGCCCACCTTGCCAAGTTTGTGTCTCCATGTTTAATTATCGGACGCAGTGAACCTCAGCGGATCGGCCCGCTTCAGTCAGAGGTTCTGCTGGAAGCTTCTTAGCCCTTTAATGGGCTCACCGAGAAAATCTTTGCATGTTTTTTTTTCTTTGAGGCACTTTTCTTTTTTTTTTTCCTAAATATTACCAAAAAGTTGTTTGTTCAATCTTTCTTTTAAACAGTAAAAAAAAGAAAATCATACTAGATAAGATAAGATGGAGTGTATCATAATGACAGCAAAGTTTTACCTGGAAATTTTGTATCTCACAGAAAATAGATGAGCTCCTACCTTTACCTTAAAGGGACAGTTCCACCGTTTCATATGAAATGTTTTTAGAAAATTACTTGAATTTTTTCTTTTTTTATGAAAACGCATTATTCTGTTCAGTAAGTCCTTGCATGATATAATATGGCCCAAAGACATATCACACAAATTTTCACCAAACAGACATGAAATATCCTCAGTAAAATTTTTCAGGCTATTCTGAGACAAAATTTCTTTTTCGCATTATGTGGAAGAAAAATACAGAAAACTAGTTTTTCTGAGCTCAGGAATAAAAGAAGATAGAATTCCTTGTGTCAATTCATTGGAGATAAATGTATACATAATTGAGCGTATTTTAATTTCATCCAAACAGAACACATTCACAATGCCGACCAACATTACTTCCGCTCTGACCCTTCAAAATAAAAGGACTTAAAATACACAACAGGAAACATAAGAATGTGCCTATGCTATAAACAGAAAAAAGAAGTTACCGAATATTACTTTAAAGAGCTTTTGATTGTAGATATGGGATCGTCATCAGCGGGAATCATTGAATGCACATACTGAAAGACTAATAAATATTGTAAGCACAAGATAAAGAAAAAATTCTCAAAGGACTTTAGGGCCTTATGTAGATTAATATTTGGTCAATTTTGACATAATTGGACTTATGGTTGGGAAGTTATGGTCAAAAAAGTGGGTGAAATATGAATAATCACAGTAAAATATGACAAATACAAGTTATATATGGGTTAAATTTGGACTAAAATTGAACAAGAGTTACAACGTTAAGTTTGAAAAACGTGTTTCATAACAAAAAAAACTCCCTCTATGAGTAAAATTGGATTTATACAAGCTGGATCTCCTCGAGTCCATTCATGTGCACCAATTTTGACCAAAGGTTGAGAAATGATATCCCCAAGACTTGTGAAGTGTTGATGAAGCTCCATCTAGTGGCAGATATATGCAAATGACCTTTCTGAAAATCATTCCAGTCCCTCAACACACGACCAACGATGTTATAAAATGTGAAAACGATCCATGACATGGTTTTTTGAATTATCCCATTAACATGAAGGATCTGCGGCGGGTGGAGCGCCGATGACGAATCCGTAATATCCCCGACTTTCCTGGGGGGTTTTGTGAGTAATGGTGACTCAAAATGAGTTGGAGCAAACAGTTGAGCAGGACATTAAAGGGTTAAAGTCTTCCATGTCCTAAATGGAGGCTGACAGATTGCAGAATGTTCTCGGCTGTAACACAAAGACCATCTCAGCTCCGCTGGATAGAATATCACAGGCGTTGGAAGCTTCTGACCAGGGCCGGGTGGCGTTCCCATGCTAATGTCCAACTTCTGGCGTTGTTGGAATAACGGCATGTTGGGATTTGCAGAGTTCCTTAGTATCGGCTTTCAAGAAATGCTGCAGATATGACACGACTCACATCATCACAGGATGATTACCGAGGCGTGGGTTGCCTTAAACACAAAAACATACCTCCGACATGAGGTTGGAATTATGCGACTTCACACCACAAAGACTGAAAATGAGGCGCAGAAGCTGCGCGGGAAACCACACCGCCACACATGGGCCGCGATCGAATCCACCCACCATCCGAGCGTCATCCATCCATCCATCCATCCATCCATCATTTAGAAAATGTACTTCATTAAAACTAGCCTTGTGTTCTCTGTCGGCGGCAGAAATCATGTCCCCCGAACAAAAGGATTTGTTCGGGGGAATCTGAAAAAGCGTGTTTACTGTAGGGCGCGGGGTGTCGGTAACACGAGACCTGTGGAAAGCTGCAGGAACGTGTTTACGGTCCAAACGAGTGGAACATGTTCCGAACCCCATCAAAGTAATAAGTTTAGGACGTGTCGTCAAAAGATTCCGAGGACATGCTGGATTCATTTGCAGCTAAATCAATTAAAGATCTAGCAAAGCCGGCCTGCTCGGCACATGAGGGGCTATCATGGCCACTGATTTGGATTAACTCCTTCACGGTGAACACGGATGATGAAGAACAGGAATCTCACCTCCAGCTAAGAAAGTGACGTATTTCTTTCTCGTAACCCTTCGATGTCCTGCTCAACTGTTTGGTTGAACTCATTTCGAGTCAAAATGTGACTGAGCCTGTTTCAGCATGTATTTACGTAAGAGTAAGGGGCCAAGGACGCAGCCCTGGGGGACACCACACGTCAAAAGGGGCCAATGAGGAGGAGGTTAATCAATTTGGAGCATTCATGCCTTCATAATTTGTTTTTAGCCGCGTTATCCTTTCCCTGTTGAAGACAGAATCTACTATAAGTGAACTAGCCGGGCATCCAATTTCAGATTGATGTATTTAAAAAGGAATTTTTGGCAGGATCAACCAGCGAGTTCTTTCCCTGTTCTGGGCCAGCTGCCCGATCCAGCTGGCTGGGCGCCAGGGTCTCGCTGCTGCTGTGGGGTTGGGGAGACGGGAAAACCCGCAGCCAAGGTGAGAGTCGTGGGTCGTGGGACTCCGCGTGGGGGTCTCGAGAAACCTTGTGTTTCCTGGAGGCCCGCCGTGTACAGTTGTTCCAGTTTCCCGGTGCTGGAGGAACCGAGATCGTGCTAAGGGCTCGCTGGCAGGATGGCTAAGTCTGGAGAAACCTCTGGGCAGCCTGCGAGCAGACCACGGCCCTCCGACGGCGGGTCACGGGTTCCAATTTTGTTTTAATTTGCTCTATATGACAACAAAATCCATCATAAAACCTGCATCCGGTGGCCGGAACCGGATTATTGTCCGATCAGTCAAAGTCCCCTACAAGTCTATGTATGCCCATAGAATCTGAAAAATGTTATGACATCACCAAAATTATGCAGAATGTGCCAGAACCTGCCTCTGGGTAGAATTCCTCTCAAATCTGTCCAATAGTTCCTGTAATCCGGCTTACAAACAAACAAACAAACAAACAAAGGTCAAATATGAACAACCTCCCCGGCGGAGGTAAACATACTCAACAGTGACACGTCGGGGTTGAACCCCCACCTGTTGGATGAGCGGCCGGTAAAACTCCCCCTCGCTGTCTGTCCACCCACATGGGATTCATGCTGAGGAGGTGAGACGGGTGTCTCTCCCGCCTCGGGGCCATGCTGAAGCATTTCCCCTTCTCCCGAACACAGGATCAGGTGTCGCCATTTTCACAGCACCTTCTGGTTCTGTTTAACAGGGAATGAGGTCCATCAGAAGGACTGGGTCCAGGAGGGAGTCCGAACGGTTCCTGACAGGCAGGAATATTAGCCTGTGATGGCAGGCAGTAATTGAATGATCGGTTCTGCTCCCTCACTTGTAATGAGGAGAATATGTGCGGGGAATGTGCCCATGTCCTCCTCCACCCTTTGTCTGTGCACCCCCCGCCTCCGCCCACCTCCCAGATAGAAGGAAGACTTCAAAGCTCTTCTGGTGGTGTCGGTCCTGTAACCTCTCAGCGATGATGCATCGACGCGGCCGCCTGACAGCGTTTTCACCCTCAAACCCAACTTTCTGCCCATCGTAGTCGTGAGAACGCCGGCCGAAGTACGACAGAGATCATTTATCACGCCTCATTCTTCTCATAACCTAAATGATAATGGGTGGTGCATGTCAGACCTGGACCATCAGGTGGGGGCGTCCTCCTCCCCCGCTGTCAATCTGTTTCGCAGATTTTCTGAAGGGGTCTGTTAAATCCCTTTAAGGCTTAATTAACCCTTTAATGTCCTCAAAAACAAGTTTAAGAAAGAATTCTTTCTTAATATATTTTCGTTCTTTTGGGGCATAAATTCATTTAATGTCTTACAAACTTCCATAAAAAAGACAAATTGTCTGATCCAGCATGTTTTTAACCCTTTCATTTTCCTTACAATGAAAAAATATATATATATGGAAAATCAATTTCTTTGTATATTTTATTTATCTGTGTCATTTATTAATTTAATACTTTAACACTCCAAGCTCTTTGGTCAAGAATGTTTTTACGCAATAATATATGTATATGTCAGAACTGTTTCAGTAACAGGGTTAATGCCTCTTCCTCAGTGACCCGTTTGACCCGTGGTGCTCCCCAGGGCTCCATCCTCGGCCCTTTACTCTTTATCATATACATGCTGCTACTGGGTGGTATTATAAACCGGTTCAGTCACATTTTCCGATAAGAAACACTGACATTTAAGGAGTTAAATAAAAAGCAGACGGGCTTCTTCTTAATCTGTCTTCGGACGTCTCTCTGCGTACGAGATTGAAGAGTGGCAAACCGACAGAATAAAAGTAACACGCGGCGTGATGTCACTACTCTTACTGCCGTAAAAAAATAGATAAAAAGGAGTTTGGGTCTTGTTTGTATCCAGGCATGTTCCAGCGAGGCGGAGGACAAAGAGGAGGCCTGGCTTTGAGGGGAAGGTGATGCTGAAGGAGCGGGAGGCGCAGCTTTGAGCTGCGGCGTAATGTTTCACATAGCTGTGGGGGAGAACGTCAACTCTGAGAAGAATTCTTAATACAATAATTGCATTGAGACTTGTTCTTATTAATGTCTCACTGACTTTGGTTCTCAGCTTTAACTAAAATCACTTGTGTTGTATTGGTGCTGGAATGACTGTCAGACTGGGTTCTGACCCTGGGCTGGCTGCTATAATGATGGGAAGATGAAAGAGTCAGGCCCATTCCCAGGCTGCCTTGTTGGAGGGGGGGGGCAAAGTCTGTGAAATGGAGAGATAATGGAGACCAGGTGTGCTGTGGATGCCTGAGATGATCTTCAGTCAGTCTGAGAGCTCCTCTCTGTGAGAGGGAGGGCTCACTACCACTGCTGAACGAACGCCGGCCCACCACTCCTTATAATCACTAATGTGTGAGTAAATATATATACGTCATTATTACCTCAGTGGGTGAAGAAGTCTTCTGTTGCACATCTTCCAAGTTGATTTTACTTCCAACAAGGAGGTTGTTTGGGCATGTCCTAAAGATGATTACGCTTTGGTGACGTTAGGTGATTTCACGGCATTTCAAATAAAATAAAATAATAAGCTGTTTGAGGTAGTGACGTCACAAACTATTGCTGCCTTTGATCCTTTGATTCTTTTGATGTTCCTTTTGAGGATGGAGCTGGGGGCTCAGTTTCAGCAGCTCCTATGATGTTTCTTTGGGGATGGGGCCCAGTGGACTGAACAGAGATGCTGAAGTGGAAAGCGCCGGAAACGAGCGGCTACAGAGTATTTGATTTGAGAGGTTGTTGGAGTTTTCGGTAGATTTAGAGGCAATAACTCGGTATGAATATTTACTAAATCTTGGCTGCTGCTCTGCCTTGGCGGAGTTTTTTTCTAGATTTGGTCTTGTGATCTGAAGTGAACCACATCAAATGTATTCCTAGAGTGAGTATTATGGGCTGAAAATCAATATGCCGCTTGAATAATGTGTACTTTTATGCATCTGTGGCATTGATAACCATGATAATCCCACCCTGCTGAACAATTCTCTCTCGTATCTGTCATTCATTTCAGGCAGAGAAGTTTTAAAAGAAAGGTCAGGCAGATCGGCCGCAAAAGTGTTTTTCTAATTTGAAAAGCAGCGCCGTAATTACAGGCTAATTAGCAGGCTGCTAGAAGAATCCTTCATTCCATTGAACATCAACAATTTAACCCTTTACAAGAACCCCCTTTCTTTCAAAGATTCCATCAGATCCTCTGGGAGAAGGAGAGCGAGCCGCAGACGCCGACGAGGGTCTCCGGTGGAGATAAGTCCTCATTAAAGTCTCCTCCTTAAGAGCTGGTTGAACGATGAATGTTAAACACTGATTCTCCACAAATAGGATTGACTCTCTTATCATCAGCCACTACTGTCTTCATGAGACCCCCGCATAATTAAATCATACATGGTCTTAATGAGGCCTTCTTATCAAGTGACTAAATGACTAATTATCCCAGCGTGAGTCACAGATAATCACGGCGGCGGCGGCGGCCGATGGAGTCCGTCGGGTTTAAGAGAAGGTTGTCGCACATGAGCGAGAATGTGGACGCACATCCTGCATTGATGCTTTTCACACTTTCCTAATCCCTCATTATGTTTACTAGATGATTCAACTTGTTCTGCTCAGTTTTATTTATTGAAAGTTCAGCCTCACATGAAGGACATCCCTAAAATAAAATATCAAATACCTGCTCACCTCTCAGGTGTGTCCGCATCACCTGGGTGTCTTTGGACAGGTGAGAGCTGAAATCCTTTATTTTCACTTTCAGTAACATCGTATCTGTTACAATGTGTGAGTAATCTATTACTATGTGTGAGTAATCTTTGATTAAACACAAAAAATACCAATATTTCTGTCCTCAGTTGATGGTTTTTAGATTAAAAAAAAACCCTTTGATGTCTTCTGCATCCCATTTGATAGAAATACCAAAAAGTTCATTTTATTCGACACAGTTTTTGTGGGTTGGACCAAGTTGCTGATGTTTCATCTAAGTTCATTCTTCTAGTCCAATCACTGATCCAGAAAGTGTCCTTGTGTCTCTCAGCTGGGTCTCACATCTGGTTCCGGTCTCAGCCGGGTCCATCTCTCTCTCCCACCACCTTCATTCTAAAAAAATACATCTGAACAAAAAGCCCAATAGGAAACACATTTCCTCTCCTCCTCATCCTCAGAAGCCTGCTGTTGGGTTCAGAACCCAACCGACACAGCGACTGGGTCAGACAAACACCGGAGCAGCAGGACTTACGGGCTGTTGTGCCGTGGTGAATCATGGGTAATTAATCTGCAGCGTCCTGCTCGGGCCTGGCCGCACACATGCTATCCTTTGGTCTTCCTTTCAATCTTACTCATCATCGTCTTCCTCATGCAGACATATTCTCCTCATATCACTCCAAGGTCACTCAACATCCACTTCAGATCGCTGCTGCAGCCTGATTAATACGACCACCATTTAAATGCTGCGGTTATCAAACTCAAATAACAAACGATGGGCAATCTTCCCGCAAAGCACTCTCACCCTCCTCCCCCTCTTCCTCCGTGTATTAATTTTTGACCAAACGTCCCCGCTCGACTACTGTAACGAGGTATGATGTATTGAGCCTTGGCTGTTGCCATGGTGACAGCAGTCCCCTCTTACTTGTCATTAGAGCACCAACAAGCACCGGCGTCTAACGTCATTCCAGTCAACATGAGGCAGAGCGATGAGAAGCAGAAAGACTCCCCCCCTCTGAAAAGGGGGGGGAGTCTTTCTGCTTCTCATCGCTCTCTGAAAGGGGGAAAAATGACTTTGTGTTTGACTGCGGTATAAATATGAGGTGACACATGCCTGATTCTCTTTGAGGTTCTTCACGATGGGAAAGATCAGAGAGAACACAGCAATGAGGAGCAAAGAAAAGTTGTAGAGCTGCACAAATCTGGCGATGGAGACAAGAACATCTTTCAGCAGTTCAAAATGTCAGTTTCTACAGTTTGATCAATAATTATGAAGTTTAAAGAGACTGGATAGGTTAAAAATCAGCCTAGAAGAGGACATGATGGCAAACTGACCCCAAACACTGTGAAGAAGATGGTGCACTGGGAAAAGCATCTCCAAGGTTAACAGCTAGAGAGGTCAGAGGTCAGTTGAATCTTGGGGTCAGAAAGTCTCCCTAACCACCATCAGATGGCGCCGACACCAACACCGGCTGTTTGGGAGGGTAGCAAGAAAAAAGGCCTCTGCTGTCGTCCACACACAAGCTAACGCTGCTACGGTTTGACAAACACCACTGGGAAATTTGCTGAAATGAGGTCAGAGGTCAGATGAGACAATGTGGGGCTTTTTGGGAACAAACATCTAAGATGGGTCTAGTAAGAAAGAAAGCAGTAGAGAAAAGCACCCCATACCCACTGTGAAGCCCGGTGGTGGATCTCTGATGCTGTGGGGCTGCTTTTTCTTCCAAAGGTTCTGGACATCTTGTTTAAAGACATGGTTCCATGGACTCCATCAAACACCTTCAGATACTAGATGAAAACCTTAAAGTGGGCCGTGGTTGGACCTTCCAGCAGGTCCAACATCAACATCCACCCAAGAAGTCAAAACATATGCTGTATGTTAAGAATGTCATGGTTTTTTTAAATTCTGTATCTTGAGTTGCAGGTTAGAGTTTTTTGGGTTTATACAATTAAGACATTTTTTGCATCCCATTTTATTCATTTAGTCTTTTTTATTAAGGGCACCAATAGGGTATTATATCAGGAACAGACACTTTTTTTTGTCTTTGGTTAGTTCTCACATCCCAAAACTGTGATATTTTCATCCAAATAAAAAAAAAAAAGATGTAAAGAGTGTGGATGTGACAGAATAAATGTCTGTCTGAGGCATTCCTGCGACTTGTTTTGTCATGTCCCATTTCTTGGCTCTGAAATAATGACATATTTGTTTTATATAAAATGGACTCAATTGGTTGTGCCATCAAATACTATATCTTTGTACATTTTTAGAAATGAGTTTATAGTAAATACCAATCTGATGGTGGTTAATTAGGAGAGTTTTTAGGGAAAATGAGATGCTATCCTGCTCAATGCTGAAATTACCTTCTAATAAGAGGAAAAGGACTGAGACAAACAAAATCAAACAAATGAGTCTCAAGTCAAATCTAGGGGAGATTTGATTTCTCTTCCAAGTATCAGTGGTGTGAAAGTTCGCTTCATTTCCAGAAGTTTCTCTGGAAAAACTTTTCTCCAGAAGGACAACTTTCCCGTCCCGTCGAGGTGAAAGTGTAACTCTTCTCTCTGAAGGTAATCTCTTCCTCACACAGAACAATAATCCTACTCTATTTTCTCTCGCAGGATTGGCCCTTTTATTACTTCCAGGTGTTAAGGCCCGTCTGCCTCGCTAGCAGATGTGCAGCAGGGGGAAAAAAACACAAAAAACCTTTGTTTGGACTTTGTTTGCTATTTCCAGCTGAATATTAACGATGCTTTCTGCGGGCGGACGGAAAAAAAAAAAAAAAAAAAAAGGTCCAAAAGGAAAAATGGATGAATGATTATTTGCATTAAGGAAATGCAGAGAAAGATAAAGCCTTAATGGAATAGAGATCAAGCCTCGCTGTTAGAGGTAGAGAAAAAGCAGTAAAGGTTTAGTGATTCATGGGAACAACTGGAACACATCTGTTAGCTGGCTGACTGCTGGCTGACTGGTCACTCTGGAGATATACGTGTTCCCGGTCAGGTATGTGAGCTTTTCCTTTTCTTTCTACTTCATCTTTGCCGTCGTCTCTCGTGAGAGAACTCCGCAGGTTAAACGTGAACGTTTTTAACAGTTTAAGGCCGTTTTAACGTCCTCATTTTGAGCCACTGTTTCTTGTGGCTGAGCCTGTTTATAATATGAGCCGCTAAAGACTAAGGGGCCGAGGATGGAGCCCTGGAGGACACCACAGGTCCAAGGGGCCAAGGACGAGGAGACATCAACCATGACTGTTGAGAAAATGCTTTTTGATGAGTAGTATTGTTTTGGCATACTAAAGCATGGGAATATTTACTAAACAGGATTATGTAAGTTGAAATAACAACAACAAAAAAAGTTTTTTAAAACAGTTTTATGAAAACATGCTTTATGTAAAAAGTTGAGTTAATCTAATTAAATTTGACTATTTTCCAAGAAAAAAAAGAATTTATGTCATGGAATTATTTAATAAATCAGATTTTTTTTTATACTGTTTACAAACATGAATGACCAAACGATTTGGAGTTTTATAGTAAATTTACAGCCTCTGAGATATTAAATATCTAAGATATTAAATATAATAAGTGCCCCAAAGAAATAAAGTATGTAAAGAAATCCCTTTTTCCATAGTTTTGTTTTTCTTGGTGAGAACATCAAAGGGTTAAACCGACAGGAGGGTTTTGCATTTTACACTAAGATTTATAAAAACAAAATATTACATTCTTTTTGAGCAAACGCCTCGATATTGTGACGATATTGTGGGCAGGCGCGAAAACCTTATTTCAGCGTATGGAGGTGTTATGGCGAACCGTATATTGAGAGTTTATGGTTTGGATAAGTTCCTCTATGACTTGGTATTTCAGAACTGATGTAGGAGTGAGACCTCCTCCTTCTTAATAGGATCTTTGTGACGTAAGATGGAAGCATGTCAGAAGAATGGAAGATGGCTGATGATGCTGCTGCGCCCATTGGCTGACCCAGGGGGCGGACCCAGGTGCTGAACTATAAAACCTTTGCTGAACCAGGAAGTCACTCTCTCTCTCTCCTGGAGTGATCCACACTGACATTGAATTTCTCCTGTTTTGAAGATGGTATGTTTGAGTGAGTGTAATTGGTCCTTGTTTGTTACAGTGTTTGCTTGGCGTTGTGTAAATCAGCGATCGTTAGAAGTGTGTTTGCTTCGCACCGTCGTGGAGGAAACATGGCTGGCAGGAGAACGAGCGCTCATTCTGGTGAGGTCGGTCCAATTGAATCGCTACCGGTCAGGGAGGGATGGATCCCTGGGTTCCAGGATTCCAGGAAGCGATGAGTTCCAGGCGGGGATGAAGTTCGCGGCCGAACCCGTCAGCTTCCTTCCCAGCGTCAAGCTAAGCTGAATCCCGGAATGCCGGACCCGTCCATTTACCTCCTAAACCTTTCATGAGACTTCCTGTTTTCTTTGATGTTCTTTTTCTATCTTTGTGTGTATAATCGTCCCAAAACAGTTTTCTAGTAACGACTTCAAAGACAGGCGAATAAACAAACGTGACGACCTCCTTCCTAAAATGAGGTTAAAAAAAAAAAAAAGGAGTTTTTCCCCAAACTCTCAATAAAAAAAAATTATTTTTATTTTCAGCTTAAAGTACACCAAAAAAAAAAAGTTTACGTTTGATCTTTAAATGGTTTAATGCTCATAACCCCAGAGGTAATCATTATTACTGCAGGACGGTACGTGAATAAATCAGTCGCGTGTTATTTATCGACATCATTTTTTACGTTAAAAGAAATACATATAAGTCCGAACAAACTTCTGCAAGCAGAATTCCCATTAATGCAATTATGGACTCGTAAATCCTCTCATAAAACAACAAAGTCGATCGTGTTCGCCGTCAAAAACAGATTCCTGGCTGTTTGTTAAGGATGTCACAACAACGAGGGATCCTCTTAAAGTTGACGATAGATCGTCCTTCAGAACAGACGCACGTAATTATTCAACAAGACGTGCAGCTGGAAGCTGATTTTTATTTCACTATAAGCCAAAACCAAATCAATTCAATGTACAGATTTATACAGAGCGACGAGAGAAGGGAAGTAATTTCACACGTCGAAATAAAATATAGAGTTTTAAAGAGAGAATGCTGAAATAGTTCTATTTAAAAAGGGTCTAATAATCATTTCTGGGTTAAATGATGATATTTTTCTGAATGTAAGTTGGAGCTGATTTATTCTTCTTGAGTTCGTTTTCTTTAAATCTGTTATTTTCCTTTGTCGTCAGTGTGTCCTTGAACTGTGATGATTATGAATGTTTGTTTGGTGGCGCCATCATGTAAAGCGAGCCGACATGAAAAAGAGGTTTGAGTTCTGCTCTGCAGAAAAGTAACAGGAACTTAATAAACAAACAAACTGTGAGCAGGAAGTTTGGAATATGAATAAACAACGAAAATGAACAAAAACGTGTCGTTGAATCGCAGCAGTGATAAATTACCAAAAACCCGGGGAAAGGAGTAAAATAGGAATCTAAACGAGGAGCTTAGAGGATTTAATCAGTTGGAAATAATATAAAATATATGAAAGTCTTTCTTTTCTATTTATTTGATTTTATTTATTTGTTTTAACTTATTAAATCGGATTATTTTAAATACTAAGAAAAACTGTTTATTCAACGGCAATGTCATTATACACAGATCAGCCACAACATTAAAACCACCTGCCCAATAATGTGTGGCTCCCATTTGAGCTCATCTCTGCGTGGCGCCGATGGTTCTGACACCTTTCTATCAGAACCGGATTCAACTTTTTCAGCAAATCGTGCAGAAGTAGACTTTGTGTGGTAATGGGAAACTCACTGATGTCGAGGATCTGTTTGAACTCAAATGAAAATAAAAATTGAAATAATTTGAATCCATAGTTTTCAAGGATTCAAAAATGTTGTCATGAGAGGATCACAGCGGCCGTGTTACAGACTCTCTCTAAAAAAAAAAAAGCCATTTTGGACCTTTTCTGTTTTCCTGCCAGCCGTTAAAGTGAGATCACCTGTAGCTGCAATGAAAAGTGACAGGAAATTGACTAAAGCATTGGAAATCAATAGAAAGTAAATGTGGTCCCTAAGTACAAGTGAACTGCTGAAAGCTGCTTTCTGTCTGTTCTCTCCTTCTGCCCTTTTACGTCTCTTTCTCCTTCTGCCCTTTTCCTCCAGCGCTGCGAGAAGATAGAGGTTGTGATCGGTCACTTCTCCTTGTTTGTCCCTGTGTGATGACTCGAAACGATTTTAACAGATTTGAATGGAAGTTTGTGGCGATTAGATTTTAAAACTTCTCCAGAAGATTGTACTTACAGTAGATTATTTAACTGTTGCCATGCCCTGACCTACTCTGCCTCTGACCGACGAAGGTCTTCTTCACACGGTCAAAGTCATTTCCGTGAAGGTCTCCCTGACAGGCATCACTGCCGCGCTAAGCCAATCAGAGGCGGAGTAAGGGCGGGTCATGTCCTCGCCACGGTATGATTCATACATGTGTTTGTTGTTTCAACCTTCTGTTTGGTCTTTCACAAATCATCCCGCCGTCTTTATCGCTCTACTCTAATGAGGCAGGAGGGAGATGAAAATATAAAACGACTTATTGGCTGAACAAAATCTCAGGATCATTGACAAAATCAATCTTATCTTTTTTATGGGGAAAAACAAAAATCATTGAAATACAGATTAGGGTTCATCAGCGAAAACCTATGGGTGAAAGGCAGTCTATGTGAAGTGGAGAGCAGAGGAGGACAGACTTCAATCTCCTCCTCTGGAGGCGGAATCTACTAGATTAGTTTTATGGATTTCAATGTGATTCCTTTTTTTTCATGCACAACAAATTTGGACTAAATCGGACCAAAGGTTGAGCCATTATGTCGAGAAAACTTTTGGAGATAAAGCTCCCCCTAGTGTCAGACGAATACAACTGTCCTTTCCCAAAAATAAATCCAGTTCTTCCTTGCACTAAGGTCTGTTAGGGTATAAAATTTGAAAAATATCCATGGAATAGCTTTTGAGATATGTCTGGAAAACAGTTTTTCTGTAAACAGACTCCCCCTAGTGGGTAAAATGGGATATATACAGATATGTATCGTTGAACCGATTCATAAGCACCAAATCTGGACAAAATCCTTCCATTCTTTGAGAATTTATGGCCCGAAAACATTTGGTGGTTAAGCTCCCCCTAGTGTCAGAAAAGGAATGACCAATATCTCCCAAAATCTATCCAGTTCTTCCTTGCACTAAGGTCTATGGGGCGATAAAGTTTGAAAATGATGCATGAAACAGTTTTTGAATTATGGACAGAAAACCGAGTTTATCATGAACAAGCTCCCCCTAGTGAGTATAATGTGAACTACTAAAGCCCATAAATGTAAAAAATAAGCAAATTGAAGAAACTTCTTATGAGATTCACACCTTTGAGGACCCTAAAAAACACGCGAGGGATTCCAGTGTATTCTATGCAGCATTATATGAGGAGATAATGATAGACCCGCTAAAACATCAAAGTTCCCTTGAGTTGAAAAGATCATTCAAATTTAAAAGTATGAAAAAAATCTGAGTCGATGCCAAATGTGATTAATGTTAATGTTTCAGTGTTTTTATACACTATATATATATTATTAAATCCTTGAGCTGACAGCAGCTGGATAGCTCAGTCAGTTACATGACGGACTTTGGTTTGGGAGACGGGGGTTCGAATCCCAGAAGGGAGGGCGTGGCAGAAGTCCAGTGTGGACCCTTAGGCAAGGTCCTTGATGATACCACAATTATGAGAACCATCTCGCCGTGATGCTACGGCAAGGGGGGGCCAGGACGACAGGTCAGAGGGAGGGATCGACTTCCTCCCCACACAATACTACAAACACAACAGGCTTTCCTCTTACTACCTCAACATAAATAAAGTGTAAGTAAATACCTGATATACTTGTGAGTACCTGGCATTCCAATTACCTGATACTTGAATACCAGGGTAATACTTGTGAGTATTATATCAGGTATTTACTTACACTTTATTTTAGCTATGTTAACATTCCTAGGTTGTAAGTTTGTTGTTGTAAAGTTACAAACTTACATTTTGTAGTAAATGTTACTAGTAAGTTGTAGTTACTACTAGTACATTAGTTTTGTAACAGATACAAGATGTAACTAAGTGTAAAAACTCTACATTACAAAAGTAGGACAGTTTTTTTTAGTCTAATAATAAGGTTGTTGGCCTTTGGAACCAACAAAAAAAACAGAGTTCTTACTTTCTCTATGGGAAAAAAGCCCCCTTTCTCTTCACATGCAACTGAGACTCAAACCAGCAACCTTCAGTTCCCAAGGCCACTACACCTTCACTTTTGGACTACATTAAGTTTTTACAATAGCTACACATAACACTGTTTTTAAATCTAATAAAGTTGATACTTTCTCTATGGGTTACACTATACTTGCAACTGAGACTTGAACCAACAACCTTCGGTTCCTAAGGCCACTACGTAAACCACTAGGCCATCTAACTTCATTTCAAACCGGATTAAGTTTCTGTAATAGCCATAAATAATACAGTTTGTATCTGTTAAAGTTGATACTGCCGCTATGGGAGCACGCTACCCCTGCAACTGAGATTCGAACCATAAACCTCCTGTCCCCGAGGTTGCTACGTATACCACTAAGCCATCAAACAGCTAATATTCCTAAATTATAAAGTTCTTGTAATAGCTACACATAATACGGCATAATAAATTAATTATTCTTCTTTTGGGGTACGCTACACTTAGAACTGAGATTTGAACCAACAACGTCCAGTTCCAAAAAAATGCTATTTATACCACGAGGGCATCAAACTTTTTTCTTTGCCAAGAAATTGAGGTATATATAACCCTAGTTAACATGTTTTTAATAGATACACATAAATACCATTTGTATATAATAAAAGTGATTTTTTTTTTTCTGCCGGGCTACACTATACTTGCAACTGAGACTCGAACCAACAGCCTTTGTTCCCAAAGGTTGCTAGGTATACCAAATTGCTGATTTGCCAAGAACCCTATGTCTGAAACCACGAACGCTTTTTTAAATGACATGGGTTTTAACCGCTTCTTAAAGTGACTACTTCTCACCCAAGCTGTTTTTTTCCCCCTGGTGTTAAGCTGAGGGTTTATGACACATGCTTTTACTTTGAAACTACAAAATACTAAACCAGCCAGATCATGTAGTGTAACACTCGGAGGAAAGCTCGTACTTTATTTTCTCATTAAAGCACAACACTCACAACAAACTAGCCGACTCAGCTTCTGCTGTAGTCCTTTCCAAACAAGAGTACTTAAAGTAAACGGCTTTGAATTTGATCATGAAGATCATAAATAAATGCTTCAAGTAATTAAAGAAAAGCTTTAATATCTGACTTATCTTCAAAAAATAAAAGATAATAATTCTCCCCACCCTCCTTAGTTTTTAAACTCACCAGCAGCACATTAACACTCTCAGCAACTATCTCACCACTCAGAGTGACAAATGGCGGACAAGCTCCTCTCAAATATTCAGAGAGGGTGGAGGAGGTGGTGGCTGTTGGTGTTTTTCTCCATTTGGTGTAAAATGTGGAGAGATGGGTGGAGTAAGAAGGACAGAAGCAGCTTTTGGAGTCGGTATGTTTGCATACGGAGATGACATGCATCTACAGGTTTGGAGTGGAGAACAAATTATTGTCTTACTGTTCATTCTCTACACACACACACACACACACACACACTCTCTCTCATCTGCCCCATCATTCGGACAGCTGGAAACGGAATTCATCCGATTCGTTCTGCTGCTTTTCTCTCTCCCATCTGCCCCGTTCCCCCCCCCCCCCACCATTCCACCAGCCCCCACTGTCGTAATAGGATCTGCAGGAATCATTCAAAGGCTAGATATAATTTACTGCTAGCCGTGCACAATAGCCCCTCCCTCTCTCCCCCCCTTTCTCAATCACACAAGGTGCCCTGCGGATGAACTAATCATACTTGAAATATTATTTCTGCTTCTTATTCCTCCATTTTATGAACAGCTCCTTTTTATGGTGCAATGGCTTTAACCCCTGCATGGCCACACTCTCCCAGCCGTCTGCAGGGAGGCACAGGGGGGGGGTGGGAGTTGTGGGGGGGATAGAAAACCTTTGTTTTTATATTTATTTGTTTAAGTTCCTCTCATCTTTGTTGTCTCGATGAATTCATCTTTTAACCCAAACATGAGTTTGTCTGAGAGAAAGAGAAGAAAACTAGAACTTCACTGTTCTAACTGCTGACAGCGGGGGTATGTCCAGGAAAATGCCCCTCCTCAATTTATATGTGGAACAAAAAACTGCCCCTAGTAGGTAAAATAACAACAAAGTGTAAAGAAATATGATAGAATTCTTCAAGGAATCGATTCTTATTCACCAAATATTGAATATGAACAACGGTTTTATGAAGTCATGTCTAGAAAACAGCTGTTTTTCTGTAAGAAGACCCCCCCACAGAAGACCCTCTGGGGAGCAAAATATGAAATATTACAGTAAAATGAGATATATACAAGATAGATCTCCTTGAGTCGATTCATAATATCCCAATTTGGGTTAAATAGGACCAACGGTTAGGAAGTTATGTCTGGAAAACAACCTTTTTTTGTAAGAAAAAAATCCCAAATTAGCCCCTCTAGAGAATAAAATGTGAAATATTATACAAAACTATGATAAATACAAGATAGATCTCCTTGAAGTGATTCATATGATCCAAATTTGGGCTAAATAGGACCAACGATTAGCAAGTTATGT
This sequence comes from Lophius piscatorius, assembly GCA_009660295.1. Taxonomy (NCBI): domain Eukaryota; kingdom Metazoa; phylum Chordata; class Actinopteri; order Lophiiformes; family Lophiidae; genus Lophius; species Lophius piscatorius. Next base: position 324,661 of record VRLP01000066.1, read on the forward strand.
CTGGAAAACAACATTTATTTTTTTATTACAAAAAAAAACTAAACCCTCTAGTGATTAAAAAATGAAATATTATACAAAAAATAATATATATGCAAGAACGATCTCCATCGGTTGACTCATAAGCACCAGATGGCCTGAATTGGAACAATGATTAGAAAATATATGTCCAAAAACCATGTTTTTGTAATAAAAAAAGCCCCCTGGTGAGTAAAATATGAGCTATTAGAATCAAGTCTGACATCCATTATCGCCCTGCTCTCTTATAAAATCCAGATATTATTCCACTTCATTCATAATAAATACATCCCAGTAAATGGTGTCATGCATAACATCTTATTATGGACCTCTCTTTTAAGAAAAGAAAATAATAAGACACATTTAGAACGGCTGAGTGATGAACAAATTCCCACTTCTGCGTAAAAACGTGCCGGACTCAGCATGTAAATGTTGATTTTGGTAGTTTTCATCGCAGTTATTTTGCAGTATGATACGGTTGACTGCCGGACTGAGAGAGACGGATGGTGGGCCAGGAACCGCAGCTGATGAACTGATGGAAACTTCTATGAAATTCTATTGATTCGTCACTTTGTCCATCGATCGTTAGCGTGACAAGACGTCTAGATTAGGATTAATGACCTCTGAACCGGTTCCAATCTAAGCCTTAAAAAAGCTATACCATTTTATACCACATAAAACTTTGTGTAAGAAGAACTGGATTGATTTTAGGAAACGGCAGTTGTAAATTTCCACCTCTAGGGGGAGCGTTTTCACCAAAATCACAGTTTCCTAGCCATAATTTCTCACCGAAGGTCTGATTTTGTCCAAATTTGGTGCATAAAGAATCAAACAGAAGAGATCTATCTTGTAAAATAATATTTTACTCTAATAATTCTAATTTGACTGAGTAGGTGCAGCTTTTTTTTACGAAAACACTTTTTTTTCTTTCACGCTTTTTCCAACATATCTTCACATCTAATTTGAGGAGTTCAGTCTGGGGGATTGTCTGAACAACGCAGGGGATTGGGGGCTTCTTAGATACATACCCTCGCTGTCAGGTAGGAGGGCTTAAGCCTGGTTGTTAGAAATGCCGACAAAAATCCTGACTCACAAAATGACTGGAAATCTCTAAAGCTTTTATCCGGATCTATGATATTTTCTAGGTTTGTCTTTCCTTCATTCCCACAAGTTTCACCAACATTTCCAAATTCAACACCTGGAACTGGTGTTTGTGCTGTCAAAACTCTCAGACTAGATACAGAGAAAAGGTTACGGATGAGACGCGTAAGAGTCAATATTTATAATGACATTAATAATGTATAATAATAATAGTAAGAAGAAGAAGAAGATTACTTACTTTACAGAATAGTGACAGTAATCACTAATCAAAGGACAGTGTTTGGTGATATTTTGAGTTTTTTCAGTTGTTTTTACGCAATATGAGGTGAATATTTTTAATTACCTCGCAAAATGTCCCTCAAGTCCAGCATCCCCTCAAAAAAAAAAAAAAAAAGATCTACTGTATGTAAGAGTACATTAATTAATCGCATTTTTTTAGCAAACTGTGTTGAATGGTAGTGCCAAATCCGACATCTGAGGGTCCGGACATTTAATGCAGAACATTAATAATAACAGGGGAGGAAGCAAAGGGGGAATTAAAAATGAGAGAATTCTGCACTCAACCTCCCACTTTAATTGCAAATTTAAATTTCCTATAATGGATTGTGACATCTCAAGTCACCAAAATCCATCATTCTGAAGGGTATTATTCCTCAATTAACCTGTCACCCCCACCACCACCATTCCCCCGTCTTTCTGCAGGGCTTTAAAGAGAAATGAAGAATTCTAATTGCTTTCAAATACAAAGCAGATTGATAACTCGCCCTTCTCGCACATACATGCGGGATCCTACAATCTGTAAATTGGAGCTTACTCTCAGAACACGGAGACGACGGCCTACAGTCAGCAGAAAGGTTTTGCCTAATCCGCAACTGACTTTGCTTCAATTTAGCGTTGCTCGTACCGACTAAATGAAACATTGTGGATGTCCAGAGAAGTCATTTGGATCAGTGCATTATGATGCTCAAAAAAAAAAAAGAAGATATAATCTAGCAACAACAAAACACATTTATCCATTCAGCAAACTTTTCCAAATCAGCTTTCTCGCATATTAAATCGTATTTTCAGCACAGTTTCATAAACCTTCAGTTCTAATATGACTGAGGCCGCCTTCATGTGTAATAAATGTGTAACAGCTGTGTAATAGCTGAAGGTACCGCCGCTGCTGTCACACGAGTCCAGACAGTCAAAGATCAAGGTGGAAGAAATTTAAATTTAGTTACTTGTGTAGTAAAATACGTTGGCGGCCGTAAAAGCAGTGATTAAATGTCTTTGTTCAAGTAAGGGTGAAAAAGAAAAAACTGTCCTCACTGAAATGAACTCAAAGTATAAAAGTATGAAAAAGCCTTTTTGATACTAATTCTAACCATATTAAGTTTTAGTGTGAGAGGTAAGAAACTTTATTTCAACTTCTTTTACCACTATGCGGTTAGAATACTACTAGAATACTACTAGAATACTAGGAGAGGGTCAGAACAGGAACTGGGAACATAGAGGATGAAACAGGAGAACCAAAAAAGCAAAATTGATCACAGCTGTATAAATCTAAATAAACTACAGAGAGAGAGAGACATTTCACAAATAAACAGGAAACAGTGTTAATGAACTTTCAAAATAAAATAGGAAAGTACAGCTCAAAATAAACCCAGACTGAAAACAGTCAGGATAGAGGAAGATTCCTTCTTTTCCTTTGATGTCACTGTCTTTGTTGTGCTTTGGCGGAGGTTTCTGATGAGTCAAAAACGCTGCTCATCCAAAATATGCTGATGAGACGCATTTCTCGGTTAATAAGTAGATGAATTAATGACCTCACTTCCTGTTAACGCATCACATGACTGCACGGCGATGTCGCAAATGTTCTGGAGCGATGTTTGTACCCTGTTCCTAAATTCCAGCTCTCACCTCCACAAAAGATACAACAACTCCAAATAACCTTGGCATTACTGGCTTTTTACTCGTCTGCCCACCTCACTATTAGCACTTCCACTGAATGCCTGACTGTAAAGATCCGTTAAAAGGAAATGAGAGGGAAGAACAGAGAGAAATCTGGAGCTGCGTCCTTGGTTACATTCCAGTCCTCGCTGAGGATGACACACAGGTTTCCTTTCAAATTACACTCATAGTTAAATTTACACTTTAATAAATCAGAGTAATTATATACAATGGACACGTGGAGATGAAAGGCGACCCAGTTCTTCCATTTCTGAAGGATGTCTCACATCTATTAATCGTCTCTATTTACCAAATCATCATGTTTTTTTTTAAATCGTAAATGTCACCGATGAAACTATTGAGGGTCATCGGACTTCTAAACCTGCAGATGAACGCAGACGCTAATAAATGTCAAGATGTTAAAGACCACAGAAGGATGCCAGGGAGCTGTGGGCATGTAAAAAAGTCATGGTCCTGCTGGCGTGGTGAACTTCTAGCTGGCAGTCACGGCTGTTGACTGTTCTACACTTTAGTAATCATTCAATTTTAATTAAAGGCTTAAAGGAGAAAACGGGCCCAGCTGACGGTCTAACGAGACGCCAGGAGACGTCTTTTTAATAATCTGGGTTTGTAATAAAGACGTAGCCAAGTCATTGTTGCATTATGAACCATTACCGGCCACATCTTTCATACTTGCCTCAAAGGAGCTGCTTCTGACTAAACTGATGATTTCACTCCACCCATCAGGATTAATCCACATCAAGAAGCACATAATGTTTTAAATGAAACCGCCGCCAGCATTCTTGTGTCATTCTTTTATCCCCCACCCCACCCCACCCCTTTTTTCTGGAAGAAGAACTAGAAGATATCTCTACAGACGCTTGAAAAAAACAAACAAACCATCCTGTCTCTGGAGTTTTCGGATTAGTCTTAACAATAATAGCCACAAATTGATGCAAAAAGAAGAAAAGAAAAGAGATTTCAATCTGAAGAACATTTGATCCAACATTAAGTGAATAAAAGGGCTCTAGATATTTGTGCCACAGCAGCTCTTCTGTGGGAGTGGATCACTCTGCCTTCCCTCCCCATGAGCACCACTGAGCCTCGGGTTCCCATGACCTCATCACCAGTTGTCCTTCCTCAGACCAGTTGGGTTCTAATCCCTGCAGACCGGGGACACCCAACAATACCTGCGGTTCTGTAGATGTTCTGACCCAGTCATGAGTAAATCTAACAATGGATTCTGATTATAAAACTGGAATTGCATAAAAATAATTTGCTTAATCTGCATTTTTCTGTGATTATTCTTGATATTTAAAGGTTAAAACATTTTTTTTTGGTCTTATCTCTGCACATCTTCCTCTCTCTCTCTCTTCCTCTCTCTTCCTCTCTCTCTCTCTCTCTCTCTCTCTCTCTCAGTAGGATAACTCTAATCCAATCCCAAATATATTACCTGGTTGTCACTGAGATAAGGCGTACTGTGGAATGTTGGTGTATCTATAAATTAAGTGGACGGCTGCTCTATCAAGATCATCCAGCGGGTCAAGGCTACGCGGCGAGAGGATATGATGTGGCCCAACAGACTTTTTGGATTTTCTTCCAACCAATCTCCTCTTAACCCCACCCTGAGTTATCACCGCCCACCCACAAATAAAAAAAAAAAAGAAATTCCCCATCTTAAAAATCGTGTGTTGTCAGTCAAACAAAACCTTATATTTTAGCATTATACTTAGAGTTAAACTATGTAACCCATTTCCCCTCTGACCTTTAATGAAACACAACAAATATGCTGTAAACACAGAGTATAATCACATGATTGTGTAATTTATAATCCTACGGTTATACAATGACGCATCAGAATCTCTCAGCACAAAAAGAGGAATTCTCACACACCCAGATTCCCGTAACCTTCCCTAAATTCACTCGCTTACAGTTTGAATCAGAGGGAGATCAAATTATAAAAACAGTTACTGCTTTAAATAATCCAAAATTCCAAACTTCAGAATCGTTAATAAAATCCTTTTTATATCTTCTTTGAAGAAAAAAAAACCACAACTGAAATTCAGATTGTGCTTCAACAGCGACACCTAAAGGGCAGCAAGGTGAAAGGCAGTCCGTGTGAAGTGGAGCGCAGAGGAGGACAGACTTCACTATCCTCCTATGGAGGCGGGATCTGCTCGATCAATTTAACGGATTTCAACGTTATTCTTTTTTTCATGCTGATCTGCTATCTGCAAAAAACACAGGAAGTGATGCGGTGAGGGAAGACTGACTTCCTCTTCAAGTCTTTTCCCCTGTCGGGCGCTGGAGTGTGATGTCATGGAGCAACTACTTTCAGTTAAGACTGAAAAATACAAGATGGGTCGATGTTTTTTAGGCCTTGTTCAAATAAATTTCATTTGTTCTGCTTTAGCGGTTAGCTTGTTAGAAAAGCGAGGATGGATCTGGAACGGTGTTTTATTTTGGTGTGTGTGTAGCCGAGGGTTTTTTACACACGCTTTTACTTTGAAAATACATATTCATAAAACACACAGGTGATGTAGTGTAACATATTCTTTTTTTCCTCAATAAAGCAGAGCACTCACAAAAACACTGGCTAACTCAACTTCCACTCTACTCCTTCAAAATAAAAGCACTTAACATGAACCACAAAACTGCTTGGTAGCAGGAGATATGAACTCACTTGATGCATTTGTTGAGACCAAAACCATAAAAAAAAATGATTCCATGTGTTTGTCAGGTTACAGATGAAAAGGATTTTTGACTTTTGTTGTAAAAACAAGTATTTGATACGGTGGCCGACAGGACTGCAACTTAAAAAAAACACATGCAGATAGATAAAACACGAGCTAATAAAGAAGAACATCTTCATCAATTTGACAATGAAGGAGCGCTGCAGAAGCCACAACACAACAGAAGCGTTTACGAAGGACTTTTAAAAGTGAGGCATCCCCCGACGCGTTTCTTTAAGGCTCCAGATATAATACAAGAAACATTTCATGATGTTTTGATTAGCCGTGCTAGCTTCGCTTAACCTCCAGGTCATGTGACTCAGACTAGGACGTTAATTAACGTTGTCAAAACAACAAATAAAGTTAATAAATGACCCAAACCAACTCTTAACCATCTCATACTGACTTCAGTTGTCGCCATGGCAACGTGTCCACGACGTTCAGAACATTCACACACACAAAAGCTATTACTGCATGTTAAGGTCATTATAAACTTTAGTTTTACAATGTTGTGAATCGTTAGTAATGATTATATCAAGCTTTTCTGCTTAATGATCAAACTCCTCATTTTTCAGGTGAACTGTTCCTTTAACTCCGCCACGAGGTTAAACATCTTTCTTGACCATTAACATAAGAAATAATGAATCTGCGTTTGACTCTGAGGGTTTGACATATCTGTAAATGCTTATACATCTATTTCCTGTTTTCAATCACAGGTGAGGAGGTCCTGGATCATCTGGGGTCCCTGGAGTGAACCTCCAGGAAGAAGAAACAAAGTTTCTGTGTGCTCCACACCCACATCGGAACAACAAAGACAAATAACGCCAGCAAAGAATGAATAACTGCAACAATAAAGTCCAACTGGGATGTCTGGGTAGAACTGGATCGTCTCTCTGTGGGACTCCTGAAGGTCCACAGACGCTGATTCCACTGCAATAAATGGCTTTAATAAAACACCTGAACCCTCCTCTGCATTTTTACTGCATGCTGTTGTTTTATAACGTTATTCTCAGGCTGTTCACTCCTAGATGAAAGAGATCAAATGAACCCACTCTTAAAGAGCACACAACACGATGCACAAACATACAACACGTTTTTACCGAACAGTGTTTTTAATGGACCTGGCTCAAAAACTGTCTAATGGATCCACATGGACCTTACTGCGAGGAAGAACTGGAGTGATTTGGGGTAAGTTTGGTTGTATATTTCTGACACTTATTCAAATCTGTAAATAAATACATACCATATGTATTTTAGAAATATATGCAAGCATACATGAATGAATACAAACGTTATAACAGAATATCTATATCCTGCTAAGTATAAATGAATTTATGAACCATCCATCTTAAATATGATGAAACGATTATTCTTATCCTATATGGTCATTTAATATTTGTATAGATTAGATTACACATTAGATCGTATAGGATAAAAATAATATATATATATATATATATATATATATATAATTTAGAATAATTTAAAAAAATGATATATATATAATTTAAAATAATTTAAATATATATGTGTATATATAGATAAATAAATATATAATATAAAATAATTTAAAAAAAATTATTTAAATTTATATATACATTTAATTTTTTTAAATTATATATTTATTTATATATATATTTAAATTATTTAAATTTATATATACATTTAATTTTTTTAAATTATATATTTATTTATATATACAAATATAGCATTTCAAATAAAAAAATATGTAAATTCATAGAAAGTGGATCCCACATGATTTAAATAACTATATAAATCCATGTTTGTGTAGATGCTCATTCATCAGGTATTCCATGTGAAAAAGTCCAAACCCTCCTTCATTCCTGCACTTTGTGAAAATCGTGTTCTCTCCCATCAAATAACGTTAACCTGGAAGCAGACGGTGAAGTCTTCGCAGCTTCGTGACGTTCAGCGCGGGGAAAGACGGCGAGAAGAAGCTGGACGTTCTTGAAGGAAGCCGCTGTTGTGTCAGCAGTCGCATCACAGCGCTGTTAAAAATGGATGCCACTCCGTCGCTTTTCTGCCGCCGTGGCTGTACGTCTTCACGGGCGCGTGAACATCGGACGAGACGCTGCCTCTCAGACGTAAAAACCTCATTAAGCTAGCACGCGGTTCCTAAAAGGTGGTGTCCCTTGAAAGCGTGACAGTTTCATCAGCGTTGTTTCAGGAATTAGCATGTCTACAGCAAAAAGCTTTTTGCCATTAAGGAGAATTCATTAAATATTTTAGCTGTAGGGAAAATGTCTCTTTTACAGAGTGCTCTTTTTTTTTTTTTTCTTTTTAAAAGCTGCAAATATTAAATGTTAGTGACGGCCTCTCTGAGGCTCTGTTGGTTTATTACTAATTCATTCTTTGACTTCATTATTTTACAATACGATGTTTTATCATCATGGTTTCAGCAGGCGGTGAATAAAATGATGGCGCCGGACGCATGGCTGGTCTTTGTCGGCCAGTTTACGATCTCCATTAGCTCCGAGGTGTGTTGCTTGAATCCTGGTTTTACCTCATCCGACCCCGTTCGCTGCTTTTTACGACATTTTTCACTAGAATCCTTTGAGAAGAGTCTTTCTCCTCACGTCAGTGCGGTGAGAAGAAAATATTCTCCCTCAGTTTGTCCAATTATTATTATGTTTGGGTCATTTTTCACACGTTTTCAAGTTTGCATGTGTGACACATAACTTATATTATTTCCGGAAAGTCGGATTTTGTGGATTTTTGTTGCATGTGAATCGACTCGAGGAGATCTATCCTGTAATTATCGTATTTTACTCCAATAGTTCATCTTTTACTCAGCAGGTGGAGCTTTTTCATGAAAAAAAAACAGTTTTTCAGACTTTGAGTATTGAGAAGTTCAGTCAGGGGGATTGCTTGTACAACGCAGCGGGTTGGGGGCTTTGCAGTAATATACTCATACTACAGCACACACAAAAGCTGTGGGCTATTATCTGAGATATTAGAAGGGTTAATCTGCACCGATAAAATGGAAGCGTGAGGAGATTGTGTTAGGATAAGTTAATAAATATGTATATATATAAAAAAAAGCAGGATATACAAGAAATGTTTGATGAGGGAGGAAATGTGTAAAACACTGTTAGGCTCCGAGTGCACTCATTTATCTCTGTCTGTTAACAAGAAAACCACAGAGAGCTTTCATTCACAGACCATAATAATCATCAAAAGAGGAAGTGCAGGTGTTTTTTTTTTACATGTTTATGTCTAAAATAGTCAGATTGTCCTTCATTACCACCTCTTAGCTTCCTGACCCCCGGAGGTGACCAACAGAACCTTTTTCTACAGATACGATCAGCTTTAACGCGTCATTCCAACTTAATTGGAACCTATGCTCTCATCAGTCCTTTGATCTTAAGGTAGAAATGTTTCCCGCCTGTGCAACGGATAAATATCCGCATTTCCGTCTGGTGTTTTTTTTAATGCTTTTGCGAGTCGTCGGAGACGTGAAGCTGTTTGTGGTCAGAGGAGGCGGGAGGCAGTGATACTTGATCTGATGTTAATATGCTGCTGTGTGTGGGAGGAAGGGAGGAAGGGAGGGAGGGAGGGAGGGAGGGAGGGAGGGAGGGAGGGAGCGAACTGAAAACGGCAGCGAAGAAGATGGGCAGATAATCCCGTCTGCCTGATGAGATTGAATGCTGGGATTGATTGATCGCCTAATCATAGGAGGAAATGGGCCTGAAAATGAATGGTACTCTGCCCTTGGCTTACTGTGAGGCTGGCTGCTCGGGTTGGAGGGGATGTTAGCGGCAGAAAGACATGGCCCTAATGTGCATGGGACCTGATTTCATTTGTGTCTGATATACAGTTATATGATCCTGGCTAAATGATCAAATAAAAAAGGAAGAGGGGGAACGGTGAAGGGGATGTAAATCAAGCTTTAGTGCTGGAATATTACTTTTTCATCTCATCTGAAATGGATGCTTTGAGAAATGAGCAGAACAAAGAAATTCATCACGGATTGAGAATTTATGGAAATGCATTGTTGTGCTGACGCGTTGATTGGTTAAAAACAAAGTACTGGATCGTGATTATTCTACGCTCTATTGATTGGTTCCTTGTATTTTTGTTTTAATCCATTTTTTATTACCTCATTGGAGGAGCTGCAACCCGGGGAAGTGGTTTTCCACACGGGACACAATAACGAGATAGATGGATAAATACTGGACTCATCCTGATGGAAATTCAGGTGTCCAGTAGAAAACAGTGTTTAGGGCATGAAGAAGAGATGATAATAGTAATAGTGCAAAAGCTACGAAGAAGTATTAGAAGAGGAAGAAGAGGAATTTCTTTTTTTTCTATTTCTTTTCAAGAATAAACTCAAAATGTCGAGAATAAAGTGAAAATGTCGAGAATAAAGTCAAAATGTCGAGAATAAAGTCAAAATGTCCAGAATAGAGTTAAAATGTCGAGAATAAAGTCAAAATGTCGAGAATAAAGTCAGAATGTTGAGAATAAAGTCAAAATGTCCAGAATAAAGTTAAAATGTCGAGAATAAAGTCAAAATGTTGAGAGTATTTGTCATATGGATTCATTTGTCGGGTTGAAGTCATACCACATCAACGTTAAGGGTTGTATTGATGGTTTTAGGCGTTACGTTGTGTGAATGGAGGCCTACAGAATAAACATCTTACCCCAAAGTAATGGCAGACGACTTCATCACATCCATAGTGCGCTTGGGAGGACAGAGGACGTCCAGAGTTCGCTTTTGACAAAGGCACAGAAATGCAAAATACAAAAAAAAATCTCTTTCTGATTTATGATTCCCCTTGGGAGTAAAATAAAATAAATATTTTTAGATTAAAGTATAATATATACAAGATAGATCACCCTGAGTTGTTTCCTATCCAACAAATTTGGACTAAATCCGATAAATGGTAGAGATATTAAAACCTGCAAACCCTGATGTCGGAGATAAAGCTCCCCCTAGTGGCAGCAATATAAAACTTACTTGTCCCCAAATCAATTCAGTTCCTCCTCACACAAACGTCTGTGTGGGCCCAAAATCTAAAAATGATCCGTGATACAGTTTTTGAGTTATCGCGGTAACACGACGGATCAGGAACGATGACGATTCCAGTGAAAAACAGTAAAAATCCCCGATAACTAAAATCTAGATCTATTTTAGCTTATTTCTTCTGAAAGAAAAGTCTTAATTTGAATAAGGAATATGTTCCTTCACCTTGTTAAAAGTACTTTTGTGTACCCTTTGCTGTCAGCCATGATCTTGTACCTTAAAAATGACTGATTATCAAATCATCCTAAATCCCACTTCTGGACCTTATATTGTACTCTTTAGAAAAATGTACCTTTCTGCAGAAAAACGATTCCCTGGCTTCTCTGTGAGCGCGCTCGCCGCCGCCTACCTTAATCAAATGATGGCAGGGCTACTTCAAACAAGAGCAGGTCATGTTGTCACTTGGATGGGGACCCCAATATTCACCCTCCAGTCTGGTGGGCACAAAGCAAGTATAATAGAATGTTGATATTGGTACCATGTTTGAAGGTCCTGCCTTTCATGCAGTTCACAGTTCAAAGTGGGTGCTGCCAGATCGCATCACCCTGAACACCTGCTGAAGCGGTGGGACTCGCGCCGGCATCAAGGCCCGGTCCAGCCAATAGGTTTGGCTGTAGGTGTCTGGACTGTCACTTTGAATTTGTCTCTATTGCCACGCCGCTAATACGTGCTTAACACTCAATTTTCCTCCCCGCTGTTCAACAGAGCAGCAACAACTATTATGATGCCAAATGTGACTTAACTGGTTCTGTTCAGTGGTTGTTTTTAAGTGAAGCCCCTTCTGAGCTACGTACCCAGAAAACTCCACAACTATGGAGCTGTTTATGTGAGACTTAACATTATTTATTTTACTACACATAATAACATTGTACGTGTCACTATGTGTGATTAAACACAAATAAATACCCATATTTCTATCCTCGTATGTTTTGTGTTTTATTTATTTTTTAGATCAAAGGCTTAAACGTCATTGGATCACAGAAACAGCATGAAGAAAAAACAATCAGTAAATTTGCTCACAGACTCTTGGATATCCAAATTTCAAATTTGATAGAAATGCTACAAAGTTCCTCTTCTTCAAACGATCAAAAGACAAGATTATTCTTCATCGACAATGGACCCAAAATGGGACAAAAATGGGATTTTGACCCCAGAGAGGGATTTTGGCCGCAAGTACCACCTATATCCAGTAGAGGGAGCGTCTTCTTTTTTAAGGAAAAGGTTTGTTAGATAACTTCCTATCTGTTGGTCCAATCTGGTCTAAATTGGTGCATATGAATAAACTGAAGGAGTTCTATTTAGAATCCCATTTTACTCTCATTGTTCATGTTTTACCCACCAGGGGTGAGATTTTCTTCTTTCTTTTTTTTCAAAAAACTTTTTTTGTTGTTTGCGGGACACTATGAGTCAACTGTTGGCTCAGGAGGTAGAAGGGTCATCCACTTATCAGAAGGTCAGTGGTTCAATCCCCGGCCCATGCCGTCTAGGTGTTTAAGTGTCCTTGAGGAAGTCACTGAACCCCAAGATGCTTCTAATGGTTGTTATATGAATGGTTATCCATCCCTATGAAGAGGCTGGTTTTTTGTTTAGTTCATCTGCCTCTAGTTAATTGAGTCAAAACTTGCTCTTTAGAGTGATTGGTTTGAAAAACAAAAAGCCAAATTGTTAAGAAAAGAAACATTCTTGAACCGATTTTCATTCATCAACAGAAAAATACAACAATAGACCTTCTGAAATTTTCTCCACCATCAAACTAAGGCGACAGCATTGAAAACTCCAACACCGCTTTTTAAACAGTCTAAAAATTGATGCTACCACATAAGCGAGCGATTTATTTTAAACTAACATACGTATTTGTTGTGGCTCCTCCCTCTCTGCCTCCCTCTAGTGGACAGGCTGTATTTTCCGGGGACAGAGCCAGTCTGTGGAATGACTGAGGGGGTCTGAGCAACACAAAGTGGAAGCACTGTGGGCTAAATGATCATTGGCATTGATCAGCCAGTCAATCCTGCGGTCTATATTCTTCTCTGTTTACACTCTCCCATGGCCGCTGTGTTAAACTGAGCGTGCTCTGAGCTGCCACCTCAGGGACCCTCTAAAAGCAGCCTCACACCCGCCATTGATTGACATGTCGATTATCCTGAAAGCGGTTGACAGCACAGTTGTTAACCATCTTAAACATTCATGATGATGGGGGGACTGTCCCCTCTAGTTACAGTCCTGCATGAGAAAGAGAGTCGCTCGTTTTCATTTTCAAGCTTTGTAACGTAATGATAACTTCAGAGAAGAAATGCCAAATAACAGCCACTGATTTATGACAGACTTTGAATCCGGCTCTGACTTCGCACCAGTGGTTCCAAAACACCAGGTTGCGACCCAAAGGTGGGTCACCAAATATAATAGTTTTAGTTTACTATTATTCTAGATCTATATGTGCAGTTCACCTTTCAGCCACATGAGGGGGATTTACTCGCTCCACCACACGTGGAGTTTTGCCAAATTCGAGGCTAGGGAGGCAGTGCCTTGCTCTCAAGCTCTTTGGGATGGACAGAGAAACCTGAATGGATGGCAATGCGAGGTAAAGTGGGCCTGATTGGACGACATGGAAGGACCTGCTGTGGTTCAAACATCTTTGATAACAATAGCATCAGAACTTCCAACAAACCGACTGGTTCTGATGATGAAATGAGCATCAAACTACCAACCACATAGTGCAGCCTGCTTCTGGATGGCTCTGAATGTTGACTGAATATTGCTCAGGTAATGAAACCTTTCGATCTAATACGAAAGGCCAGCATTGGTTTTATATTCTGTTTGTTTTATTGATGAGAGGGAAACAGCAGTCTGTTCATTTGTGTCCTATAAAGTGGTTAAAATGTGTTTATTGTTTATACTGGTTCCTGTTTGCCTTATATTATAAATGCTCTTCATTTGTCTGGTTTTACAGTGCAGTTAAATGTGAATATTGTTGCACGGATGTGTGCCTGATTACTGAGTTAAAATGCTCTAAATCTTCCTAGGACTGACTGTTTACTCCGACTCGATGCGTTTTCTAATTTTTAAAATAAATTATCTTATTTGGTCGTATATGAACAGGTTATATTTTCAATAAGCACCAAATGTGGTAAAAAAAAATCATTTGTGTTAACGCGATAAATCAAGAACCACAAAATGGATCATTTCAAATTTTGTATCTCCATTGACTTTAGTGTGAGGAAGTACTGGAGTGTTTTGGGGAATCGGTGTATATTTCCAAAAATAGGGGGAGCTTTATCTCCAAATATTTTCGAGCATAAATTCTCAAGCATCGCTCCGATTTAGTCCAAATTTGGGGCATATGAATCGACTCGAGGAGATCTAGTTTGTAAACGTCATGTTCTACTCTAATAGTTAATTTTAATCTTACTAAAGGGATTTTTTATCATGAAAAACACTGTTTTCTGGCCATAACTCAAAAACTATTGCATGGATCATTTTCTTATTGCAAGGAAGAACTGGATTGATTTTGGAAAAGGTCAGTTGTGTATTTGCATCAACTGGAGGAGATCTATCTTATTTATATCATATTATAATCTTAAAGTTTATATGTCACTCAGCCTGTTGAGCCTTTTTCCTTAAAATACTAAGGCCATAACTTTACATTTAATTTGAGGAGGTCAATCAGGGGATCGCTCGTACAACGAAGGGCATTGGGGACTTTTCGGGGGCATACCCTTGCTCTCGGGGACGACAACGTACGTCTCGTTTAAATGTACAGCCTCTCACTTTGAGATGGCTGCTTTACCTTTTCAAGATTATAAGACAATGCAGTAAAGATCTCAGGAATGTTAACTTAAGAACAAATCGTGACTTCAACGGAACCCTTCGGTCTGTAATGTACTTAATTGTGAAGTCTAACAATGATTCATTCTTTTCTTTTTAAGGGATTTAGAAATGTATTTTTTTTTTTTTAACATTTCTTTTCCCTATAATGTAAAAAGTCAAGAAGTGAGAGAGATTTCATCTACCTTTAATTTAATACATCTGACCTTTCCAATAATGGAATCCAAACCTTAATAGTCTGCTCACACACACACACACACACAAACACACACACACACACACACACACACACAACAGGTTGGCTTATGGATATAGTCATCAAGTGTTTGGATAATATCTCTGAGGTTAAAATTAGCGGCAGAGGGAACAAACATATGGAAGCCGAGTAGCAGATATTTTTTTATCTTCTCGTGAAAACAGGATATTTTATCATGTCAGATCAAGTAATTCATCAGATTCTACTTCAAAAAGGTCTATGGGGGTATAAAATGAAATAGTTTTTGTGTTATCACGTTAAAATGCAGAATTTGATGACAGTTGCAGCAATGATGGTTCCAGAGTATCCCCATCCTTTCAAGGATATAAATATTTGTAGTTCATGGACTTGGACCAAGCATTTTTGGCAATCAAAGATGTTGAAATCTGATGAACTAAAGCAGCCTATAATTTACAGACCACCAGGAGGTTGATGTTTTATGGACGTCATGGACAGCTACAAGCCTATTCCAAAGCAACAACAATCTAAAACTCTGTTGTTGCACTCTTACTCATCATGGAAAATATAAAAACTGCACTTTATCATTTATCATCAGTTATAACTTTACACAAAAGATTCATTCTGTAAAATCCTGTACTTTATTTTGAGACAAAGAAAGAGAAGAAACTTCAAGGGCGGTCGAATCAAACTCAAACAGACTTCCAGTGCTGTTATAAGGGCGGCCATTCAAGATGTATAAGAATTAAAACAATATTTTCTGGATATTAAAACATATTTTTTGTCGAATAAAGTGTTGCCTTGCTTTGGTAACCCATATTATTTTTGTGTGTGTATCAAATATACAAAGCAACCTTGATCGCCACGTTTGAGCCACTTTAAAGTTTGAGTAGCTCCGATTTCCCGGGTGTCCCTAAACGCCTCGCAGTCACGTCTGAGTTGGTCACGCAGCTGTAGGGACTTGCTCTGATTGCGCATGCTCCTCAGAGACCGCCACGAGCTCCTTACGACGTACGATTGGCCAGGTTTGTTTCATTTATATTTCGATAAACTCAACAAAACAATATAACAATACTATAAAACATTGACTATAAACAACGTTAGCCATAAAACTGACAGTCAATTGCTTTGCAGAACTTCTTTTGGTGTGGTGTCAAAGCTACCTGGTGGTCAACACTCCATGCTAGCTGCTTAACCATATTAGCTGAGTCACCAGGTGAGTCTGAAGTTGAAATCTGGATTTAGCCTCACAGATTTAAGTCACTTTGTAAGATGGTCCAACTACAGAACCCCTGAAGTAGGTTAGCCGACAGGTGCAAACAGACTGCAACTTAAGAAAATACACCGAAATAGGTAATGCACAAGCAAATAAAGAAAAAATCTTGATCAATTTGGCGAAACAGGGCTGCAAAAGCCACAACACATTAAGAAAAACGATCTGTAAAAGCCACAAGACAATGAAAGCGTTTACAAAGGAAAAGTTATTTACTATTTACCTTAAATATGATGAAGAAATGCTTACATCTTTGTTTAGTTTTTTGATTTTCCATAAAAAAAAATTACCATACCATATATTAAAATGCTTGGAATTACTTGGCTTAAAACTATCAAGAAAAAGAATTGGTATAGGCTGGTCAGATAAATTACACTTGGTGTAGCTCTGGTGAAAGTAGTGATGCATGGATCACAGCCCTGTCCCCAGGCTCTGCCATCAAACCTTAGATTGGGCAGGTCAGATCATGAAAATAAACCTTCTGATTAATGCTGATGAGTTGTGGGGAGGTGAAATAGTGTGAAGAGGCTGTGGTCACACACATACAGTCCAGGTTAACAGAGGGAAATCTTCAGAGAGGTGAAAGTAGTTGTTTAAGAAGAGTTTTTATTTTCAGATCTGAGTTTTTCTGCATAAAATATGCCACCCTTTTTACTGCACTGACTGTCTGATTATAGATTTATGCACGTTCGGTTGAACTCAGAGCAAATCCTCGCCTCGCTGGTTTAGTTTCTCTATTACCACGATTTTGCTCTAAATTGTAGTGCGACTCCATGATCTGTCTGTCAAGCCTATTAAAGCCCGGATCAACTCTAAATTCATCCTAATATGCACAGACGCATAATTCATCAATCTGAACAGCCGCGTTTTAAAGACATGCCCGTACATTGACATTTCACTCCACGTCCACCAGTCCGTCTAAGTTAGACTGCCTTTCAAATGAAAAAAAAAAAAAAAAACTTTAGAGAGCATGGACTGGAGGCAGTGAATGCTGCTGACCGAGAAATAAAAGCAAAGTTTTCCCACTTAAAAGTAGACTCCAAAAGTCTCATCGCCTACATAGATTGTGCTCAATCACATGGCACACGTGTTTTAAAGGAAAATATTTGTTTTATGGTAAGAATGTACAGAGTATCTGGTGATATTGAAGAAAAAAGTTCTCATGCTGAAGACTTAAGGCGCGGGAACGACTTCTTATCTCATAGTAACCAGTTATTAAGTTATGGCCACGAGATAACGTGTTTCCACGCCTTATTAAATCGTGGCCACGAGATAATTACATGTTCCCACGCTTTTTAAAGTCATAACCACCAGATACTAATTTGTTCCCATGACTCATTAAGTCATGGCCACAAGATAGCTTGTTGCGATGCCTTATGAAGTCATGTCCCGAGATACTAAGTCGTTCCCACGCATAATTAATTCATGGCCAGGAGATTATAACTCACTCCCACGTCTTATTAAATCGTGGCCACAACATAAAAGCTCAATGCGACGGCTTATTAAGTCATGGCCACGAGATACTAAGTCGTTCCCAAGCCACATTAATTCATGGCCACAAGATAATAATTCGTTGCCAGGCCTTATTAAGTTAAGGACAATGATAATTTTTTTGCGAGATGAAACGTTCCCACACCTTATGAAGTCGTTGCCACGAGATAATAACTCGTTCCCACGCCATATTAAGTCGTGGCCATGAGATTTTCTTTCCGTCTTCAAAGTCACCAGAGGGGTCCCTTAAGAATGTTTTTTGGTTACTTGAGTTAATGGTTAGATTTGAGTGAATAATTTGAATTGAAAATCCTGGGTATAGACAATAAAAACATGTTTTTGCATCTAGTTTTACTCATTTTTTTTATAGCGTCCCAATAATTTGGGTGTGCATTTTAGATTTTCCATTTGTGTTTGTACATTAATCGTCACCATTATCGTTTGAAGCATCAATGCGCAGTGATGTCTTTATTAGGTGTAATCAACAGTAGATATGTAATATTTGTGTAAAGATAATTGCCTCGGATGAAAACCCCCGAGCTCTGAGGATCAACCTCAGACCTGTTTCTTCTTTTATGCGTCATTTACTGCTTGTAAACAGTTTGTATAAAGCAGTTTATTATATTTCTATGCTTTCCTTTCTCTTTCATACACCTATTAATGAGCTGACATTGGACTGGCTGCAGGGACCAGTGGCTCTAAAAATTCTCCCACCAGTAATGTTAAACCTTCCCATGATGCTCTTCAAGCAGGCACCATCACCCTGACATAAAGACTTTGTCTGGTTTGTTTTTTGTTCGCTTTTCTTTTTTCTTTTTTTTAGCTTAAGCTCCAGCTTTCTCAGGCCCTTCTGGATGGTCAACACTTTGAAAATTGTGCTGCCTCTTTACAAGATTGGCTTTAATCTCTTGCCTATTCCATGTCACCTGGAAATGTGTGAAGGCTGATATGATAATGATGTGGACCTGTCCAAGGTATTAGAGTTAAGCTGGCTGATTAGGCTTCACATCGATTAGTCTATCACTCAGCACTGCTCAGGTCTCAGCATCTAGGAGGGAAGTGGATTGCAGGGTGGGGGTGAGGGAGGGTGAACAGGCATTCTGGAGAAGTCACCTCAACGACAAACGTAAACACTTACAGTAGCTACACTGAAGGAGACTATTTTCATCTTGTAGCATTGCTGCACTAAATAACTCTAATTACGGCAATAATTATTTTTATGCAAGTTTAACAGCGGATCTGAATTCTTATTATTATTGCTGTGATTAAACTCTTCATTACTGCAAAATGTTTTGAGTGAAACGGATCAGAACAAAAGATGATGTGGAAGGCAGTAGCATCATTTTTATTAAGTTGAAGGAAAATTTAGCCTATTCTCAGATTCTGTGTACAAATTTGGTAAAATTATGTCACTAAGTATTTATATTGATTATTTAACATTTGGCTTGGATGATCGCTGGTGGCTGACAGAGGCACACGTGCAGCAACTTCATAAAATTAATGATATTTTGATGCCAAAATCCAATTTTCGCTACATATTGGATCCATTATTTTAGCAGAATATGTCATATGAATTGATTCCTCGAATAGTTATATATATATATATATATATAAGAAATTGCAGTAAAATATGAAAAATTCATGTTAAATCTTTTTAAGTCGATTCATATGCAGTAAATTTGGACTAAATCGGACCAACGGTTGAGAAGCTATGGCCTTAGAACTAATTTGGAGACAATACTAAGCTCCTCCTAGTATTAGAAATATATAAACGATCTTTCCCAAAATCAAGCCAATTTTTTCTCGCAATAGGTTGCTAATTCGAAAATTAGCCATGAAACAGTTTCTGAGTTATCACATTAACGAGACCAATTTGTGACTATTCCATAATATCCCTGACTTTTCAGGGATATAATTAAGAAAACGTCACCACAACACAGCTGGTTCTGGCACAAACGTCTCGTTTGGATGTTCAGTAAGTCCAGGCTGTAAGTTGTAGATCAGACAAAGAGATAGGGGTAAAGTGTGGAAAGAATAAGATTTTCAGAGAATTATTTGGCCAAGAGAGAGAGTAGCATAGGAAAGGTTGGAACCCTCGTCTTGCCTGAACACTGAGGCTCTTAATCCCGGAAGAAAATCATTAAGGTTCACATCTACAGAAGAGGCCAATTAAAAACAGAAAATCGGCATAAATCTGTGGAAAGGCATCATTTGCTGCAGGAAACCTGCCCTTTTGTCAGACCAGTGGAAGACCTCCCTGATGCACCCAGGGAATCAGAAGGAATGTCAGACATCTCCTGGAGATGTTGTTTTTATCTTAAATTATTAACTTCCACTCAGTGGTGAACAGCATGGGGATAGCTTAGATTGGCTAAAACCGCCTGAGTAATTTTAGACCCTTTAAGGGGTTCTCAAGCACAACCAGATTTAATCTCAACGCTCTTGACAATAATGATTAATTGTTAAGGAAGCCAAGCCAAAGCTTTAAGCTACCGAGGGGTAGCACCAGGAAACCCCATTGATACGCTCTCCATTTATGTGAAAACACAAATCAAGGCCGGACACGTACCGTGCATTGGACAATTAATCCATTTATTGTACTTGAAATGAGAACACAAAGCGTATCTATAATAATTAGTCAACAAAATAATTCAACGTGTGCCACCTGAGCGTTAGCCAAGCGTGGTCCTAGCGTAGCTCTGGCAGTCAAAAACTGTTTCCCCTTCCGGGTGGAACGCCTGTCAAACATTAAATGGATCTGGCCTGTTTAACGTTGGCTGCTAATTGTCATAAGAATATTCACACTAAATCAAAATATGGATTTTAGCTCCTACATAATTATTGTTGACCCGTTGAAAAGGTAGCTCTTCTAGTCCACTTCAGTCAAGTTGCTTTCTACAGCACATTTAAAACAAGGACAAAGAGTTACAGACGATTTTAGATAATTAACTTAATTAAAATCCAAGTTAGATAAAATAAAATAAGCATTTAAAATAAACATAAAATACACATTTTATTACGTTGAGGTGTCGAGGCTCAACTTGAACTAAAAGAAAGGGGGGGGAAAGATGCATTTTTTTAATCAAAGATTTTAAAACTGTAAGATTGCACAGTTATAATTTGCATGTGTAGAATTTTCCAGAGGTTTTGGGCAGCAACTGCAAAATCCTGCCCACCTCTAGGTCTTAATTTGGACCGAGGAATGCCCAGAAGCAGGAGGTTGCACGTGCAAAAGCTCAACTAGACAAGGAGGTACTAACCCAATTAAGGCCTTAAACATTAGCAATAAAACCTTAAAATCGGTGTGGTAGTGCACAGAAAGCCGTGGAGAGAGTTCACATACATGGTGTTACAGTAGATGGGTGGGAGGTAAGGGGGGCATAAGTCTTCAGGACAGAGATGGGCCTTCAGTTTGGCCAGGAGTCCCAGCTGGCAGAAGCTGGCTCTGACAGCTGAGCTAATTTGCTTGAGCGTCTGAATGAGATTGTTGATTGTGTTGCGCCAACAGCACAAAAGAACCTTTGACATCGTCTAAAGAGCCAGTTTTTTCTTCATTTAGATTGAGGAAGTTCAATGCCGTTTGTTTTTAATGGCTAATGCATTTGTGTATCATCAGAAAAGTATTGAAAATGGTGTACAATGAGAAGAGCAGGGGGTCCAAAATGGAGCCTTGAGAGACTCCACAGGTTAGCGGGGCTGCAGTAGAAAAATATTCAACAAGGTGAACTTAGACAGATTTGATATAATTTGCCAAAAATATGGTCTAATAACTACTTTGTTATATTTGAACCTTATTTCTGAGCATGCTGAGGGAGTTTCTGTGCAAAGACAAATTCTTCTTTTTTGTCAAGAAGATGAATTCTGTTTTGAAGAGAAAATATCCTAGAGAAAAGAATAACTTAACCCCGAGCAAGAAAACATAATATCTTTGCTCACAAATGCATTTCCTGTTTGCTGTTATCAACAAACACCCACTACAATGTCGCCTGCTCACTTTCAGTCGCCTGTTCCCTCACAGATCTTTTCATTGTGCCCTGATACAGACCTGAACCCTCGCTCACTTTTTTTTCTCACTCATGAAAGTCTTTCTTTTGATTAAGATGTGTAAAAATAGATGTGTGTGTGTGTGTGTGTGTGTTATTGATATAATTGAACCACTACTAAAATAAGCCAGATTGTTCACACACAAACAAAACTATATAAGTACCTTAAATTATAGATGATAACAGACAGACGTTACATTATTGTCCATTTGACTGAACAGTCTTCTCTCATTATTAGCTGTTTGACCCTTAACCCTTTCCTCTTCTAAGTACTCTTCTTTGCCTCGCAGACAACACACCATATACAAATCCTCCATTATCCTCCACAAAGCTCCACTTTATTCCAATTAACTACTAAATCTGCCTGCGTGTTTTATTTTAATGCAGGGATTGAATAAAAGACGAGGGCTTGATCCAGACTTCCTTGTTTATTGAAATAATTGATATTGTCAGATTCTTGGTGATTAACAGGCTTACTTAAGAAGGCCTGGGATCAGCAGCAATGGATGAATAATGAGCTTGTGAATTATCTGATGTATTCCCATGGAGTCTGTTAATTACTGTATTGAGTCAGATTTGCAGTGGAGTAAAGACTAGAGAGACATTGGAAAATGTGGAAGAGTTGATCCTCTAGCAAATTAAATGATCATTATTCAGTTGTTTTCACCCCCCTGATGCTTGGAGTGAATGTTGTGGAGTGGTGTAAAACGTTAATAAAAAAAAAGGTGATTTTTTTTTTGGTACTTCCTGAGATTTTTATGATTAGAAAACTATATAGCTGTAATATATTTTAGGATTCTTCTATAAATCGATATTTATATTCTTTGTCTGATTTCAGCAACAAATTTCAATCAATTTCGAACATTGGCGACAAGTCTGGTAAATCTGTGGAACTCTCAGAATCTACTATATGTGGCCTTTTTGTTGTTTATGTACTATTATACACAGTGACTGTATATTAGGGTCTGTAATGCTTTGAAGTTGCTTGAAAAAATTGAACTCTGATTTTGTCTATCTAGGCGAGTCTTGATGGGAAACACCGAGTTGGAACTGGTGTTTGAATGTTCAGTTCAACCACAGCCACAGTGGCACTCAACTGTCCAATCTGCTGACTGAACTAGGCAGGTTGGCTTTTTTCCTCCCATTGTGGAATAATTAAGAGTTCACTTTTACAGCCCCTCTGAGAAGGGGGGGTGATCAGGTTACCCTGGTCCGATACTGTGGAAGTCTTGTGTGTCTATTTGTTAAAGGACATAGTCTATCCACATTTCACAAATGCTTTGCAGAGGCCCTAAGGGTGATCATCTCTTAAAGGGTTTTATTAAAGGTACATTTTAAGTATATTCATAGAGAATGGTCTATTTTCATCTCCTCAAAATTCGCTTGTATAAAGGAAATTTAACAGATTGGCCATTTATCAACTTCTTCTAATTGATAACAACAGACTTCTTATTCCCCTTGAGTTCTTTGATTTTGTTTACTGGTTTTACTCTTGAACTTAAAAGCAAATGGTTTCTTTCATTTCTCAGAGACAATGACAGAAACAATTAGTCAACATGCCTCCCTTCTTAGCGACATATTTTTAGAATAGTAATTGACTTTATTCCTTTTCCTGTGATAAGATCTGCGTGTCTCTTTATTGTAATTTCAACGTATTTTCCTATCACTCTTTCAGAAGAAGAAAAAGCCTTTATTTGTAACGTGTTTACAAGCATAGTACAACATAGTGATATTAGTTCTCTGCATTTGACCCATCGCTGAGGAGCAGTGGGCAGCCATCTGTGGAATTAATCAGGGTTCAGGGTCTTGCTCAAGGACCCTACAAAATGCAGACTGCAAGTGGCTGTGATTGAACCCCCCCATCTTTGGGTTGAGGTAAGACCAGTGTACCACTGAACTACACCTGGCCTTCTCTTTTCTTCCTCAGAGTCTGAACACACTGAAGATGAAAAGAGAACAACAAACACAGCTTTGTTGTTTGATGGTTCTCTAATTTCTCTAAATCAAGAAATTGTAAATTACTGTTTTTATGCTGAAAATATTTTTTAAAAATAGGATTTTACTGTCTAATTTAAACTTTTGTTAAGATTAACATAAAAATACCATAATTTCACAAGCAAGTCATTACTGTAACAGAATTACAGATTCCACTGTTTTTAATATAAATTCTGACCTGCCGATTGTGATCTTTTTTATTCAAAGTTTTAAAATCATTAGGGGCAATGTATTTGAAGTGCCCTTATTTTGAAGGAGTAGAGTGGAAGTAAGGCTGGTCGGCATTGTGAATATATTCTGGCCTGTTGATATTAATGTATCCTCCATCTTCCCCGCCGTGTGTGTATTAAACCAACTGTATGACATTTCGAAGTGAAAATTAAACGTTTTGAGCCTTGTTCAATCCAATTCATAGTTCTATGTTTGGTTTGTTCAGGGACTTCGGGGCTCGTGGCTGGATCTGTTCTGTCACTACCTTTAGCCACTCTGCTAACATTAGCGTCTTGAATCTCGCGTTGTTCCTCGGCGTGATTATTCCTCCACAGCCTCTTTTGTCTTTACTTGTGTTACAGCTTTTTGTTTTCTGGTGTACTTGTGATATTTTTGGAGCCGGGGTTGTTCATGCTTGGTGTGCTTGCTCGGCGCATTCGTGTAACCCGCATGGAGATAGGCTGCTCGGCCGATTGTCGATCTAATCAAACTAGGCGGCCTGGCGCCGATAAATTGACTGGCCGATCGATCGGTGCACCTCTAATAAATTCTACATATTTTCTTTAAGAGTGTAGGGTTCCCTTCCAAAGTGTTGATGATTGTGAAAACGGAACATTGTTTCTGACCGTACTCATGACATCATCTGATGTAGTGACATCCCTGCTTAGACACAACTTTTCTGGTTAGTCCAGGATTCGGTGTGAAGAAGGAAGAAAGGGGTGAACTGGATAAATAATTTGGGTACCAGTGTGTCCATATCTTTCCAACCCCTCAGAGGGGACTGAACCATTATCCTCTCCCTTCCGGTTTATCTGCTGTTATTTGCAATCGTGATTGATGGCTCCATCTCTAACCTCCTCCGTCCCACGCCGCAGCTGCAGTTTGTCTCTCTCTTTCTGTCTCCGTTTTGTTTCTTCTCCTCTATTGCTCGTCTTCTATCGCCGTCTTTGTGTCTCTCTGCAGACGCTGAGCTGATATCATCCTTTGAAAGGGTAATGATCCCACTGTGTTGAGATTATGTACGTGTGCAGCTCACTGTAATGGCGTGGCTTTTTATCGCCTGCTGCATACTAATCCCACAACTGAAGGAATGACATGACACCTGCAGGGAGCTGCGTGCGAGCAGCAGCATCACATGAAAGAATGGCCATTAAAAATGATCAAAGAAATTACCGCAGTCGGCTGCACAGCACTGCTCTCACGCCCAGCTAGGTGTTCATCCCTCTGCCTCGACACGCACGTGCACCGACGTGCACTATCGTACACAAATATACATGAACTCTAATTAGAATCGCCTCTGAAGGATGTGTTCCAAGTGATCCTCTGTGGAAATGTCTTGCGTGTAGTTGCCTTAGGCTCTCTGCAGATGATGCACCCACGCTAGCAGATAGGAAATGGAGGACATGCGTGAGCGTAAAAACTATCTCAACATCCCAACCACAAATTATTCAGAGACATTTTAACACAAGTGTTTTCTAACTCACTTTATTTTTGAAGGGTCTCTTGTTGTACTATTATCTTGAATCGTATTTAACATGTTTTTTGCATCAATGCTCTTCTGGGTGACAATCAATAGAGAATTTTAGATGCTGCTTGAAAATATGTTTCACCAATTAGCTAATTGGGAAACATTTGATGTAGAATTATGGTTTTTCTGAATTTCCTCTAATAGACGTTCTTTGATATCCATCCTGTTCCGAGTTTGTTAGAGAGAGTATTTCTTCCACATTCGGCCGTAAAAATAGATATATGATGCAAACCAGTAAAGTAATTTGCACAGAATTAGTATTCGTCCTGCATTTCACGGTTAACTTTTCTCAATAGCTCATATCATGCACATCAACCATGGAACAATTATATCTGGCCTGTAAGACCATTTCTAGTTTCTATATTAACTGTGCTGCTGGTATACAGCACACACCTAGGATACCACAAATCCCAGAGTGCACTGCAGTAGCTGCTGCGTCAATCAAGACCTACAAGCACCAGCTCTCTTCTGCTGAGACTTTTATCAGGGGTCTGAGTTTATCCAGTCACAAGAAAAAACTTGAATCCAACCCTCTGAGGAGATGCTACGGAGGCTGGGTAGGGACATGGACAGGAAAAATAAAATTGAAACACCAAAAACTTAATGTAAGTAAAACAACGGTTTCACACCCTCCTGTCTCAGAAACTGTTTCAGGGCTGTTTAAAACAAGAAAACGCCAAGTTGCGTAGATTTAATGAAATGCATTTGTACTGTTTGCTGAGATGAAACTCTGGTCAGGCAGACATTGCTGCTGCTCCTGGCTGAAGTAACGGATACTAGGAGCAACTGACAAGTTTTAATGAGGCAAAAGAAATGGCCAATCAGTCCAGTCATACACCAAGTATAATAATATCCCGAAAAAGTCAGGGATATTATGGAATCGTCATTGTCGCCACTGTGACCGCTGTGGCGACAGACCTTTTGTGTTAATGAGAAAACTGTTAAATGGACTTCATGGCGCTTTATCTCCAAAAGTTTTCAGGCCATAGTTTCTCAACCGTTTGATTTAGTCAAAATTTTGCGCATATGAATCAACTCAAGGAGATTAATCTTGTATATATAAAATTTTACTACAATAGTTCATATTTTACTCACAAAGGAGAGTTTTATTTATTAATTTTGTTTGATTTTATTTATTTCTTTACAAAACACAGTTTCCACTTCACAATTAATTTGAGGAGATCATCAGGCCTGTTGCTGGTAAAACGCAGGAAATACGGGGCTTTTCTGGGATATATTCTCGCTGTGGGGGACGACAGTCAAAGCCTTATTTGAAGTTTAATGTCCTAAATGTCTCCGCTTGAGTTTAACATCGAATTGCACGTTGGGGTTTCTGACATAAATAGAAAACCTTAATTGTCAGAGAACCGTCACTGAGAAGTCAACTCCGCCACTCCGCCCTGTAACCCAGACTTTACAGATTAGATTCCATCACGTAACACAACCTCCTGGTCATTTTGTCGATGTCCAAAATGGTCCCACACTGCTGACTTGATGCCTTTCTCGGAGGATATGACCACACACATATATACACACACACACACACACACATACACGCACACACACACACACAGGACATGCCATGAGACGAGTGGAGATTTTCTTGCGCCCCACACATAAACTTGTCTCGCGTGACACTGTAGTTTATAGACTTCTTGTGTTTATCACAGCATGACGTTATCAAATGCGGTTAATTGCAAAAACAATTGATCCTGATCGTCCGAGGAGACATAAAGAATCAAATTGTCTTTGTAAATGTTTTTTTAAAATGTTTATTATCATTAATTTCCAATGCAATAATAATGTGGATCCATTTCACTAAGAGATCCTTTATTTTTTGCAGACCTCCACTCTGCTCCTTAACCCCCCCAAAGCTGGTCCTGTTAGACCCATGCAGCTGCATGGTTTGGTGGGTAATTTCACTGCCTTTTCATGTGTTTGAGGCTGAGGAATCCTCTTCCATTAGGTGGTGTCATCTTGTGATGTATGATGTATGCACAGAAAGGCGATGTGATGTTTATTCATGACTTTCAAGGCAGTGCCTCAGCTAAGCCCTCTGATTTCCTTTTAAGGAACAAAACTACGCGAGATTGAGATTTCAGTCTCAAGGCACACAGACCGTCCTGCAGCACTTCTCTTCCTGTCTCTCTCTCGCTCTCTCTCTCATCTCACCCACAGTTCTTTTTCTTTTTTTTAATCTCTTTTAAATTCTTCCTAGATATTTTTTCTGTCTGATTTAATTTATTTGACCCTTAGAAAAAAGATCACATGCAGTTATTTCCTTCTGATTTTGCCGGGCTGTATCCCCATCTTGCCTCTGTACTTAACTAAGGACTTTGATGAAGAGATGAATTTAGACGGTTTTTATAGTAGGTTGGCCCATTAATGAGATACCACCACTGCGAGACTAACAGGCCCTCTGGTCACACACGACAAACACACACATCACACACATTCACATTTACTATTGAGGGTCTGCGTAGCAGAACTAAAGTTATATAGACTTCTGTCTACTTCCTGTAAGTCCGCCACATTAACTTAAGTTGTGCTATTAATGATCCAAAGAATGCAGTGTATTAGGACATTTTCTGTAATCACTTACCGGCACAACCGCAAACCAGCGGCGTGTTAATTTTGTCTCTAGGTCCAGCATGTTTTTAAGTAACCATAATTCAAAAAGCTTGTCCCTATTTGTCTTGTAAATGACTTTTTAATGGTAATAATGCCACATCTATCCATCATACTAACGCAAGTCCACGCGCCCCTTTGATGGAACTCCCGTGAACAAATGGTAACTATTAATATTCTCAGTGACCAACTGTCCAGCAGCACATGAATCATGATATGAGGGACCCACTGCTGGAATGTTCTGGAACATTGAGATGGTTAGAGACCGTGTCGCTAGTCAAAGCTGAACGATGGGGGGGCGAAAACACAAGTTGTAAATAAAAACTAGAACTAAGCAGTCGCCCCTCTCAACATGGCTATTTCTCTGAAAAGCTCCCAATCCCCCCCGATTGAACCCCTCAAATTAAATGTGACTTATTAATAATCTCAAACAGTTCATATTGACTGGACCTAATTATTTCTTTGAAGTCAGCCGTCTGTTCTAAGATCAGATCCCATATTGACTCAATAAGGAAGATAAATACAGTTAACTATTATAGTTCTTCTGAGTTTGGGAATAAAACAAGACAGATTTCCTTGTGTCAATTCATAGAAGACACATTTATACAATATTCACTATTAGAATAACTATGATTCCTATAGTTAATTAGAATCATAATTTACAAGATCTCCCGGAGTCGATTCATGTCCACCGAATTTACACCGATTCAGACGTACAGTTAGGAAATTATGGTTTGAAATCTGTGGTGAGATCTGTGGTGGATGTGGACACGCTCTAAACACACATAGACGTTTGTGTGACGTTGAAGCATATATCTAACACTAGGGGGAGCTTTATCTCCAAAAGTTTTCGGGCCATAATTTCTCAACTGTTGGTCGTATTTAGTCCAGATTTGGCGCATATCAATCGACTCGGGGATCTTTTTTTCTTCTTTTTTTAAAATCCTTTTATATTTCGTATTTTGTAGTTCATATTTTACTCACTAGGGGGAGCCTTCGAGGAGATCTATCAGTGGGATTGATCGAACGATGTCGGGTATCGGGGCTCTTTGGACATATAACTTTGCTGTTGGAGGTGGAAGGCAGCTTAATTTTGTGGAAAGGAGAAAACTCTGCAGCCCTCCACTGCTATGTAGTATAAGGAAGTGCAAAGCAATATATAAACAACAGTCAAAAACGTGTTTGGTCCGTGGGAGGGAGCTTAGTCCCAAGTAAACGGGGAGAACCAAAATCCAGTGAACTACCATGCTGCCTCTGCTGAATGAATATTTTCAGCACATCTCTATCTGGATGCCTCGAATCAAAGCTACAATAAAGAGAAGAGGGGCTGCAGCAGCTAAACAAGAAAATAAAGTTGAGGACCTGCACCTTGTTTGGCTTTGCATGTGTCTTTTTAACCTGAGTCATGAACAGGTGCCCCTCCCATCGTTCCATTGTTGAGTTTTAAATAAGTAAAGTGCAGGATGATCCTTTTATATTTGGGTATAAATTGGTGCATGATTGAGGCGAATAACTGCATTTTGTATTTAACATTTATAATACAGCATAATAACCACATTCTTTTGCTTTGAGTGCTGCATAATTTAACCTTATATGATAAATAATGTAAATGTAACAACCTCTGCAAATGCCAGAGAAAATGAGGTGGAAGGGAGGGAGAGGGCGAGGGATTGGAGGAGTAGAGAGGGCAGAATGAGAGCAGGAGCTGGCATAACTAACTGATTGTTGTGCTGTCACATTGATTTGCATGAAAAAGGCTGGTCTAATTGCAACACTTAGCTGCAACATACTGATAATACAGAGCGGAATATGAAAGGACATGGAAGAGCTTTCATTAAGAAGGATTTCCTCTCTATGGGAGATGTGCTACCTTCTATTTTTGTGGGGCGGGGGGGATTCAAAACAACATATCCATTTCCTTTATATGACATTTCCATCACGTATCAGCGTGATGGAAATGTCATAGTGTGCTTTAATTCTCACTTTTCCTGAAAGCACCAGGTTCCCAGTAAACGGTACAAGGATTGAACGTACTTCCAGACTGATGCATTCTCTTGGCATCCAGGTATAGAAGGTGGTGGAGCAGACAGTACTCTCATTTCAATGGTAATTTCCCACAGAGATTGGATTTTGCTGGAGATTTCTGTTCAGTATATACTTAAAAGAATAGTGAAACTGTTTCAACAGACTTGAACAAATTCAATATTACATTCTGTGGAACACACAATCCCTTCCATTCTTCCACTAAATTGAAATTAGATTCTTAGGGACATGATATCAAGACTGACGTCAAACTTGAATTCTCGTGCAGTAATTGAATTGCAACGTTAAAGTAACAGGAGACTTGAGTGTGTAACATTTAACACACACTGCAAAAAAATAATTGCTTGATGAACACATTACTTCGGCCTTTAACGCTCACTTAAATGAAGTATTTATAACTTCAATTGATAAGTTAGACCTATAAAAATACTTAATTTATGGTAGGCAACTAGCAAAGTAAGTAAGTTCATCAATACTTTTCTTTTTACAGTGTGTGATTAGAACTCAAAAGCATAAAAAAGTGAAATTCCAGTTTTTGAAATTCTTAAAATCTCTTTCAAATTTAACATTTTTACCTTCAAAAACCTAAAATATAAAACGTTAAATAAATAATTGTTTAATGCATACATTATTAAATAATAAAAATCTGGCATTATTTTATTCTTGCAGCATTTCAAGGCAACCGTTACACATCGTAAAAGAGAATTGTTTAAAAAAGTCTTCCACTGGTGGAACTCAAAGACTCCAAATGTTTAATAAAGCATAAGAAATGGAAATTCCAGCATTGGAAGTTCTTCCATACTCAAAAAGAAGTAATTACATCTTAGAGTCAATCACGCATTCATTATCTGTAACAGCTTGTCCTGTTCAGGGGCACTGGGGCTGGAGCCTATCCCAGCTGACATTGGGAGTGAGGCAGGGTACACACAGGACGAATCGCCCGTTCATCACAGTGCTGACACATAGAGACGGACAACCGTTCACTCTCACATTCACTCCTACGGGTAATTAATTCACCTTTTAATTTAATTGTGTTTAACCAGTGACCGAATTGTTGTTTTTTTTTTTACAGTGTAAGATGTTTGAATGCCATAATAACAGACTTAAAACAAAAGATAGCAGGTAGACAATCCCATTGATCTGCTCTGTGTGAGTACAAAGTTACCTTTGTCAGATTGTGGAAAAGTACAAATTTGTGGGTGGTGGTTCAGCAGAGGGCTTTCTGAGGCTGCCACAGGCAGCACTCCACTTTCTTCCCTTTATTTCTCTTTCTTTAATAATAAATGATGGATGCTTCAAATTACGAAACAATGCTGGGAAAATCCAATTTAGTCCTGGGCCTTGAGGGGAGGGTAGAGAGAAGAGTTGTGTATCATAGGTCCTTGTTTTGCTCTAATATTTGCAGTGGGGCCACTATTGAATGAAGTAATGTTCTGTGTGCTAATGGATCTTGTGTGTTTTTAACAAATCATCCAGCTCTTACTCATAAATACATCTTGCAGGTTGCTGTTGGTGGTAATTCCTCAGCCGACATAGATTTAGACCCTGCTCATGATCATGTTTTTCCATCTCTTATTTTTGGGCTTTTACAGACGTGTGGAGGAAGGAAGGGGGAATAAGCACATTAAAGTTCTTCTATTATAACTTGTATATAACATATAACTGACCTTCAGATTTTCTATGTCTGATTCCTATGAAAAACCGTTCTCATGTTCTTCTTCGTAGAGTATCTCCAAACGTCTTGCAAGTAATCCAGGAAACACCAGAAAACACAAAGCTTGCAATTTGTAACACGGAGAAACATAGCAGGGTTCAAGAAGCTAAGGTTGGCTGAGGGGCTAAAGCTAGCGAGAGCGCAGAGCCAGCCACAAGCCCTGAAGTCCTTGAACAAAGCCAACATATAACATACGATGGACTCAACGAGACTTACAAAGCTTTATTTTCACTTCAAAATGTTAAACATTCATTTCAAGTCAGAGCACATACACAATGCCGAGCAGCCATACTTCCACTTTAATCCTTCAATAGAGAGCACTTCATATACAGTACTCCTAAACTTGAAAGAGAAAAAATCTGAATAAGCCAAAACAGGGATCAGCTGGTCAGACTTTATAAAAATTGCTGATTGGGCAGAGAAAAGTGCAATCGTTGCATCTCTACTTCTTTATACTCTTCGATGTTTACCAATAACAACAGTTAGATGGAAGAGGTACTACAGTAAACAATAACGTACATCTTAAATAGGTCTTTGAAATCATGGCTGTAAGCATCTGTGATGGTATGAAGGTGTGTTAGTGCGCATTGGTAACTTGCAAATCAGTAGTGAAGGCACAATCATTGCTGACAGTCACAATCAGCGAGATGCCCGGCGTCTAACAGAATTCTTCTTTCCGAAGCGCTCTGCTAGATTTGAATAAATTCTTGGCTTATTGTCACAGCAAATACTTGTAGTCTGTTTATAGCTCCTCCTTGTGGACGTAAGTGGGCCAAAGTGGGAGCCAAAATCCCCCTTTTCTCGATCAAGAATGGGACACCACCGTTGAGAACTAGAAACCGTCGTAACTCATGTTAGAGTATGTGTATGGTGTATTGTATTGTATTATGACTCATTTTAAAATATTCTGAACAAACCAAGGGAATAGAAATTACTCAAATTACCGATTAAATTCAATATAGATCTGCATCTAGCGGCAACATTTTTTATGTCCACCTCTCTATCAGCCTCGTTTCACAGAATAATTTCCAATAAAAAGTAGTAGTAATAGTAAGTCTATTTACTAATACGTACCACTTACTATTACATTTATTAATGATCGTTTTTATTAAAAAACTTTCTCATCTATAAGACTATGAAGTTTATTAGTGTGTCTGGATAAACGCTGATATCTGACAACAGACGACCAGGGAGAAGCCCTGGCGGCCTTGATTGACACGCCGGTTATCGAGGTGCATTCTGGGATTTGTAGTATCTGTGGTGTTTGCGCTGTATACCAGCGGGCCAGTTATTATTAAAATTAGATAATATCATGTGGGGCGGCTATAATTGTTGTGAGGGCCGGATGTGGCCCGCGGTCCTTGAGTTTGACACATGTGA
Organism: Lophius piscatorius; assembly: GCA_009660295.1. NCBI lineage: Eukaryota > Metazoa > Chordata > Actinopteri > Lophiiformes > Lophiidae > Lophius > Lophius piscatorius. The sequence continues at coordinate 357,829 of VRLP01000066.1, forward strand.
TCTATAGCTAGAGAGGTAAATCATCTTGTTACTTCACATATCCGAGGTTTACTCTTTGAGCTGATCTAAATTACCCTAGCAAGATTTAACAAATGCCTTTTTAAGCCCAATTAAATTTGTCATTGCCCTCTAACTGTAAAGTGTCGAGGCAGCAGATATTTTTTTTCCAAAGCCAGCAGAGGTGAAGTTAATGTGTGCTTTTCCAGCTCCATTCTTACCAGAGCTTCTTTCTCATCACAATAACAACCTCAGCTCTTTTGAGTGGGTGGGACGGGGGAGTCTTCAACTAGACAGGTCGTCTCCCGATACTCCTGGAAATAGTGAGTAACATGTAATTTCTGGAGATCCTCACCTCACAGTCTTTGTTTTACCCGATCAGCATGACAGATTTGACAGAGAAGATCATGTTTTAGGTGGTGATGCAGCTGTCGATCCAACATGCTTAGCTCTAGGAAATCATCATGGTAGTCAGACTGCACCAGCACAATTCTGTCAGAGAGAGGCAGGTCATTGATGAGAAGTCCTGGAAGTAAAAATCACGATATTCCGTCACACGCAGACTCATCAGTAGAGGAAGAATGCCTTTAAAGAGGAAGCAGATCTTCTGCATCTTCCTCTGTCACTCCAACCAACTGCATATCCTCTCTCACCAAATCCACAAAACTCTTTGGTCTTCCCCTTTTTTTCCTGCCTGGTAGCTCCATCTCTAGCCTCCTTCTACCAATAAACCATCTCAACCTGATCCGTCACACATTGTCTCAATGAGGTCTTACCCGGGCTGTCCCTCTGATGTCCTCCTGTCTTATCCTGTCCATCCTCCTGTCTCCCAGAGAACATCTGAACATCTTCATCTCTGCCACCTTGACCTCTGCCTCCTAACTTTTCGTCAGAGCTACTCTCAACACCATCTGAGAAATCTTTGCCTTCACTCCCACTACTAATCTGTCACAAGAACTCCTGACAACCTTCTCCACCAACTCCACCCTGCCTGCATTCGCTTCTTCACTTCTTTTCCACACTCCCTATTGCTCTTATAAGTTGACCCAAATTGCTTAAGCTACTGTACCTTCTCCACCTATGCTCTGTGTATCCTCACTCATCCTCCTGCCTCCCTTTCATTTTTCATCGATTGACTTTCATTCCTCTTTTCTCCATCGCATACCTCCACCTACCCAGGTTTTCCTCCACCTGCTCCCTGCTCTAACTACAGATCACACCAACATCATGGTTCAGAGACTCCTAACTGTCCTCATCTGTCAGCCTGTCCATCACCATACCAAACAAGAAGGGACTCAGAGCAGATCCTTGGTGCATTCCCACCTCCACCTTGAACCCATACATCTACTTTAAAACACTTTGATGTTTTCTTATTATGTAGTAAGATGAATAGATTATTTCACTATTGTTTCTGTCAGAGTGAATCTTGTTTTAATATTGCACAACAAATATTAAAGTTGTTGATCATAAACAAGAATCAATTTCACAACATAGTAAACATAATTATAATTAAATATTTAAATAAGTCTGTTTAAACAGCAATTAAGTGAATGAGCACTGCAAACTAAATTTATTGAATAATTCTTTAACTCATGTAAATTAGTCATATTATTGATTTGGAAAAACGCTGAAATGTGAATCTTTAATTTATGAATCTGAACAGTTCTTGACTTTTCTCTACTGAAGAATTGTGTGGTTGTTAAAATGTGTTGTTAAACAAGAAAATGTGTCTTCACATATAAACATTAGAATTCTTGTGGGAACCAGAGGAGCTAACTTTGAGCTTGTCTAGGAAAAGACATCATCGCCTCCAACATCATCAACTTTGGTCCGGGCTATAAGAGGCTCCTCAGAGCTGAAATGTAAAGTCCTTTAACCTAGAGCATACTCGGCTACAACAATTATTAAAGGATGTGTGGTGGGCGATGATATAGTCTGCATTACAAAGCCGGGTTGTAAGAGTGGTGGTGTTAACTGTCTGTTGGCGTAATGAGAGAGTGAGCTGTCAGAGACGCGCATGTAATGGCTCCCCTGCGTGCTGCCCAGTTCAGGCCCTGTGGGACGCAGCATAGACATCACCATCTCTTTCACACTGTCTCATCTTAGGCACTCTCTTTTACAACCCCCAGCATGCACACACACACACCCAGTGTCTCCCTTCACTTTATTTCCCTTTCTCCTTTGTTAAGCTCTGACCGGGTCAGGGTGCATGGCAGGCCTCATATCTTTTTCTTTTCCCTTTTTAAAAAAAATCCGTACACATGCCAACAGTCCCACACAGACAGAATCTGACCGAGCATGCAGGACTCAGGAGGGGCATTTAGTGCCTATATCCCCAAGGATGCCCTGCTCTATTCAGCATGCAGTGGGTCCTCATGGGCAGTCAAGTCTAGCATCGCTCCAACAGGCAAACAGGCAGCGGCTTGGCAATAGAGACAGAATAGTCACACTCTGATGGTACATCTTTATATCTCTGACAGCCTTAGTGTGCTTTAAGTGCTGCTCTGTGAGAGGACCGAGTCCATTGCCTGCTTCGTTCTGGACATAACCTCAAAGCGCACGGCCGTTTCGCTTGTTATTTCACTTTTTAAGAAAGAAAGGCTTTACTGCTCCTAAACTATGTGTCACTAATGCAGTGCAGGTACAATTGTACCTGTTTCAAAGACAGGGTTTCACAAATTGCAAATTCAGTCTATGACAGAGCCTCGTCTGGCTGCTTCAAGCCAGTCCATAAGGATTTATGCTGGAGGCTTGACAACAGCAAGGATGTATCCCCAGAAGGTCCCCTAACCCCTATGTTGTACAAGAAATCCCCACGATAGAAAACCTCAAATTTGATGTGGTTATGTCTGGAAAACAGTATTTTTCAAGCTTCCCCTAGTGAATAAAACATAAAATATTAGAGAAAAATATGATAAATACAGGATAGATCTCCTGGAGTCGAGTCATATGCACCTTATTTAGACTAAATCAGACCAAAGGATGAGAAATTATGGCTCAAAAACTTTTGAAGATTAAGTTCCCCCTAGTGTCAGAAATATACAGCCAACCTTTCCCAAAATCAATCCAGTTATTCCTCGCACATAGGTCCATCCTGGCATGAAATTAGCATAAAAGCATAAAATATGGAAATGATCCATGGAATAGTTTTTGAGATACAATTATCACTATTTTTATTTGCGTATTTATTATTGACTGAGGGGCGAGAAAAATCGCTGTTCTTTAATTTTATTTTAATGTTTAGAAAACTATTTATTTGTTTATAGTACCTGCTTGCACCACGGGAGTTTGCAATTTATTGTATGCTTGTCCTACAATGACAAATAAAGTACTTCTTCATCTTCAGAATCTTGCTATTCCATAATATCCCCGACTTTTCAGATATAAAAAAAGAAGGCTTTACTTTTCCTTAGCTAGTTATCGCTAATGCAGTGCAGGTACAGTCGTACCTGTTGTTTCAAAGACAGGGTTTCACAAACGGATAATTCAGTCTATGACAGAGCTTCCTCCTGCTGCTCCCTGACAGTCCATAAGTATTCATTGCTGGAGGCTTGCCATTATGAGAGTTCTTTCATCTTCCATCACTGCCGCTGTTAATAGCATCCTCATGCTTACTTTAAAGACTGATTATCATATTGTGTAGGTTGATTGAAAGCTGACCTTCACATTCGTTGATGGAGAGCTAGCGAGTGGGTGAGTGGGTCACCTTGAATGCTTAAGTGACAGAGTATTAATACTAATCTGATAGAATTACCAGGAACCAATTAATCCGCAGAGGCCAGACAAGGTGGTCGTTAAAGAGATAGCTCTGCTTTAGCTTGACCAACATAGTCACTAAATGGCCAATCTTGCGCATTCAGTCAAACAATCTATATATATATATATATAAATATATATGTATATGTGTGTGTGTGTGTGTAACTGTGGAGTTTTGTGCAATTTGCGTAGTCAGTGCACATAAATGTGGTTATGGTGTTGTAGGGCAAGTTATTTCCTTCCAACTCTGACAGTTTGAAAAGCCTAACGGTGAGGAATCATGGCTTAATAAATGCTGAACTGAAGTATGTAGCGTACGTGTCCTGTGTGCTGAGGAGCACATTTGTGATGTAACTCTGGGGACTAGAGGTTCATTTATCCATCCTCCCTCTCTTCTGTTTCTAATAATGTATCCATCAAGACCCACATACTTCCATGCATCCTTTATATTGGAATTGACACACACACAAAATATCCCTGAAGACTCAGGAGCTTCGACAAGAACCAAAGAGAGGATTGTGATACCTAGCACATGGAAAGTGGCAACATCGGAAGCAGCAGTGTGATCTGTGAGGTCATTAGACTCATTGTGACATGTGGACGGATAGTTTTTCTCGGTTTGTCACTTTGCTTTCTTCACGTCTTACCACCTGTGGCCATTATTCTTGTCTCTGTTGAATAATGGCGACACTGCTCCAATGGTTTCCCCGAGTGTTGCTCTGTTTTGAGTGTTTTGTACGAATCTATAGGCTTTTAGAAACGCACCAACGCAGAGAATCTCTAAGACAAAGCGCAAATGTACGGTGGCCAACAAGGGCAAACATCTTGCAAGTTAAGGAAGAGCATGCAAATCTAGTGGAAACACTTTGGCAGCGGCAGGAGAACTGGCGTCGGCGCTAATGATTGACCCACCCGCTTTGCAGTCTGGGATTTGTAGTTTCTGAGGTAATTGTGCTGTTTACCAGCGGAACAGTTATTACAGAAATTACATATTGTCTCGCGGCCCAGATATAACTGTTCTGCGGGCCTTATGTGGCCTTGAGTTTGACATGTGTGCTGTAGGGGGTCGCTGTGGGGCCTATCCCAGCTGACATTCGGTGAGATGCTTGATACACCCTGTACGAGTCGCCATTTCAGCACAGGGCCGACACACAGAAAACCGTTCACCGTCTACGTCACTCCTAGGGCAATTTAAGAGTCACCAGTTCACTGATGCTGCATGTTTTCCGACTGCCTGAATCCAGACTACCGGAGAGAATACACGCAAACACGGGGAGAACATGCAAACTCTATACATAAAAGCCCTGAGATAGCCCTGAGATAATTGTGTTTGTGTTTATATTGTGTAGTTTATAGTGATTTTGTCTTATGCACCCAGTCCCCATTGCAATTTCTCTGTTTTATAGATTCTAGTCCCAGAAGCTTCAGACTGTCAGGCTGTGTTTTGAATACAGTACTTTCATCCAAGATAACAACAAGATATCCAAGACAACAACAACAAATATATATAATATATATAACAAGATTTCTATTTAGTGATATATATACAGCCATGATGACTTATTCTGTCTTTGGTTTGTTCATCAGTGGAACCTCATTATTAACATATATTTGACAATTGAAAAATGTCCCCTATTAACTCTATGCATTGATGATTTCTTGATGTGAATGATGATGATGATAATATATGGACAAAGTTATGCTGCTGAAAGATTCCTCCTCTGTTTCTGAGAGGCAAGAGGGAGATCAAAATATATAAAGAGTAACTGTTTGAATAAAGCATCACAAAATCTCAGTATCATTTATAAAATTATTTTTATATCTTCTTCCAAAATCAATTATTTTTATTTCAGATGATGGTTCAACAGCGACACCTACAGGGCAGCAAGGTGAAAGGCAATATGTGTGAAGTGGAGGACAGACTTAACTATCCTCCTCTGGAGGCGGGATCTACTAGATCAATCTCATGGATTTCAATCTGCTTCTTCTTTCATTCTGGTCTGCTATTGGCCAAAACACAGGAAATGATGTTCCAAGGGACGTCCTCCCTAACCAACCAACAACCAGAATACGGTATTGACATGGCGTTGGTCCAATGACAATTTCCACATTTCCCCTTCACTACTGTGAGGCGCTAGAGTGTGATGTGATGAAGGACAGACTCATTCATTGAGAACTACATTCAAATATAACCAAAACAATATATTTTTGTTTAGGCCTTGTCAAAATAAATTTCAGCTTTAGCAGTTAGCTCAGCTGTTAGCTATAAGCTGCGACAAGCTTACCAGTTAGGATTTGGAACAGTTTTTTATTTTTTTTTAAATTTGCGGGGTTGTCATGACACATGCCTTTACTTTGAAACTACAAAATAATAAAACAAGCATGTAATGTGGTGTAACACAAGGACGTACTAGTACTTTATTTTCTTATCAGAACAGAACACTCAAAACCCACTGGCCAACTCTACTTCTCCTTCAAAATAAGAGTACTTAACATAAACCGCAAAACTGCTTGGTAACAGGAAACAAAATCATTTGGTGCATGTGGTGAGGCTAAAACCTTGAAAATAGATTATATGGGCTTTTCAGGTTACATTTGACAAAATACTTTTTGACATTACTAAATGCCTCGTCAAGTTAGAAAAGCTTTAATTTCCGACTAATAAAACAAAAAAATCTCCACATCCAATTTCCCCATCTCCACAGTTCTCAAACTCACCAGCCGCCACGGAGTCAGATTCTTTTCTGTTTGACCTCTGTGGATATGGTTTGTAATTAACGGTGAGGAAATGCCGGCTGTGTTTGTTCAGTGAGAGATATCATTCTGACTCAGTCACCAAGGCATGGCAGGACAGCCTCATAAAGATCGTCTGCATGCATGTTACTATCAGCACTTTGCATAATGTCTACATCACACGTTTGGACGCACACACTGCTAACTACTCTAGCTGAACTGTTTTTATGCTTCATCTTCATCATCTTTGTGTCTACATGTCCTCGTGCCGGGCGGGAGTATCCCCCAACACTGATCTCACCCACGTCAGCTCCTCCGGCCTCGGCTGCCAGCGTCTTTTCCACGCCCCAACAGTCTTGTACACTAACACTCCTCCTTAGAAACTTGTGATTAGGTGTGTGATGCCAAACAAGTTACTCGTTACCTCCCTCCCCGCTCGGTTGGTAGAGGCTTTTTTTGAAGAACTACAGCGACATCTGCATGTGCCATGGTTACAAAGCGCCAGCCTCGTACTACCCACCCACCCAGCTCACTTTGCCAGGCTTCCCACTGCCAGCCTGCTCGCCGTCTGTGCCACCCCTCCTCTCTGCACCTCCGGCGATCATTTCTCAAAATGACTAAACACAGCTAATTGTGTGAGGCGTGAAGCTCACTTCATTTGCATATTCTAGCTCGGGGGGGAATTTCCTGGCATAGGGGGAGAATTAAGCAAGGATGTATCAAAACGGGATCTGCAATTAGATCCACGGGTCTCAGTGGAGTCAGATTTTGCCAGGGGAATCCTTTCCGCGCGGTTAATGTTGTACTTTGCCCGGCTATTGTTTAGTGTGAGCGCTGACATTGTTCAGTTAAGAGCTGAATTTTAAATATTTTATTTCTTAAAATCAGATTAATCTAAATCTTTTTTTTTTTAATGTGTTTTGGGTTTTTTTTTATATTTAAGGGGAGGTTTCACCAACTTATTACGACTACCTAAGTGCTCTGTGTCAGGTTTAAGTGTATTTATATGCGGGGAAGACATCTTCCACTTTACACTTTATGACTGTCATAATAGTAACGAGGCAAGAACAGGAAACTCATAAGGTTAAGTAACACACGCACACAAGAATAACAAGGATAAAAAGACTCATGATGCATGGATGGGATAAAACAAGAGGAGAGAGACGTGGAAAAGTCAAAAATAATAGTAAATAAATATAAAATGAGAGTGAATAAGGGAAAAAAGTAATTCACCTAAGCATTGAATCCCAGAATAAAGATTAAAAACTGGGATAAAACCAGTCAAATACACTATATTAAAGTAAATGATCCCATCCGTGAAGGAATCACAAGCCAGTGTTTTTTCTGGTGCTGGGATGAATGAGGAGAGTTGCGTCAGGAAGGGAATCCGACATAAAACTTAAGACCGATCACTTTGCGGAACGAAATTATATATTATTAGTTTTAATATATTTTCATAAAATGTGTAAAAATTAGAATCTCATCGCATTTTGTGTGTGTGTGTGTGCGTGTGTGTGTGTGTGTGTCATATTAATCCTGTATTGGGCCTAGTTCTAAAGTGAGAATCGGGTTTGGTTGTGAACTTGATTTTTTAATATGTAAGGAATAATTTGTAGCCATTTTTATTGCTGGTTTTTGGAAAGGCATAAAACAGAAGATTAACTCGATTATTCCTGTCCACTCTGCAGTCCTCACTCCCTCAGCGTCACACACACCTGCTGCCAACACTCACCCACAATGCTCTGCACCATATTTGCACCACATTTTAAACATTTGAAGAAAAATGTAAGATGAAGTCAAGTATTTGTGATGTATTGTAAATATTACTCGTAAATAACAATAAAATGTCTCTTTGCAATTTCACAAATTGATGCGGCGTGACGTGATTAGACACTGTATGAGAGATGGCTCCTTGCATAAATTGTAAGGAGCTCAATTAATCCATGCCAGACGGGTTGAGTGCTCTGATGTTTTAATTAATCTGCAAATAAACGCGTTGGCAGATTGCCAGCAATCAAGCGCAAAGCGTTAAAAAAGAAAAAAAAGAAAAAACCCAAACTGTCATTTCATAATAAGTCGCGTTTTTTTTTTCTTCCTCTACATTTTGTGCTTTTCTTTTTCCAGTCGCTTTTCTTGCCGCTGCCATTTGCCCGTATGCCAAAGCGATTTAATGATATGCAAATGAAATATACATAAAACCATTCTGCTGTAGGACGATTAAACAGCGAGGACATTAGCCAGTGCCCGCCACAGAGTCTGTCTGCTGTCTCCTCTGCATTCCGCTTCCACCGGGCGCCAACGAACACCACTCTAATAAAGATTAATCATTAGAATAAGACAAACAATATCCAGTTTGAAAGAAATTAGATCCCAGGAAGGATTCTTCTCACTCCGGTTTTGTAAGATCCAGAGAGGGAGGAGAGGCAGATGTCTTCCTGTGCCAGTTGGTGCTCCAGAGAGCTTTTCCATGAGGGAGAACCAGAACATCACTGGCAATGCAGGAGCTGTTCTCTGCTTGTTTGTGAGTACTGTGGCATAATTTGACTACTGGCATATAACGAAGGAAGAAAAATATCCCCGTTCTTGCTTTGCCTCTCTCTCCCTCTCTCACACACACTCCACCCCCCATTCCATTCTGCTCCATCCTGCAAGCCCTTTTTTGTAATCCATTTGTGTAATGAAGACGCCGCACAATTAACATCCCCAACGGAATTAAATAAAAGGGTGATTATCCAAAGTTCATTAGCTCCGAAAGATTAGAATATCCACGTTTCCCCTTTGACCATTATTAAAAAAAGAAAAAAAAGAAAAAGCGACACGGCTTCAAGTACAAATTAATTTTGTTAATCGCGTTTGTTGCGATAAAGCGGCGCCCAGAAAGATGCAATCTTTCAGTCGATTCCCTCCACAGTGATGGTGCAACATTTTAGACATTCTTGTAGTCCTCAGGTTTGGAAGCAAATAGATGTTGTAATCCCTCCCATTGGATGATTCCTTAATTATTCATATTGCACAGCCATAGCTTTTGTCCAAAGAGATCCTGGTGAATAAAGAAAGAAACAATAATTGCCGGATGCCAGTGGATGATTATCCTTGCGTTGCTAATTCCTCCCGATATTCCTGCATGACAATAAAACAAACACACTGAATGTCATTGCAGCGATGCCCGCCCTTGGCTCTGCGCCCTATGCCAGCAGACCTTGAGAGGACCAGAGACGCGTTGTTCCGGACCCGGACAGAACCCGGGACTGCAACACAAACCGACCATAAGGTAAGTCCGCGCTGCATCTGTTTATGATAGTTTAGTGCAGGAGGGAAAATCCTGAAAGGGTGGAGTTTGCTCATTTCTCTTGAATGGTGGGCAAAGAGGGGGCAAAGGCAGTCGTGGCGATGTGGGTGTGGGGGAATAATAAGTTCCCACGGCCTCGCCTCCCCCAGTTTAGTTGCAGGAAACTGCCGTCTTTGCCATCTGTGCCCACTCTACTTTTTGTTGTCCATGCCTTCTCTCTCTCATGCTGCTGGAAACTGAAGTGAATTCATGGGAATTCTCGTCCTTTGAATAAACATGAATCACACAAATCATTCCTCTGTTGACTGAATGTGTAGAAACTCATTTTATGACTAGTTTTAAGATCTTTGTACTTCAAAAAGTTTCCCCTGTGACAAAAAAAAAAATCATCTCCGGCAAAACAGGGTTCAAATAGAGAAAAAAAGTTCAAATAAAGAAAAAAAGTTAATTAATTCCCGTCTGTCGGTGGTTATAATTTATTTTGGCAGTTCATTAGTATGCAGCCTCGTGTTTGCATGTTTTGCCTCTTTTGTCTCTGTGACTTTGTAAACAGCTGCTGCTGAGATTCAGCCTCTCAGGTCCACTCCTCCTCTTCCTCATCCTCTTGTAGGCAGGCAAGTGGGTGATTGGCAGATTGGCAGCGTCTCTTGCAGCATTGGAGATGATCGATGCAGCTGCCAACCAGCAAGAAAACCTCAGTTTACGTTGGAGAAGCTGGCACAAAACAACGTTCTCGTTTCCCATCTTCCACTAACAGTTGAACAGAATGACACTTCTGTCCTCTTTCATATTGTTATTTGTTCTTTAATCCCTTCGGGATTAATTGACGGAGCAAATTTGGCTCTAATTAGTCATTTCAGTTGCTACGATGTCGCCGTTTGTTCTTTTTGTTTTTGCCAATTGATACACGAAGCGTCTCCGATGGCGATGGTTTGCCTTGTTGTCGAACACGTCCCTCGTCCTTTGTCGGTTTCTTTACCATCTGATGCCATCACATCCCGGCTAGCACGCCACTCCAGACCAGCCAGTGCCAAACGATCGCTCCAGGGGCCATCCTCCAAAACAATAACTTTTACCCAATTCCGTGAATGCCGAACGCGAGGTGGAAACGTCGTTTGCCATCGTCTGGATATTCCAAATGTACGTCCTTCGCATCTTAGGTACGTGTTGGCATGGCGTCTCCTGCCCAGATGGCTGGCTGCCTTCCTGGCACAGAGAGCCGTGCCTCAGATGGTTAGAGAGAGAGTAAGAAGGAGGGAGTGGGAGGAACTTCCTTTTGTACGAGTGCCACTCCCCCCTTGTTATCACTAGAACAACAACACAGCCTTAAATTTCAGTTGTTTTGTTTCAGAATTTTCTTCATTAATCCGCCGTGATGCCGCTTTCATTCCCACTGTTATGCACATTGGCGTCCATCATTTTTGGATCCACTTCCTGTCACATCTTCCGCGACACACAGGGACACTATATTCTAGAATGCTGGATATCCACTCCTGGTGCCATGTTGCTCCATCTATGTGAAAGGCAGTTCCCACGACTCATCTCGTCTTCATCAGCAGATGATTCCCACACCTGTTCTCTAAGGCATGACTGAGATTAGGCAGAATATTTAACTCCTACTTCTGTCATTTGTAAGGTAGTCCTCATCCACTGGAAAGCAGGTTAAATCAGATTACAGTTGAAAATTCTAAAAGGAATTAAAGGAAAAACTCCCGTGACTCTACCAAGATGAGGACAGGAGCCTTCTGTCTCTCAGGCTCCATCTAACCATCTACTCCAGAGAGCGAACACAAGTCCGCCGTGGTGCTAGCACTGAATGGATGGCACCGTGCCAACTTCTCTTTGCCATCAAATGCATTTGCTCCTTATTTCCCTTATTTGCCCACCCCCTCTCTCTCTCAGTTCCTCTCTTACCCACCCTCCTGCTCTGCCTCGTTTGCGTTGCACGTGCCCATGACAACATCACTCCTTTTTTCTTCCATGGACATTAATTAACACTGGGGTTAATCAGTCTGGAGGTTGGCTGCTTTGCACCTTGCCGTGGAACCTCGGTGCCTGGCATTATTAGCGGCTCTCGCCATCCTCTTCAATGGTTCTGAATGGAGGAAAAGATATCTCGGTCCAAAACCAGCCGATCCACTGTAGTGCAGCAGAACCGGGGTGAGCTGTGTCTGGTTGTGCCACAGTCAAAGATTAAAGTGGACATTTGTTGTAAATAATCACACCGCTTTCCGCCATCTTCAACTTTTTTTTGTCTTTAATTACTCACATATAACTCTTCTACCCACTCCTCCTCTTACTCCTCCTCCTTTCTCTTCCTATTTTCAACCATATTTAATTTTAACAGTATAAATAATTCTGTTTTTCTGAGTTGTATTTCAAAAATGATTGCTTCGTTGTGCGACTCTGATGAGAAGCGAAGCTTGAAAACAAACGTGTCAATCTGAACGATTTAGAGCGCCGCGGTTGTTATCGTCTTTCCTCTCGCGTCGTTAGCCGCTTCGTCAATAGTGCAAAATTGACGAAACAATTACCTGGCACCATCTGCCTTTTTGCACGCTGATGTTAATTAGCCGTGTTGTGGCCGGCGTTAATCATCTAGGAAGAATCGCTTAATTAAGAGAGAATTTTACAAGCGCCTGCAAACGCGCTTCATCCGATGGTTTTATCAATCGCTGTATTTGCCATTCCTGAGTTTTTGCAGGGCTAGACACCAGCCCGGAGCTCAACGTGCTCCTCTGTCTTGTTTCGCTCCTTTGTTTATTCATTATTAAATAAAAAGAAGCAACTGGGCAATTGTGGCAATAAGAGGGAACCATTATGCAAATCACCCAATATTTGCATAATGTTGTATGCCAGGGATATGCAAATGAATTGTATAATTTATGAGCGCCTGCGTCTGTCTCAGTGTTCTCATAACTTACAAAGAGTTTTTTTTTTTTTTTCTCCTCCTCTCTCCTCCTATCCAAGCTGGCATGACATGCAGCACACTCAAAGACCAGACCTACAGGAAGGGGGTGATGGCTGGGTACTATGCGAAAAAAAAAACTTGTCTGGCAGACTGATGAAGGAAAAGGAGACAGGAAAGGGGCGGGGATGGGTAGTACGGAAGAAATGTGTAGGGGGGCACGTAAATCCCTCTACAAAGGCTCGGTAGCAGATGCTAATTCTTCAAAACAACTGCGAAACTAAATAAAACGAGAGAAAGAAAAACAAAGGCAGACGATGTCGACCAGGCAGAGCAACAGAGATTTTGGACTTTTATTCCAGCCTTGGATGTACTCGCGTTCTTTTTTTTTTCTTTTTTTTTTGTGATTTCCGCTTTTTGAGAATGTTTTTTCCTGTCGTTGGAGATGGCTTTTTCTTGTGGTGGAGGATCGCCTAATGAGTCAGTTGGAGTGCTGAGTGGGATGGAGAGGAGAGAGGAGCAGAGAAGGAGAGAGAGGCTGCCTCTCCAGGCGTGCGTGTCTCCATCAGTACCCTATGATGCCACCATTCAGTCCAGCCAGACCCAGAAACGGGCATCCAGGAGGACTAGGACCACCATGTCCTGATGGGTGATATATGTATTTCCACATATTTTTGGGTGTCGAGTTTCTCAGCAGGATTCTCTTTTCCGCAATTACGCTATCACGGCTCGTTTGTGATGGTTGGCCTGCTTTGCATACTTAATGAGCGGCTAATGGCTAAAGAGACATTTCTACACTCTGCCAGAGGAGAGAAATACCACAGGAGGCTGCATTGAAGGAAATACATCCATCCTTGCTCTCCAGTTTACTTAGGACACAAATGTTTACCAAAAGATTCTCCTCTGGGCCTGTTCTCTCACAAACCGCAGACTCCATGTGGTCATAATTTTGAATTAATTGATTCTGTGCTGGAAAATTGGAATGTTCTCTTTTCACCATGTCTCCACAACCTCACTGCTGAGCTTTTGGATTCTGGCAAGTTTTTGTGTTACACCACGGCAGTGATTGTGTCCACATCCTCCTCGTGAGCCCAGAGGATCCTGCTCTCTGCTTGTGGGACAGTGATTTTGTGCAGACGAAAGTCAGCGTGATTCCTCTGCTTCTTTCATCACATGCTTAGACAGTGGAGAACATCATCTTCTCTGCTTCTGCGTCAGGACTCTGGATTCGAGGAAGAGATGATGACCATCTTAAGGAAATACAGACCCGTTTCTATCGTTCTGTAATTTCACCCCGTGGCTTTATCTCGCTCTTGCTTGTGGTTTGTTTTGTTGATTCCTCATTGGTTCATTATTTCCTCATAAAATGTTTCCTGCTGTATAACGACGGCGCTAATTTGCAAGGACTAATTCATGTACATTATACGACGAGAAAATCATTATCATTAATTTGGCATTTGATTATGCAGCTCAGACCTGTAATTATGTTTAATAAGTGACTCCTTTCAATATGGAATATTTGTACTGGAAGACGGCTTCTGAATATTCATCCAACGCTGCATGTTCTGGTTGTTGTAACCGGGTGATTAATTCTCCACTGAGACCTTTTTGAATGTGACCTGAAGTCATAGATTAAACCTTATTTCCTTAAGCACTCACACACTTGAGTTCACATGTGGTCAAAGCGGGGATTTGAAAGAAGTGCGTTTATGCTTTAATTTGAAATATTAATTATAATAATGGTAACTATAGAAAGATGTAATTATATAAAAATGTGTGATCAAATACAGATATAAGATGCAAATAATAACTTTAAGGATACATCCATGGTTAAGGAACATAGTGGGGTTATGACTTGTTTTACCCTAAATAGGACCTATACATTAGCTGGAACTAGACTAAAGTTAGTGACTATTAACTTTTTTCAGTGAACCGTATGCAAATGTGTTTTAATTCTCCTGGCAGATGAGTATTACGTTTAATTACGGCAAACTTTTCAAAGAGGGCGTTTGAAACCCTGACCACGTGTCACATCCTGGAGATTCAGTGGGTGTAATTTTACATTGATTATTGGAATTTTATATTAATTTTCGATTTTATACTGTAATTTAAGCTCAGTTTGAAGTTATCCTCAAATAGTGAGGCAGCCAGAGCTGCTGAATACGAAACAGATTTTTTCTGCTTCATGTTGAAGTTGAGCAAAAATAAGATTCAGATTTTTGTCTGAGTTGTTTAGTTTGTGATTTCCTTACTTACTGTACATTTAACTGTAGATTTTTTTAAAAGAAGTTGTCTCAAACAGCAAGTTTCTAAAGAAAGAGCTGACCTGACCGGTTCAAAGAAGTCATTCAGTTTCACTTTCTCAATTAAAGCTGCTCGTAAAGTTCGGGGCCTTCAAATCCTCTTTTGATACTTGAGAATATCTAGTTTTGTTCGGCCATTATTTTAATCTCCCAATGCGGCAATTAGGTCAAACCTGGATGATCCAATTAACTAAGCTGTGGTCTTCAAGAACCAAAAGATCCCATGCAAAGTACAGGTTCATAGAGTGAAACTAGACGATAGCAGAGAGAAGGAAAAGTCATCCTGATAACTTCTTGAGCTCATCTCAGCTGTCTTCAGAAAATTATTTCACAAGCTCATGTTTGAACGGCGGCTGAAAGGTTCAAACCTGCTGCAGCTTAAGAAACCATACAAATGGACCAAACACAAGCAAGTTAAGAAACATCTTCATCAGTTTTATTAACACATGTGCAACATTGGCAGAACAAGTTGCAAATACCACAACACAACGGAAGTGTTTCGGGAGAACCCTGAAAAGTGATGCACACATCTGAGCTAAAATTAAACCATTTTTGGGTTTATTTTGACATTGTGAGCACATTTTAAATTTGGACTAATTTTCCAGCAACACTGACGGACAGCCGACTCCAGCTACGTTAAAAAGAAGCGCGTTCTGATGTGTGCATCACTATTAAATGTCCTCTGGAAACACTTCCGTTGTGTTGTGGTATTTGCTGGTTGTCTCCCAAATGCTGCAGGTGTTGTCACATTGATGAAGATGTTTGCTTGTTTACGTTTAGTATATTTGCAAGGCGTCATCCACCATATAGTCTCTTTTTTTTTTTTTTTAGGGTGAATGACCCGTCTGTCTGCCTGGAACAGAATAATCCTGTGTTGAAGCTGCTGAACACAAACGGGAAGTTTGAGAAAAAAATAGCCATTTACTGGTCTTCATGTTTGCACTCTACCTTCAGGAAGATGGAAAATAAAACCTAATCACAATAAAATGAATAATCCTCATTTTGGATACCTCAGACTGAAAACGTAAGTCAGTACTTTCTACGTTACTGACTGAATTAAATACTACCAAACAGATTGACAATCAATCAAGTCAACAAATTTGGCTACCCATGAATGTGTTTTATTGAGAGAATAATGTAAAAGGATTATTTATAAGCCTCGTAAGTGTGGTTGCAATTCTTAATATGTCACATTGACGACGCTTGCTTCAGTATGTTTTATGTGAAGACAACGCTAGCCAGGGAAAAATCCGTAATCCGAGGAAATACCTGGTTAGTCTACCAGTTATGTGGTAGAGCAATAGGTTTTAACAAAACATTACAGAACCTCAGTAAAATTCATAAAGTTAATTTAAGATATTCTTTGCAAAAAATCCATGATTGGAAGTAAGATGATTTTTCTAAAGCAACACCCGTAGGGTAGCAAGGTGAAAAGCGCAGAGCAGAGGAGGACAGATTTCACCAGCCTCCTCTGGAGACGGGATCCTAACCAATCAACAACCAGAATACAATATTGACATGCTGTTGGTCCAATGAGAATTTACACATTTCCTCTTCAATTCTCGACCACTGTGAGGCGCTAGAGTGTGATGTACTGGTGGACGCTGAGGGATTGAGTCATTGAGAACTACTTTCAGATAGAACTAAATATTATATTTTATTAAGGCCTTGTCCAAATAAATCTCATTGATCAGCTGTTGTTAGCTTAGCAGTAAGCTAGAACCCTGAAAGGAGGGATGGATTTGGAGTCGGATGAGAGTGGTCCTCCTGTTTCTTTTACTCACAAGCAATGAGAACAATCCACACCAGCAGTTATTGCTTCCAGCATTTATTTTTGTTTTTGTGTGTTTTTCAGGTTCCAGATGACACAGATTTTTAACATTTGTTGTAGAAACATGTATTTAATCATGAATAAATGGCTTGTGTAGTTAAAGGTAGCTTTAATTTCTGACTTATTAAAAGGCATTTCTCCATATTCAAAGTCGCCAACCTCCATCTGGTCAAATAACAGCAAAACGTTTTAAAAACCATGTGCTTATGACATCTGTGTGCTTTTGCTCTTAGCAACATATCCACTGAACTATACAGCCTTCTGGAAGGAATAAAGGCTCCTGTGGATTTTTGTACTCCAGTAATGCCCTTTAAATGATAGAGTCCTTGGTGGAATAAAATCAAAGGCTTGTTCACCGATTAAATGCATAGAATTGAGAAAAAATGAACTATTACAACTTTAACAATATACAAAAAATTATCTCAATTTTCTCATATAATGGCGATCAGACGATTATTTAATACTTATGAGTTCTTAGATTCTTTTTTTAATGGTTTTATTCTTGAAGTTGGCAGCAAACGGTTTGACTCGTAGAGCCGCTGACAGAGTTAATTCGCCAACCTACCACCAAAAGGCAAAAAAATACAGTGAGGTTTATAGAATGGTAGTTCAAACGATCGACAACATGATCCTTTATTCCTGACCTGTTACTGTGTTGTGTGTCTGAAACAAAGAGCCAATCAAAATCCCTGTATCCTGTCTGGAGAATGGATGGGAACCGTCCCGTGTGCGACTGCTTCGAGAGCAACTTTCATTTTCTTGTGATGAGGGTTTGTGTTTCTCCGATATTGTGACTGGAATATTTTTTGCTTTAGCCCCATCAGTGTTTGCTGTCTAAAAAAGTGTCCAGAGTGCTTTACAGAACAATCTCCCACAGCACAGGCCCAATTGCAGTTGCTTTTTTTGTTCGTAGATACATACAAGCAAGAGATTGAATCACCTAGTCCTGATTAAAACACGGCAACCTGGAGATATCCAATGACTGCAGTGAATTTTAGAACAGTGTGCAGCGAGAGAAAGACATTGTGACAGCCTGGCAGATGGGAAAGACCCCAAAGGACATACTATTGGGTAACTACCTATGGTTTGAGGAGATTGGCACTTGCAGTGTGTGAGTTCCACCCATAACTGGCTACGGAAACTTCAAAGAAATCTCATCAGTACATCAGGGATCCACCAAGGCAGGAAGAGGTGTTTGAATGGACTGGGACAGGGACCTTGCATTGGCCAATAATTCCTTAGCAGCAATCAAGTCGAGTCAGTCGAGTGAAGTTCAGTAGCAGGAAGAGCTGGAGGAAGAATTCCAGTCTGCAACCCCCTCTAGGAGGAGTCAGGGGCAGCAGAGCGCCAGGACCCCCAGCCTACCGCAACCTGCAAGTGAGTGGAGGATCCAAGAAAGATAACCACCGGTCAAAGTTAAGCTGACTTAAAACCATCAGAGGTCTCTAGAAGACAATGACTCGACCAATCAGGCAGCAGGATGAGGACATCAACTGGACGTATAGGAGTTGGACAGCGATTTGGTCAGAACTGCCAGCCGTTCAACTTGAGTGTGTTTTGGATAATAGCAGATACACTCTGCGAAGGTTCGGTACCTCCTGATGATCTCTCCTCCAGGCCAAGTTGGAAAGACCTGACACCTGCTAGTCGGTTGCGGGCGTGTACAAGTAGGGGATCAGACAAGGGAGCCGAAACATTTGGCAAGTCAAAATCAACCCGTGTGTCTGATAAACTTCCGCCGGCAGGCTCCTAACTGTCATTAAGAGACTTCCTGAGAGACTGATCAGACATCTTTTTATGTGTGGTACCAGTACCACAGCTGAGGCGGAATTGTCAAAAGGGACCTGGAACATTAGCTGGACCTATTAGAGGAGAATCTCAGCAACACTATATTGTGACGAATAGTTTAGAGTGTCTCTACTCAAAGTAGCTGATTGAAGAGGGGAGTAGAGTTACTGTTAGGCTGCTGTTGTACAATGAACAAATATTATATTCTGAGTTTGTGGCTCGTACAAAATCAGCTCTGGGTTCAGGTACCTATCTGGAACCCGAGAGGGTTTCCATTGGAGGATAATGCACCCACAAAATAAAATCTCTTAAAACTGTATTTATTAATGCCTGTAATAATCATTTGTGTCATGATGTTTGATGAAAGGCATTATGGCGGCGTGTCGTTATAAGGCTTCATAACTATCCTGAGTCTTTGCGAGCTACTGCAGGTGAGAGATGGAGCGCAGCAGAAGCACAAACGGTGCATATGATGATACATGATATGAAAGTGATTGTTTGTTGAAGGAAAGGCATAAATGAGAAGCCAGGCGAGATTGCTACCCTCGCTGAAAGCTTCCCTTCTCATTCATTGCACCCCTTGACCCCTCAGCACACATTAGTAGGTAAGCCTTTATTTCAGCACAAGATGTTCCCATAAAAGTGGCAATCTTGTTTCACTAGCGTGAAGGTTTTAGCATTCTGAGTAACAGCGTCTGAAATCACAGAGACACAAATGGCTCGATCCATAAATACAGTTCATCCATGAGTAATGGGGCCAGCTTATATATACGCAGTGTTTAAAAAGAAAAGAGGCTGCACTCTCGACTTAATAATATACTGTAATAGCTCCTCTTCCATGCTGAGCAAACTGTCCATTATGATTGTGATAAGATTTTAAGGTTTGATGGGAATCGAGTACGCATATGTGTTTATAATGGGATTGTGTTATTTTTGTTGCAGCCAAGTGTGTGAGTGTGTAGTGAACCGGCTTATTCAGGCTTCTGCCAGCAGGAATCTAGCCCAACCACTGTATAAATGAAGAGTTTGTGTTTTTAGGGAAATCATCATAAGTATATCACCGAAAAGTCCTGGATGTTATGGGGTCGTCATTTCCGCCGCAGATCTTTTGTGTGAACGCAATAACTTAACACCATCCATCCAACAGTCTCAGCAGAGTCATCAGCCGCCGCATCAATCCCATCTATTGTATCAGCAATCCCCCTAATTTAACTCCTCAAAATTAAATGTTAAAAGTTAGGTCTGAAAAACTGTGTTTCAAGTGAAAGAAAAAAGTAAAAGTCCCCCCCAGTGAGTCAAAATATGATATATACATGGTTGACCCTTGAAAGTGATTGATGTTCAAATGTATCAAATTTGGACAAAATCAAAAATTATAGCCGGAAAAATTATGGATGCAGGAGCCGCGATGATGATTCCCAACTTTTCATGGATATTTTTGCATGCGCTGTAAATCCCTTCCCTGTTAACGCGATAACTCAAAAACTATTTCATAGATCATTTTCAAATTTTAAGCCACCATACCCTAAGTGCCAAGAAAAACTGGATTGATTTTGATTGAATTTGGGAAGGATCAGTTGTGTATTTTCCAACATTAGGGAGGGTAATATCTTTGGGGCATAATTTCACAAGCGTTGGTCCTATCTAATCAAAATTTGATGCATTAGAATCAACATGACGACATCTGCCCTCTAGATATTATATTTTACTCACTCGTTTTTTTGTCTAGAGAAAATTTTTTTTCATTTTTTTCTGTCTGTTCTTTTTTGTCTTATGAAAGAAAATGATTATCTTCAACAATATTGTGCAGTTGAACATCCTCCAGATCAGCCAGCTCACATTATTTTCCTGAGGAAAAGCATAAAAGAGGCTTTCAGAGAGCAGGAGCACATCACATTGACTGGCTGGATTTTTAATTGCACTCCACAATCCTCTTTACTTTTCCGCTTTCCAATGCTTTTAAAGCAACGCTGTGATGACGATGTAATTTATAATATTAACGGCAAAACAACTTTAGAAATGTTTTTCGACTTGAATGATACATTATAGAATGTTTCCTATTAAAATGTTTGTTAAAATAGTAATTATATTAGCTGGATTTCATTTCCTTGGACTTAATCTGAATCTACTCTTTTTATTTTTTAAACATGAGAACATCCCGCAAATATAGTTTTGATGGGTATGTATCTTTTCCTGCAACATTCAGAACCAAAGCATAGAATTCTATATTCAGTATTAACCCAGCGTAATTAAAAGAAACCTTCAGAACGATGCAGTGGTGGTGCTGAATGCTGTGTTGGGGTCAGCAGGGTCATAATCGTCATATACTCCTGCTGTTGTGCCTTTTAGTCTTGAATTTCTGTCGTGTAAAAGAGGTACACAAAACTTCTCAGATGCTGAAACTTATTCTGAAGCTATGGAAAAGCTGTAACTAAAGATCATCTGGACTAAACAGCTGTTATTAACTGTTATTGGTCCGACAGTGGCGAGACTCTGCACAAGAGGGATCAGAGTAGACTGAAATGTCTGTCGGCTGTAAACAGCGGATGGTTTTTTGGTAGATATGAGTGAGATCAACATCTGGACACCAGCAGCTTCTTGAGCGGCTACTGTATTAACTGCAGAATATTCCTGCTCAGTCCACCAGCTGGGATCCTTCTGTCGCAGTCGGGCTGGACGAATCTGGCCGATATGTGAATCACAATTGTTTTATTTAAAATTCAGACCACGATTTTCCCCACATTCCTTTTTTCTCGCACTGAACTACTTGATAGAGGTTCAACAATGTACGAGGGTGCACATTACAACAGAAAGTGAAAGTGCTGTTGAACCAGCGCATCAAGCATCATTCAGTTTGTAATTCTGCACTTTGTCACTGAGCTGAGGCCTAGTGTCTCACTAGCAAGGGTATATCCCCGAAAAGCCCCCAGTACCCTGCGTTGTACAAGTGATCCCCCTGGTTGAGCCCCTCGAGTGAAATGTGAAGGTATATCCACAGTATTTTCTTGGAAAAAAAATCCACGAAGAGAGTAAAATATGAGCCATTAAAGCTAAATATAGTCTAGATAGATTGATAGATAGAAACTTAATTAATCCCCAAAGTAGAGATTCCAATCAAGTCATTACAGCAGCTCCCACAAACAGAGATTCTAAGGATGATAAAAGTGTAGGACATACTACGTATTAGGACATATGTAGACAAGTATAGATAAATATATATACATAGATACATACACAGGACAAATATTAACAATATAAAGAAATAGAAAATACGCATGAATATTTAAAATATAGGAATAAAGTGCATGCAAAGAAAAGGGAAAGGGTCCGATTTCCAAAGGCATATATAAGTATGAATTAAAATAGTCCAGGTGCAGATGTCTTATTGTGCAATTCGTGGAAACACGCATGGTGTGTTCAGTGGATCTCCTCGAGAGGGTTCATATGCACCAAATTTGGATTAAATCCACTCAATGGTTAGGTAGGACCTGCCTCCTATGATTCACATGCATAGCTCATTTACTTGAATGTGTCCGTGCGCATGCAAAGCATTTACGTCTGTCCTTTGCCTCACTGAGCTCTACTCCTACCAGCCAAAGCTTTCAGAGGCCATTGGCCTCTCATGCCTGATGAACCACAGACAAGTGCCAGAGGGTAAACACGTCCGCTGCCACATGTCTCTTTCCTGAATGACTGCGTTTAGCATGTGCCACATCTATTACAATGGAAGAACACACACATGTGCACTCACATATGCAAACACATCACTAATGAGTTTAAATCCTGAAATGTACACCAGTCCACCAGAGCCCAGGGACGTGTTAATCGGTTAGGTTAAGTATTGCATGCAGTGTGCCCTAACATGCTTGTAAACAGAATCCTCAATTATTCAGACTGGATGGATGGGGTAATTAAGATTCATGTAGTCACTTTATAATTCATATGTGTTAAAGGCCCAGCAGTTTTCTTGGGATAAACAGAGCTGGCACATGATGTGATGTGAGAAGAAGCAACATGGCACTAGTGCGGTCTTCTCTTATTTAGCCTGCAGCTGGTTGAGGTGGAATATTCCTCTTACGACACGCTAAGTAACCACTCATACCACCTCCTCCTTCCCCGGACTAAACTCAGCACCATGGGTGATCGGGCCTTCTGTTCTGCTGCCCCTCGTCTGTGGAATGCCCTCCCTGACCATCTGAGGGCTCCACAGACGACTGACACATTTAAAAAAGGACTTAAAACTTTCTTTTTTAGCAGAACATATAACTTTTATTTAACATTGCTGGTTTTTGGTCATATTTTTATATAATTATTATTATATTTTTGATTGATGCTTTTATCTGCTTTTACCTTGTAGCACTTTGAGATTGGAACCAAATGTAAAGTGCATTATAAATTAAATGTATTATTATTATTATTATTATTAACACTCAATGATGAGCAAAGAAATGTTGTAGAGCTGCACAAATCTGGTAATCGAGACAAGAAAATTTGTCAACAGTTCAAAATTTCAGTTTCAGTAGTTAATCAATAATTTAGAAATTTAAGGAAACTGGAGATGTTAAAAATCACCCATGAAGAGGATGTGCCTGCAAACTGACCCCACACACTGTGAGGAGGATGGTTCCACTGGTAAAATACTCCCCAGGGATTACAGCTAGAGAGGTCAGAGGTCAGTTGAATATTGGGGTCAGAAAGTTTCCATAACCACCATCAGTTGGCGCCGACACCAACACCGGCTGTTTGGGAGGGTAGCAAGAAAAAAGCCTCTGCTGTCGTCCACACACAAGATAAAGCTCTTACAGTTTGACAAACACCACTGGGACTTTCAGTGGAACAAGGTCAGAGGTCAAATGCCAGGTTTTTAATGTATCCCGACATGCTTTTGGGTTCAGTATAGTAATACAGTACGTTACAGTGCAGAAAACCCTAGACGGACCAGAGGGTGAAAAGATATTCGACAGATCGTGGCCAGATTACTGGAAAATATTTTGCATTCCCTAATTTCTGTAGAATTTAACCAAAATGAATCGTTAGCATTCACATAGCTAAATTCTTATCTCCCTGACTTTGATGTTACAAACCAGTTAATCTCCCTTTTTCTTCTAAATATCACGTGATGAGTTCCTAATGGTATTGATGCACGCCAAATACGTGTTAAGTGCTTTCAGTTATTTGGATGAAAATATGAAGAGTTTGGTTGATTGACCAGTTCAAAATCTTGAACAGATATACTGTCTGATCTATAAGAAAGCTGCGTATTAGACAGAGTATTGATTAAGTATATTTAATGTGCCTCCCACTGCAGCTGAAGGAAAATCTTAGAGGCCCACAGCTAATTAGTTACTTGTCGATAACTGACTGTGAGATGTATTCCATTCATGCAGCTCAAGGCTGATCAGAGTAGAGAAAATCCTGGAAGACAGAGGAGGCACACGTCCATATTAACACCCCAGCAGAGTACTTTGTTATATATCCCTGTAGTACTTGTGCTCACCATGCTGCCTTGTTGGTGTCGCTATTGAAACAGAATCTGCATGTTATAATAATAGCTTATTTTGTAAATAATACTGAGATCTGGTAATGTTTTATTTCAACCAGGTACTCTTTTTTATTACACTTTGGTCTCCCAGTTCCCTCTCAGAAACAGAGGAGGACAGTCCTCCTAATAGTTTGTTCTTGTTGTGTTGTGGAATAGACAGAGACATTTCACTCTTGGAATATTGGCATGGCTTTGAGGTTGTGAGAAATGGGTTTCCAGCTTGAGTGAGCAATTTAATAAAAAGCTCCAAATAATCCAGAACATTAAGATATATGTGACCCTTTCTTGCACAATTGGGCCGTTCTGACATTTCTGACTGCATGTGTGTCTGTCTTTGTGCTATTGGGTATGTGTTTGTGTGTGTGCGCACACACACTCTTTAAACCAAGGTTCAGGCCCGTGTCAGTGCTGAGAAACACAGGAAGTTTTCTCAGAGCTCTTTAAAAAAGTCGGGACAGCTCTACTTTTTACAGCCATCACGTCTGATAGGCTGAGATTGCAAATGAGAGTGCGGTCGTGAACAGCCATGCATGTGTTTTAAATTGTTTGCCTTGGACTGCAGCTTGTTCTAATGTGCATGGCACTTAAGCCGGTTGAAGTTTTTATAAGTTGATGCAGTCATGGGCCACAAATATGTATCGTATTTTTTTTTGCGCTTTTTAATGCTCCTCTGGCAACAGTTATGTTCTGTGGTCATTGAGTCCAGTTAGGTGTGTTGGGTCGTCTGTACCGTACAACCAGATCGCCAGTACCACCTCGGACCTCAGCCCAACTCCTCTGCATGTAGTCTTGTGTGCATCGTGCTCTGGTGGCTAAAGGTGCTCATTGAAGTCCATAACTTAACTCACATTTGAAGCTAATGGGAAGAATACTGGCTGCAGTGAAAAAATAAATTACAACCCCCCCTCACACACACACACACACACACACACACTTCTGCCCTTCGACCTTGCGGTGTAATATAGCAGATGTGAGCGTATGCACTACAGATCTTAAGAATTTGAATTTATCTGTGCCGCACAACGCTGACTGATGCATTTGGAAATAATGTACTGGAGCTGGGCATTATGGGAAAGCCTGTAACTAATGGACAGCTCTCACCTGTGGCCGGCGATGTATATCATTCAGCTGGACCACCTCATCAAATCCAGCAGTACTTTTCAGGGCCTTCTATCCAGACCAGCTGCTCTAGGTATGCAGTAAAGACTCCTGCAGTCTTTAAAGCATCTCAGCTCCACCTCTGTCAGGTCTGACCCGTTTCCTGCACACGAAATTCATCATTCAGGCATTCTAGACATTCGGTTATGCTATGCAAACCAGTCTTCAGAAAAAATACCAACTCTGAAAGGAATATAAGCCTATAGTACTATGAAATGTTGTGGCGCAGGGTCACGGTGGCTACACTGAAAAATTGGTCCTTAGAAATTACGGTAAAAACTGTTAAATGGCAGCATTAAAAGTTCCAAACAGTATTATTGTAAATAAAGAAACTGTAATTGACTTTATTATCTACCGTAAGAATATGTGGATGACTATTACTGTGAAAATACAATTACGATTAAAGTATTCTGTGTAAATTACAGATTTTTTTATGCTTAAAACATGGTGCATATATGTGAAATTTTGTTTTCGGGGTTGAGTAAAAAGTTTTAATATGTTGACCTTTACTATTATTTTATTTACTTACTGTCCTTGTAAACCGGTAACCAGGTAACCATTTCATCAGTATTTTTATGGTAATTTACTGTAGCGTCTTCTACAGGGTCACTTCTTATGACAGCTGCAGGTATTTTACAGTAAATTACACATGAATTATATAACAGTGTTGCTCTGCTGCCTCACGGCGTTATAAATTAAATGTATTATTAAATTGGTCCCGCCTTCAAATCCACGTCTGCTCGCAACTTCCTGTGTCGAGGTTATAGATGATGAATGAATGAGAGTATTAGATCAAAAATAGCTAGAAGAAAAATACATTTTGACTTAAGACTAATGGTTAGGAAGTTATTTTTGAAAAAAAAATAGAGTAAAATATGATAAATAAGGAGATAGATCTCCTTGAGTTGATCTTATGCACCAGATTTGTACTAAATCTGACCAACTGTTGAAGAATGACGGCCCAGAAACGATGATCTTGGAGTTAAAGCGCTTCTAGTTGTAAAAACTTGCCAAACATTCCCAAAATCAATCCCGTTCTTCCTCACACTTATGTCTATGGGTGTAGAAAACTTGAAAATGATCAGTGACATAGTTTTTGAGTTATCGCGTTAACACGAAGGATCAGCAGTGTCGACGATAACTTAATATCCCAAACTTTTCTGGGACATAATAATAATTTATGGTGTTACACTGGACTGGTTTTGCAGTTATCTGAATTTCCCCCTCCAGATGTCTTAAAAATGCATATATGTAGATGAGGGAAATTCAAATTTTCAGGAAACCATTCCCCAAACCCCACAAGCAAGCTCAGCTTTCGGACCTCGGTATTTCTTAGACCCCCTGAGCTCAACTACAAAGCTAGAATCCGTCTTTCCATCTCGGTTCCGTACACACTTTCCACATGCCTCACCGCTGCACATTTTTATTTAATGGTGTTTATGTTTTAATAGCTACACCAGACAGTAGCTGCCTGTCTCCAAAGTAATGTAAAGAAGAAGGGATGGGACTGATGAATTCCATCCACACAGAAGTCAGGCCGACAGAGAATGAATAGCAATGGAGATACCCCAGCAGGCAGCGGGAGAACAAGACTAATAAGAGCAAGAACAGAGGAGGAGAGGGGAGCCCTGGGGATAAAGGTTTTCAGTACATATTTAAAAAAAAAGTGGTCTGAAAATATAATGATGCCTGTTTTGAAATGCATCAGTAATCAGGGAAGGAATTTGTTCTAGGATATGAAGTCAGATTGAAATTCCCCACTTGTGTTGAAGAAAGGGGGTATGCAGGTGGAGGATTGGTTTAGTCTGGATGAGAGGGAAGAATATAAAACGGAGACTGTAGGAGTGAAAGGTACAGTCCTCTTTGGTTCTTTGGGATCTCCTTGCGGTTCTATCCGGCAGAGGATTGATAAGTCAAACACTGGGCCGCGGGCCACATTCGGCCTGCAGAACAAGTATTTCGGTTTAGAAAATTGAACGCATGTTTTATTAACTGGAGAGTGCGTTCACGTCCTCCAGATGTTCAACATATGTCAGTGCCGTTGCCTTTAAAGCAAACTGAGTACAGAATACCATTGAATTCGAAATGCAGGAGAGTGTTCATACGTAATTGTTGACTGTTTTCTGAGGAGCAGTTCCTCCTGGCTGCAGTAATAGATATTAGGAGCAACATTCTACTTTCACGTCTTCATAAGATAAGAAATCAGCCATTTACCAAGGTCTGTTTAAAATTCCCTTTTTGTTGATATTGTTAATTAAAAGCTAATGATGTTTTTAGATGTAACTTGAAAAACATATTTTTTGGCTGTTGTCAATGACTGTGAATGAAAACATTTCATTGGAAATGATTTCATGAAACACTGAGGATGGAGCGGGAGAAACTACTTATGCTGATCTATTTTGAATTTTATCTGTAATTTGACTATTTTCTGTTCCCTTAGTTTGTTCTATAAAGTGAGTTATAACTTTATTTAAGAATAAATTGTCATAATACCAATTATGAGTGCTGTTCAGCCCTCGATGTGGTTTCCTTTCATTTTGGCCCCCAATTTCATTGGGTTGGGAAACCTGATCTAGGGGCTTGCGTGTACAGCGCAGGGAATTGGGGGCTTTTGGGGATATACCCTTGCTATCTGTGACGAAAGCGTAGGCCTAGTTTAAATAAAACTTTGCATCTCCAATTATTGATTCATAACACTTCAGGATGGGACAATATGTTCACAGAGTTGCTTTAATTTCATGATGTCATTCAATGACGGGAGCTAAAGGAGGTAATGGGGCTTTGAATTTGGTCAACAATGAGTCATGGTGGGGGATGAGCTTCAGCCATCAGGAGGACAGGTCTGGATAGAGATTAGGTGAGAGGGGAGCTGGTGGTGGAGACACAGTAGAGTTTGTTCTATTCCATGTATAACAGGCGTCTCTCAGGTTGCCCCTCTGTCGTGGCTCTGTGAAAAGGATTACCTAACAGCAAGCCATTAAAAGGTTGAATGGACCAGAGCTGGACTAGAACTGCTCCTCATTCTCCCCAATTTCATATAATTGGCATTGGTAGATTGTTTACTGAAGAGCAGATTTCCAATATGCGTTCATCACGGCTCCACTAGCTATTTAATTTTATCATTTCCTTCAGGTAATTTTACCGTGAGGCTATCATTTATAATTTACGCAACTACATCATCCACTCCACTCTGGTTTGCTCTCAACTGAGGTCATCAGCCCTCCCAAAAATGTGCCTTTTCCTTTCAAAATGGGTAGCAATAATACGGGCGGTGAATTATCCCAGCTATTGATAGAAAATATCCGATTTTCTTTTGCCTCACCTCAGAGGAGGATGGTCCTCCTCTGAGGTGAGGTTTTTCAGAGACACGAGGGAGATTAAAATATAAAAAGAGTAATTAGCTTGGTAACCATTACCAAGCCCTGAAAACCTTGAATGTATTTGGAACAATGTTAAGGAGGACTGCTCATAGTATATTTTCTGATCAGAATAGAACACTCATGAACACTGGCAAACTCAATTTCCTCTCTACTCCTTCAAAATAAGAGCACGTAACATTTCTTCAAAACTCCATGGCAACAGGAAACATAAAATCACTTGGTGCATTTGTTGAGGCCAGAACCATAAAAAGAAAAGAGATTTGTGTTTTTGTCAGGTTACAGGTGACAATGAATTTCAACATTTGTTGTAAAACATGTATTTCATCATGTAATCATGAATAAATGCCTTGTGGGGTTGATGAAAGCTTGGATTTCTGACTTATAAAAAAGAAAAATATGAATAATATATATATGTATATGTATGTGTATGTATGTATATATATTTATATGTATATATATATGTGTATGTATGTATATATATTTATATTTATATGTATATATATATGTATATGTGTGTATATGTATATTATATAGATATAGATAGATAGATAGATATAGACATATATATTTTATGTATTTATATATGTATATATGGCACCTAGTGGCTATTTGGACCTGTATGCATATAGTCACTAGGGGGAGCTTTATCTCCAAAAACTTTGGGCCCATAATTTCAAAACCCTTGGTCTGATATTGTCCAATTTTGTGTCTATGAATCCGGCATTAAGCTTCGATTATCTAGTCTAGTTACGGACTCAAGGATATGTTTTTTGTATATATCATGTTTCCTCTAACAAATCATCTTTTACTCACTAGTTGTTTGTTGTACATGCAACAAAGGGGATTCGGGAGTTTTCTAAATGTACCCTTGCTGTCGGGGACGGTAGCATAGGCCTATTTTTTTTTAACCGAGTTGAGTTTATCCACTTTCGTTATTATGGAAAGGAAAGACAAAGAGAATGCTGACTACATTTAAATTACTGTAATCTTCGAACAAGGTGTCTTACAGATTATGGCGTATGTATTTGGCCATTTTCCTCCGGCAGCACCGGCACTACTTAGCACGATGCTCTTTGTCGACTTTTATTTTGAAGATGCACCGCAATTTAGTTGAAAAAGTCGTTTTTTTTCTTCTCACATGTAATGGTGAGATCTTTCAGGACTCTGTAATGACAAAGACTCTCTGTGAGCATCTCCCTCCGTTGCAGCTCTTAACAATTATGTATGATTACCCTGCTAATGATCGGCACCGAGACCTGTTAAGATCAAAACAATTTGAGCACACTATGGGTGTCTGGAGATAACAAATAACCCCTCACAGATGAAATGTCCTGCTTCCATTGAGTAAACTCCTAATTCTAAGAGCAATTTGTGAAAAATATTGGCAGTAGTAATTTCTTTTATGTTTTGAAGTCACACATCTGCCTCCAGCCTATTGTAGTTAATTATACCGAGGACTGTGTATTCTAATCTTTTCCTTTCTCCCGTTTGTTCCTTGTGGATCTGCATATTTTCTCTCCAGCTCTACTTGATGCTGAAGCCCGCTGCTTGAGTTCTGAGTGCTTCATTCAGAAGGCCTGGTGGTGCTGCTTTGTCACAATGGAGACAGATCAAAGAGGGTACTTAGTGCTGGGGTTTATGAAGAACTACAACGCTCAGCTCAGGCAGTGCGCCGGCTTGCTGCAGCTACTTTCACGTCAGAAATAATGACCCTAACGTTGTATTAGTAGACCTTTTGGAAAACACAAAACTCCTCATGTTTGGATGTTACTGCCATTCTCAACCATGGCGTCCTGCGGTGACTTTTGGCTTTGTCGGGGGAAAATATTTCCTTATGTTGAGGACATTATAGAATTAATCAAGATTCAAAGAACTATGAATGATAGCATTGGTATGATTGGTACAAAGTTAGCTTTTTGAGCCTGACTTACATCAGGAATGAGAACAGGTAGCTTCTCAATATCTGCCTTTATTCCATCTCTGCCAGAATAGGGTGGTTTTGTGGTCAGTGTGACTTTAAAAAAGTTTAGAAACATTGAGATCATTGGCGACTAGTGAGTTTAAAAATTTTACAACACTTTCCTTGACAACACAGTGCAATTATTTGTGATTTTCATTGATACAGTGGAAGCAGGGCCTTCTCAGGCAGTCGACATTCGACAGTTGGATATAAAAAGGAGGCCGGGTATTCAGGTGGTGACGTTACACTTTTACAACACTCAACAATGAACAAATCAAGTGTTGGTGGGAGGCTGTGCAGAGGGCAGACACAGACGCTGTATTCATTTGTGAATGTGTTCAAAGAGTCCATTGAAGATGGCTGGAGGTCTGCAGTGAGCTGAAGACCTCAGTTCATAGTGACGGCTGCTCAGGAACATCTGGACCAAACACTGGTCAAGGTGTCGTTGTAAATGTTTCATTCAAGCTTCAGGTTCTGTTTTATTTCTTCACACACACACACACACACACACACACACACACACACACACACACACAGCAATCTGCCATAACATTATAACCACTGAAGGGTGAAGTCAAGAATAACATGGATAATCTTGTTACGACAGCTCCCGTCAGTGGGCGGGAAATATTAGGCATCATGTGAACATTTTGTCTATGATGTTGTTTTGTTTGGTGGAGGAAGATAAAATGGGCACGCATTAAGGATATAAGTTACTTTGAAATGGTGTGAACTGTGCTGGCTAGAAAGCTGGGTAAGAGTATCTCAGTCTTGTTGTTTCCAGTCTACAATGGTTAGGAAACTACCAATGCGATCCAGGAAAGAACAACCGGTGAATCAGTGAATGGATCATAAACTGTCACGTCATCAGTGCCCGGCTCATTGTTGACCGAGGGAGCGAAGGCTGGTCCATGTTGATCAATCCCACACAAAAAAACACACGGCAGCACTATTTACTGAAGTTCCTTCCTGTTCTGATAGAATGGTGTCAGAACGGACAGTTAGTCACGGTGCTAGTTTGTCGACCAAAAAAAGGATCTACCCCATATGAGGCATGTAGTTATGACTGGTCATGACTGGTTTTACCTTCTCTGCTGTAAAAACCTTGGTTCGGTTGTTAATACTTTTTCTCTGATTATAAGTGCTGTTAAAACGGTAATAAAACCTTCATTTCAATCTGTTGCAGGAGTAATTATATTAAAAGGGAAATATAACATATACATGCAATAGAATATGTTATATTTGTGTATCTTCCCTCACACCAAAGGAATATTAGCAGAAAGCCCCCAACCCCTTGCGTTGTACAAGGAATTCCCGTTATTCGACTACTCAAATTAATTATGAAGTTCTACCCAAAAAACAGTGGTTTTCATGAAAAAGCTCCATCTATTGAGTAAAATATGAGCTATTTGAAATATTCCAACCATTCCCAAAATAAATCCAGTTGTTCCTCGCACTGAGCTGTATGGGGTGAAAACATTTGAAAATAATCCATGCAATAATTTTTGAGTCTTCGGGTTTACAGGAAGGATCTGCGGATGCGACGGTGGACACAATGACGTCTCCAGAATATCCCTGACTTTACGGGAGTGTAAATAGGTTCACTAAATTCATGCCCTCCGTATGTGAATTATTTACATGATTAAAGTTCACAGAAAAAAGTGATGTCAAGTCATAGAACTTAAATGAGACCAAAACGACCTCTGCCTCGCTTTTAGGGACGCGATGCTCTGGACTTTGTAAACCTACTTTATTTACCCAGAAAGGGAGAAAATCAGTTATAAACAGTTGTGTAAACCGAATGCTTTTACTTTAGATGAAAGAAAATGCATAGGAATGGAGGCTTCATTCTGTTTTACATTTTACTTGGCAATAACTTGAAAAATCAAAGGCAGTTTGCGCCTAACTGTGTCGTCTCGCCTGACGTCTGTGGCTTCAGCAGCTGCCTCATTAAAATAAGTATGAAGGATATCTCTAAATGATGAAGAAAAAAAAGGAAAGTTGTTCTTTTACATGCTTATAAAGACAGTCGTGAATGCCGAGTGTTGCTAAGGAGTGCTGAGGGAATGTTCTGACTCACACATTTACATTGTAAGTTGCCAGAGATGTAATTGGTCTGGCTCAGTGTGTGAGTTTTTTTGAAAGACTGTTTGTTAAATGGGTTTCTGATGAAGCCTGGACCCACAGTGGGAGCCAGCACCAAGCAGAATAGCAGTCTGTCCCTTTAAACAAGCCCAGTCTATACCCTAAACCCGCAGGCTTCACAGAGGACCCTCTATCTCTCTCTATCTCCACACAACTGGCAGTCAGCCTAAAGACCATGGCATTTAATTATCTCTAATGAATTGTAATATTGTGCAATTTGAATCAGCTTCTAATTTTGCATAATTACAGTGTGATGTCTGGACCAGTTTGATTACATTTACATCTGTAACTGACAGAAGGGCAAGAGTTCAGCCAGAGAAGAACACAAGTCTGTAAATACAGCACATTTCTTTGTCCCTTTTTGTTTTAATATGGAAATTGTGCAGAAAAATGTGCATGTGCTAAAAGGCTAAGATTTCATTCCGTGCTTATTAGATTTCCAAGGTTGGGTACAATGAGCGAGACTGTAATAGCTGGTGAGATAGTGCACGGCCCAATTAGATGCGGTCCTTCCAGCAACAAACTGTTCTCTGTGTTGGAAAGCCCTCTGACCTTGAAACCGTTATAAAGATTATTTAGAACTATCATGACCTTAAAGTGATGCATTTGAGAATTCAGGATTTCCTGTGAAGCCTGTCTTGTGTTGTTGGCGTATTGAAAAACTTTTCAACTGTGTTCTGATTACAGAGAAAGTCCCGTCATGGCTTCTGTTGTTTTGGGAGATAACTGGGTCTTCACTTTCGTCCACGACAGCAAGGCTATACCCCCGAAAAGTCCCCCAATCTCCTTTGTTGTACTAGCAATCCCCCTGATTGAGCTCCTCAAATTAAATGTGAAATGATGCCCGAAATAACAGTGTTTCAAAAACCTCCCCCGTAGTGAGTAAAATATAAACGATTGGTGTAAAATATGAACTATTAGATTAACTTTGAGACATTCAAGATAGATCTCCATATGCACCGAATTTGGACTAAATTGGACTAATGGTTAAGAAGTTATACTGAAAAAACAGGATCCCCCCCTAGTAAGTAGCTTTTAGAGTAAAACATGGAGTGTAGAAGATAGATCCCCTTTGATTAGACTCATATGCACCAAATTATGGCCCGGAAATAAAGCTCCACCTAGTTGCAGAAAAGATTTGAATGATTTGAAAATGAACAATGGAATAGTTTTTCAGTCTCCCCACTAACACGAAGTATCTGAGGCGGACGCAGCAGCTAAGACCCCTCTAAAATATCCCGGACTTTTCGGGGATATAATTAGTTAGAACTATTGTGACTTTGAAGTTATTTCATTTGATTGTGCAGGTTTCCTGCCGTCAGGATTCTGTCTGGTTGATGTATTGGGAAACTGCACAAATGTGTTCCGATTCCAGAGAAACTCCTGTCATGTCTCGTGTTGTCGTGGGAGTTAATGAAATTGAATGATAACTATGAAGGATTGTTCTTTCCATATGTGCTCCACGCCATCCTACAACATTCTTCACAGTTTTGTCTTCTTGCCATCCTCTTCTCACTATGATGGTAATGCATTAGAAAAGAGAACCCAAGTCCCAATACATTAGTTTGGTGGCGGCTGTTGCTGCAGAGAGCCATTAGTCTTCCTTGACAGTATCAAAGAGAGCAGCAGAGCTACTCTGTGCCGAGCCTCCTGCTCTCTCTCACAGGAAATTGCCTCATACTTCAGCAGGCAGGAGGTGAAACGACAGTGACACCCATGCGTCTGTCACTTTCTTGGGTGGGAGTGGACTTGGGTGTCACACAAAAACAGTGCCTAGGGAGCAGAAGAGGGAATTAACATTACAGATATCAACAAATTAAACTATATTTAAGATATCCGCAACATCATTTCACCTACGCAAAATTCTAATACGACTACATCATTCTGAATAGTCCAAACTAAATCTAATATAGCTATAAAAAAAAGTTGGCCTCCACTGTTTGGAACGATTATTCACCACTTCCCTGCCCTTGTACAGGCAATACCCCGAAATGAACTCTTCAAATTAAACTTGGACTCATTTATAATCTACAACAGCCCATAATGACTCAAGGTAACAATTTCTATGAAGTCAGTATTCTGCTCTAAGATCAGATCCCATAGTGACTCAATAATGAAGATATTTACAGTTAACTAGAAATAAACTAAGAAAGATTTCTCTGTGTCAATTTATAGGAGATCAGTTTAGACACAATTGGACTTGGGAATTTAAAGATGACAAACTGTTTTTCCCCCTAATG
Organism: Lophius piscatorius; assembly: GCA_009660295.1. Lineage (NCBI taxonomy): Eukaryota > Metazoa > Chordata > Actinopteri > Lophiiformes > Lophiidae > Lophius > Lophius piscatorius. The sequence goes on from VRLP01000066.1 coordinate 392,859, forward strand.
AGTAAAATCCGATGTAATAAAGTGAGATAATATATATACCAGATCGATGTCCTTGGGTAGATTGTTATGAGCCGATTTGGACATAATCAGACATATGGTTTTGAAGTAACGGTCAAAAAACAGTTTTTTCAAAAATGTCCCCCTAGTGAGTGAAATATGAACGATTACAATGAAATATGAAAATACTTTAAAACTCCTTCAGGAGGTTCATTTGCACCAAATTTGGGCTAAATCGGTCCAAAGATTTAGAAATATGTTTGGAAATTTTTGGAGATAAAGCTCCAACTACTGGTTGAAATGTGCAACCGTCTTTCCCAAAATCAACCCAGTTCTTCCTTGTCTCAGTGGGTATAAAATTTGAAAACAATTCATGAAATAGTTCTGGACTTCTGGAACCATCATCCCCGCTGCAGATCCTACATGTTGACCGCTAACAATCTTTTTTATTATAGCTCGAAAATCAGTTTTCAAGTCGTAATGTCTCAACCATTGGTGCGATTTAGTTCCGTTGTTGCATGTGAATCAACTTGAGCAAATCCATATGGTTTATATAATATTTTACTCAAACTGTTCATATTTTTCCTTTATGAAAATAAACAGTTTTTCAGACACAACATCACGAGGATGTACCCTTGATGTTGGGAACGACAGGCCTTGTTTTTAGTGAAAGTTTTAAAATCATAATAAGTACTGGATTTTAAGTATATTTTGAAGAAGCACAGTGGAATTAATGTTGGTCGGTATTGTGTATGTGTTCTGACTGGATGAAATGAAACCGCCGTGCGTTTCATAAAACAACTGTATAACCTTTTAAAATGAAAATAAAACTTTGTAACGGTCGTATCATATTTCGTGGCATATGTTCTCATATGTTCTATGTTGGCTTTGTTCGGCGACTTCAGGGTTCGTGGCTGGCTTTGTGCTGATGCTAGCTTCATTGGCTCTGGCAACGTTAGCTTCTGGAAACTTGCAATGTTTCTCGGGTTTATTAAATTTCAAGTGTGTGATTAAGTTCGTTGTACCGAAAATTTTCCGCATTGTTCCTCCACAGCTTATTTTGTCGTAACTGGTGTTACAAATTACATGCTCTTTGTTTTCTGGTTTACGTGAGATGTTTGGAGTCGTAGTAGTTCATGTTTGGTGTGCATGCACGCCGCATTGTATCCGTAGCAGAACCGGCTGAGTGAGGCTGCTCGGCCGATTCTGACTCACTAGGCCTTCTGGTGCCTCTTGTATTTTCCCAACCTATTCTCTCCAGAGGATGGCATACGTTCTTCTTCCAATTGAGCCCGATATTAATTTTCATTTTGAATCATAGCAGAGTTCATGTTCTAATCATCATATCCTCCACAGTGCTGAACAACATCAGAACGTGACCATGTCTGAACCAAAGCATGAAGTAGAACTTGATCAAATCCCGTAAATGAGCAATTTATATCAGGTCATAGCGATGTAGCAAAATTTGTCACATTATAACGTGATGCTCATCTTTTTTTTTTATATATTGTTTTCTGGCATTACTGCAATGCACTGTATCTTTCAGAGATGGGGAAGCGGGTCGGGTTCGGAATTCAACAGGAGCCCATTCAGCAAGTCAGCCTCTCCAAAAGTTGAGTTTGATGAGGCTGATGTTCGTAAGTCAGGATGTTTTTAAGTGTCTTATGGGGAATATTGGTTGTGTATAGTAGCGAAGCAGCGTGCTCGTGTCTGTGGCGTAGATGGTTAGTTTTTGCAAATAAAATGCATGTATCACACCTATGGAGATGGTACGTGCATCCTTTTTATGATTGGGTGACGCCGTTCCATCATCCCCCGCACCTCGCCACACTGCACGCATCATTCTGTGCAGATTTCTCCAGAGGACAAATGTTTATTGCTATTATAAAGCAGCCTTTGTTGTGATTGCGGCTGCTCTCCGTCCCCTTCTCCCGGTTTCTGCTCTCCTTTCATTTTGCACCGGGCCGGGGAGATTGGTGCAGCCTGCTGCCTCTGCGGCGCTGTGATTAGAAAAGGAGGGAGGGAGGGAGAGTGCTTCTCAGCAGGACTCTCTGTTTTATATTCATCAAAAGAGCTGCCTTTGATTTGCTCTTTCTTTGACATGTGATAGCATAGACTGCAGCACCACACTGCTGCTAAGGAAATTGTGCACTTACCACCCCCTCCTCCGCCATTCAACCCCCACCACCCTTAACCCCACCCATCCTTTCTCCCCTTTCTCCTTCCTACAATCCTCCAGCCGTGACGCACCCTCCTACCCCCCAATCTGACAATTACAGCCGGCCACTACACCCCCACTACACTGACCCCCCTCTGTAGTCTAACCCTCAGGCCAACGCAGCAGCTTATTAATTTCTCCATTATTATTGATATTGCTGCTCGCCTCAAATCATCAGACTTTTACCAAGGTCATCCTCGCTGAGAGAATGCCCCGCCTCTTTCTTGCACCTCCCATCTTGAGAAACAGAGTGATAGACGGGCTATAAAAAAAATGTTGGACTCAAATGCAGACAGATTGGCCAACTGAAGAAAAGAAACAAAGAAAAATGAAGACCGATAGAATACAGGGAGATTAAACAGACTGGTATGACGGTGGGCCGTTATTAACCCTTTAATGTCCCTACTAAGAAACAAAAGCAATAGAAAAATTATTATGATTATTTCTGAGCATGTTTTAGACAGTAAATTAACTCATACTTCGTAATTTGTTCTTGTAAGGCCCATAATTGCGCTTGTACCTAGTTTTTGCAAATTTGTTTACTGTGCACTATGTTAGATTTTATTAAATCATAGGTTTATGTCAGAGCCCAAGGGAGCAGTATTCGGGAAACTCCACCTAGTGGACATAGGTGGTATATTGCAGCCAAAATCCTTCTCCGGATAAAAAGTACAATTTTGCACATTTTGGGTCTAATGTCTATCCACAGGTCCGAATGGAGAGTCCTCCTGGTCCTATCCTACCAAAACTGTCGAATAACATGAACTTTGTGGTTTTTTCTATCAAATTTGATGCAGTAATTATCAAAGAGTTTCTGAGCAATTCACTGTTACCTTCATATTCATGATTTCGTAACCTTTTTATTAAATGTTTAAAAAAAAATGTTAATCACAGATTACACACACATAGGAACATATTATCCACACATAGTGACAGATTACTCACGTATAGCAACAGGTTATTCACATATAGTAACATATTATTTGCACATAGTAACAGATTACTCACAAATAGTAACAGATTACTCACAAATAGTAACAGATTATTCACATATAGTAACAGCATATTTACACATAGTAACAGATTACTCACGTATAGTAACAGATTATTCACATATAGTTACAGATTATTCACACATAGTAACATATTATTCACACATAGTTACTGGTACATGTTACTGACTCTGAAAATAAATCGTTCAGCTCTTTCCTGTCCATAGAAAAGGTGCTGCAGATACACCTTATAGTTGTAGAGCTATTTGACGTTTATTTTGGTTATGTAGACCAGGCGAGGCTTGACTTAAAATAACAAGTGAGGAAAAGAAGTTAAATGATTTCAGCGTGAATAAGATGAAATATAATTAAATGTATCAAAGATTTTACAATAGTCAATAATAATTTGAATAGCTTCACCTTAGCATAGTCACATGATTTTTTAGAAACCAATTAGTAAAAGACAAATTGTTCAGACCTCGTGAAACCTTTTTAGCATAAAAAGAAATAGAATATGTTTTACTAAAGATCCGTCCTTCATTCCGTCCGTCAATCCGTCCCTCCCTCCGAGGGGTCTGGAACACATCCTTGCTCTCAACAGTTTTTTATTAATATATTTTTGCACCATATATTTTAAGTGTTTTCTCTTTTGATTTGCTGAAGTTAACTTTTCACTTATTTTTGTGCGAATGAAGATTGTCTGTAGTTTCATTTATATATTATGTTATCGTACACTTATCTTCAACACAGCATTCCTCAGTGTCTCCACTACTAGGATAGTCCAGTGCGTGACCTTCAGCTCTACACTGATGGGAGGAACCTGTGGTTCCCCCGGTGTTGACACAGGAGCCCATCCTATAACCGCCTTCAACTATCACACCAGTCAATTCTGTCCAGTCTGTGATAACTCCTGCTGCAATCACACACACATTCATATGTACACCTTCACCTCGCTCTTCAAACACTGTCCCACTTTCACAATGCTGTCAGACAAACCTGCATGTTTACGTTTGAACAGGACCGCTTGGCACCACAGGGACCCAGATGGTCATTAGCAGCATAAATTATTTAAGAGGTTTCCAACTCTGCAAACATGGGTAGTAAGAGACAAGAATCACGAAAGAGAGGGAGGGAGGGAGGGAGGGAGGGGAGAGTGAGTGTGTGCCATACATGTCCAAGGTTAGCTACCTGATAAATGAAGATGCTAAGTGCATATTTCAGCTCACTCACATTTATTCCAGAAGCACGCAGGCTTCTGTGCGGCCTAAACATACCGCACACATTAAAGTGGTACCACTAGTTGTTTCAGCTTTGTTGAGACAAAGCCGAGCGTTTCAAACCAATTGTTTGACTTTATTGATATAGTCCATACTAAATGTTCTGATGCTGCAGTACATTCTTCCAAACATGCTGTCGTGACATTTTTACTGTACAAACCTTACATCATTGTTATTCCAGAAAGATGATAATCCTGGCTTTGGCATAAACAGTAACTATAATACTAATGTGTGTACCTGGGAACAAGACACATACAAACCCAAAGCCCCCAACCCCTGCGTTGTACAAGCAATCCTTCTGATTGAACTCCTAAAATTAAATTTGAAGTTATGTGTGAATAAAGTGTTTTTGTAAAAAAGCTCACCCTAGTGTCCTTACCTTTGTTTTGTATAAACTACAAGCCAAGATGTGAAGCATCAAATATCAACAACAAATAGAGAATAACAAAACAACAAAGGCACAGACCAAATTTTGGCTACCCAAAAGAAAAAAACAGATGTGTTGAATGCTGAAGCGAAACACTTAATTTTATTTCCTCATATGATTTTTTTCTATGGCTTAGCCAATATTTAGCCTTATAGGCTTATCGTCTAATTTCTTTTGTTGCTAATATTTGCCTTGGATCTTCTTGAAGCTTGCTGATATTTTTCACATTTTGAATTTTACATTTCAAGATTTCACTATTGAAGGTTATGTTCGTACCGTATAGAGCTTACAAGAAGGTTAAAAAAAGGAATGTCCATCCGTCCGTCCTTCCTTCCTTCCGTCCTTCCTTCCTTCCTTCTTTCCTTTGGACTGTGGGAGGAAGCCAGACCATATGGAGAGAATCCATGAAAACATGAGGAGAACATGCAAACTCCACGCAGAGAGGCCCCATGGTCGAGGTGGATTTGAAGCTTCTCGCTGTGAAGCGACGGTGTCAACCTCAACACACTCACTTTCTATTTAATTATATAGAAATCCATGTTGCAGTGACCACCGGTATGAGCCGGGTAACCATCTAGCTGTCTGCAGGGACTATGAGTCTTTGGCATTTACATGATCTCATCCCTATATGCCTCCCCTCACACGCTTTGCCTTCACCTAAACCATCTCCTTCGACAAGAAGCCTTCAGTTCATCAGTGTTACTGCGGCACCTGAAAGCCTTTTGCTTAGTTTACCCACACAAGAATGCCAACTGAAGTGAGAAGGCATCAGCGTAATAGCTAGTCACTGTGCATGAATAATAACAGGGTGTGGAGGTCGCAGCACCTCTCTGTATGTATGCAGGCATCACTTTGATTTTTCTGTCAGCTGTAATGGAGTTTGATTGGAGTTTGATGCTGTGCTCTCACTGTGTGATGGCCATCCTCAGCAGATGACACCAGACTGTTCAAGGTGAACACTCTCTGGCCCTGTCTCCCTAATGGTCCTTCACTTAGCTCTGAGGCATCTTCTCCAGCACTCAAGCCAACGTCACCCCCTGTCATTTCAAATGTTCACTTGCGCCAGTAAGCAGACGCAGATGTTGGGCTTTTTCTCCTCTGTGCCACTTGACAGAATGGGACTGCAGAGGAGACAAGAGTAGACGAGAGCACAAAGAAATGAGAAGGTGCTGATGTCTGCAACGCTGCACTTTGTGTCCGAAATGGTAAATCCAGACCATTGTAATCTCTGGAGCCATTGTTTGGTGTGTCAGTCTTATGTTGATACCAAGCTTTAGGCCTCACACGTCCCAGGTAGCACCTAAACCCCATAATCCTTCAAGGAAAGGACAGTTAGTGTATACGTGCTAAAAAGTCACTGTTCTCTTGGCTGACCAAAAATATTCTTGCTTCGCCTTTACTTTTGTTCCCTGGTGTTAGCAGTCGGCTGCTTGGCGCCACAAGTCCCCCGTAAGCCTTCGAGTGATTCCAGCATTTATCCTCTCCTTCACAGCGACTCTCGCTGCGAAGGAAGTATTGAGCTCATTCTCTTCACTTGGCAAACTGCCTGTTCTGGAGGCCTAATGTCACACTTCTGACCTGTTAGTAATGTTGATTATAAACCTATACTTTCTGCCGACCTCCATGTGCCCAGCAGACACAGTAGTAATAGATGGATTAATGCTTTATAGTAGATCCAACCCTGTTTTAGTGGCAAGGGTTCGGTTGGAGGAATATTTCCAGTGTTATCTTATGTCTCATTGACATGCAATCCATCTACAATGGTGCCAAACGCCTAACACTCGGCACCAACCTCCCACAAGATGTCTGCGTTTTTAACTTAGTTGACTTCTCTGCACTATCTGACACATCCACTTATCAGTGTAGCTACTGCAATGTAAATCATGTCGAGAGGAAGAGGCAGGGAGCACATTTGTTTGCTTGGCTTTCTTGTTTTTTAAGAGCATACTGCATCCTGATTTATTTATGGAGTTTTTGTATTATAAAGTCAAGTTTGTTGAGCATCACCATCATGTCACGGCTGTATCTTTGCTCTCCTCCAGCTGAGGTTGAGAGTATCTGATGGGGCTCTTGACACAGCTGAGCTTCAGCAACTCACATCCTTTGTTCTCTCAGGAGAGGGTGCCAAATTCAATGGAAGGTGCTAAATAGGAAAATCCTTTAAAGTCAGTTCTTCTTCCTCGTTGAGGCTGACACGTTTCTACACTGGGCCCATAGTGTGGTTCTTTTACGCCTAGATTTTTAAAAAATGGTGATGATATGAGAACACGGGTGTAATAGCGAGATTCATGCCGCCATGGCCACACTTTTCATGTTTGAAAAAACCTTTGATACATTATCATCCTCTGTTCTTTGAGATGATTTTCAGTACATTTCATGTTGATTGGATCAATCTCTAGGACAGGTTTGTTAAATTATAAACGCATAATAATGTCTATCTTCCGATTAATGTTTATCTTCCGAGGCTTTTCTGTTCAGATACATGCGTGTACCTTGTTTTGTGAAACACATAGTGGGGGCTATATTTTTTAGACGCCACATCCTAAAACCCATTTCCAATTGCTCAAATCATGACCCCTGACATTTGTATCCAATTTTATTAAATTTTTGTGCACATCTAAACTTTCATAACAACTTCCTGTTTCTCCAAAATTTGCTCCTGCCTGACCTAATCTGTTAGCCTGTCCATCACCATATCAAACAAGAAGGGGCTCAATGCCAATCCTTGGTGCAGTCCCACTGCCACCTTGAGCCTAAGCGTCACTGTTACTGCTCACTTCACCGCTGTCATACTGCTTAAAGAAGTCTTTTAGGGAGGTACAGGATATATGTCACCCCATACTTCCACATGCAATCCCACATGTCCTCTCTGCACTCTGCCGTATGCTTTCTCTAAATCCACAAAGAAAGAATGCAATTCCTTCTTCCCATCTCTATACTTCTCAATCAGCACTCTAAAAGCAAACATCTCATCTCTAGTGCTCTCCTTGGCATGAAACCATACTGCTGCTCACAAATTGTCACCTATTTTCTTAACCTAGAATCCGCTACTCTTTCCCAGATCTTCATTGATCTGGGAAAGCTCATCAGCTTTCTATCGCTGTAGTTGCTACATCTCTGAGCATCAGCCTTCTTCTTGAACTTCACCACAAGTACTCTTTTTCTTCAGTCATCCGGCATCACTCTCCAGGATAGGGTCGATCATTCAAGTTAAAAAGTTTTTGAGCATGATGAGGCTCCAAAGAGCTCAGGCACTGAGAATATTTTTTCTTACAATAAGGTGGCTTGGAGGAGACAACAGCTTGCAATTATTTGCTGGAGGTCAGTATTTGGCCTATCTGCGTGGATTTACATTAAGAGTGCTGACCTCGGAGGTGGTCAACCGTGGTGCCGTCACACCTGACTGAGTGGACTACAGCTGCAGGTGGACCGTCTAGGGGGCCAAGGCATCAGGGAGGAAGGATAAACTCAGCTGGAGAAGCATTTGAGCTGATTCCTATGTGCAACCATAGTTCCTGTCTGTGTCATCCATACTTATAACCTCCTACAGAGGTGAAGCTTTTTGAAATGAGCCACTACATAATGGAGATAAACTCAAGTAATAGGTCATAGCACAAGATAGGGGTGGAATCAAGCAGGCAGTTTCTACATCATCTCTGCCTTGGAGCATTGATAGTTTGAAATAGGCGGTGTGAGTAAGTACGATTGCATGAGACAGAATGTGTTTGTCTGAGTGTGACTTCAAGTTAATCTTTTTTATCTCTGAGTGTGTGCATGATTATTTGATTGTGTATGGGAGTTTGCCTGTGTGTAAATGGGAGTGGAAAGAGTAAGTGTATGGATGCGGGCCGGTGTTGCGTCGGTTCTGGCAGGGAACGTGATTGTGTTTTGATTAGGTCCCAGTGGTGGGCCAACCTCAGACCTTGTTGATATTCTTGCCGCTCTCACATCCCATCGCTTTCCCAATTTGACAGCTGATGGGCTCTCAGATGGAATGTACGTGTTTGAATTGCCAGCAATATACATAACAACCAAATTTCTTATAGTCATTCCTCGCCCCTGCTTCCTCCCTCTTGCTTTCATATTACTCCTCTACCTCCTCCGTTTTTATCCACAGTCCATTTTGTCTCTTTTCTTTCTTTCTCTCTCTCCATACAACCCCCAGGGTTCAGGATCGGTGCCCACCTCCTATCTTTTGGGCTGTAGTTTGTCATCCTTTGCCACTAGTCCCTTGAGCCAGGGTTAGTAAGCTAACCAGAGACTAGTGGCAGTAGGACAGCATTGTCATGCAAAGTTCCTTATAATATACCCGAATAGTCGAGGACAAAATGGAATTGTCACCACCGTGTCCGCAGCATATCCTTCTTGTAACTCAAAAACTAGTTCATGGTTATTTTTGAATTTTTACATTCTCATAGACCTTAGTGCGAGGAAGAACTGAATTGATTTTGGTAGCATATCTCTGCCACTAGGGGAGCTTTATCTCATAAATCACAGATTTTTGGCTGTAATTGCTCAACTGTCTGATTTACTCCAAACTTAAACCTTTGTTTCACCTTTGTCAAGTCTCAGAGTCTGCTCCTGGCTCCAACTTTGAATTAGACCTACGCTGTAATCCCCAGCAGCAAGAGTATATCCCCAGAAAAGCCCCAATTCCCTGCATTGTACAAACAATTCCCCTGATTGAACTCCTGAAGTGTTTTTTATTAAGAAAAAGAAAAGACTCTCCTTAGTGATTAAAATATTCACAACTACGTTAGAAACCATGTTGTCTGACACGTGAAATCTGCGTAATCACAGTTAACAAAATTACCTATTTCTAGGTTTGACTTTACACATTTTTGATTTATATTAATACGCCATACGCACATTAAATGCACATCGACTTCCTTTTACAGATACTGGAGCATGTTGAAATGCAGTGAAATGTTTACAGTGCTGTGATTGACTCTAATCTCTCATCCTCAGTATCATTCAAGGACTCACTTCTTTCCCCTCACACCACTGCTGAACCTCTGAAGTCCATGTCTCAAGGACACCTTTAATGGCCTCCCAAAATTATTATCATCGCCAACTTCAGATTTATCCTTATTCATTAGTCTTGTTGTGATTCACATGGAATTCTATCAACATGCAGGATCTGGAGTTTGGTGTCCGAAACCGTGAGGTTTTAGAGAAAGTGTGCAAGGCGAGAGATTTTACAGCAGCTTTTTCAGAGTTGGATGGATAATGGCAGAACAATGACGGTGTTGAGGGTATACAGAAAGAAATCTGCATCCAGTGAGGTCAAGGTTCAACATTATACACTGATTATTATTATTTTGCATTATTGTATCCCCGAAAAGTCGGGAGATATTATGGATTTTTCTACGCCTTCACTTTGTATTATTTAAACATTTCCATCCCACGTAGATCTTAGTGTGAGGAAGAAATGGACTGATTTTGGATAAGGTGAGTTGCATTTTTCCAAAACTGGGGAGAACTTGATCTCCAAATGTTTTCGAGCCATAATTTTTTTAAATCATCGGCCCAATTTAGTCCGAATTTGGTGCATTTCAATCGACTGAAGGAATTCTAGTTTGTATATATCTTATTTTATTGTAATAGTTCAAATTTTACTCACTTCGTGGAGCTTTTTCTTTCTTCAAGAAAATACTGGACATTACCTCACATTTAATCATGTATCTCTTTCAGACTATGTGACATTTTGTTGGTAATTCTACCTTCCTCAAGTCTCTTTTTTTCTCACTTTTCTAATACATTTCTTTTATCAAACCTTGCAAGACAGGATACAGGAGCTGGAACTACTCAGTGAAGGAGTCTTTCTTATCATGATGAAAAGAGATCTTGTTTTGTTTATTAGTAAAAAAGAAGTAGGTTGCTATGCTGTTGACAGCGCAGCACTAATTAAAAATCCCCTTAGAACAAGGACTTTTTCTATCTGCCGCTAAACTTTGCTGATGCTTATGAAATCCATTTCTATTTTTAGATGATCCAATTTGTGTCATATCTAGCAGTACTGCATGTGCGCGTGAAATAGCTTGATATTTTGTGTGTTGCGGCACTTGATTGATTTTTTCGTCTGAAGACAACATTGATATAGTTTATTGACAGCCGTCTGACCTTCGCAGTAACCACCTTTTTAAGAAATGTTCTTGCCTCCACTTACTATGCAAACCGACTACTTTTAGAGCGATCCTGAAGATTCTAGAAAGAATCTGAGGGGAAACCACAGAAGCAGCTCGGTGACAGGTCTGATGAACTTCTGATACTGGATGTTGTGCCAGTGTCACACTGGCAGAATCATTAATGACCCATCTCATCAATTGTATCGTTAATTTAAACTTTAACCCTCAGGGAGTCGCTATAGATGGCAAAAAGAAATGTCCACAAAAAATCCTTTATTCCAAATGTTGTTTGAGCAATAAATGAATTTAGGCTCCAGTGGACCAGGACCCAGTTGGACCAGGTGGAGCTTTGACTCTGCTGTGGTCAAGTAATATGTTTTATCGGATGACCTGAGAAGTGAGTTGTATTTTATTATCTCCCCAAAACAAATCTGAGATATAATGGAAACATCATCGTCAAGTGATTATACTCACATAGGCCTTAGTTTGATGAAGAACTGGATTGATTTTAATTCCTCTATCTTTGGTCCAATTTAGTCCGGCTTTGGTGCATATAAATAGAGATCCATCTTGTATCTATCATACTTTAATATTTCATATTTTACTCAATGGGCAAGTTTAAATAAACAACAGTTTTCAGCATAACTTCATATTTTTACTTCGCTTTTTTACTAAACACATTGTTTTATGGACATAACTTCATATTTGATTTGAGGCGTTCAATCCGGGTAATTGCTTGTACCTCACAGGGAATTGAGGGTATTTCAGGGATATACCCCTTACTGTTGGGACAATTGTGTGGGCTTTGTTCTATTTTAAATGAATGTGTATGCAGTGATGATGTACGGGCTCATGTATTATAGTTCCAACATGCTTTTATGCTGAAATTGAATGAACATTTTCTCCTTGTGGACAATAAAGATTTCATATATGCATTTATTGCATTATGATTTGTTCACTTCTTGGCGCATTCCAGAACACTGATAGTACACATCCATCTGCATTGCTAATTAGATGGATTATTATTGTATATTAGGATATTTGCGACTCGTATTTACCTCAGCAGCACAGAAGGGAACAACCCATGTTTCCCTGTTTGCTGCATTGCTGTCCCCACGCAGGAAATCAACCACGCCCCCGTTTATATCACATGCGCTGATGTGGAAGAAGAAATAATCAGTGGTACTGCACAAGACAGGTGTCAGCGTGTCCTCTTCGCCAGCCATAAAAGTTAATTAAAGAAAAGGAATTTTTGTTGTGCTCGGTTGCTCAAGCACCGGCACCGGGCTGCTGCTTAATAATAGCCTCTCCTAGAGCCGTCAGAGCAGCCTGTCATGAAGCTGCTGTCAAGAGAGCTGCACAGCTGAATAATGGCTGGCTGCAGATGTGTGTGCAGCATGTCGGTACGTGCAGTACCTCCATCTAATTGTTTGCATGTTTTGTGGGATTCAAGTCCAAATATTCAAGCCTATTATCTCCTCCGACGCTAGACTTGCAGAATAGCATATGATCAATGCTTTGTGTGTGTGTGTGTGTGTGCGTGAGTTTGTGTGTGTGGAATCTTCCTGCCAAGGCAATCTGAGGCAGAGCAGTGTAGGACATGGTGTCCGCATAGTAGGATTTGTGAAATTGCTTGGCACAGTAGTGCTTGCTTTAGTTTTGTAACATGTTGTTGTCCAGAAATGCCCCCTCCTTGTATGTCATAAAATGTTTGTCTGTGATCTTCAGAATTGTGACGAAATTGATGAACTGAAATGAGCTATGCAACCCTGAAAACTATTTATCGTGGTTTTTTGAGGATTCACTCATCTGAATCAGTTCAAGCCATTATGTATCTTTGCCAAACAGCGGTGATTAAGTGTAAACATACTGAAAGAACACAAACATATCACATCAAATGAAAATAACTACCCCTGCTGGTAGCGACTAAATCTATTTGAAATAGTTTGTTCCCAGCAGTCTATTAATGCCATTTCATTGCTTCTCTCCCTGCTGCTTCCAGTGAGCTAATAGAAATTAGAGATTTGCTTTATCCAATCAAATTTCTTCATGCTGTCTCCGGGTTAAAAAATCTACTCTGAGCCCTTCAGATTTTTTGGTGAACTCCTCTTCTGTTAAAACAAATGGGTTGATTTTTGTTGATTGTCATATTCTTTAACCAATCAGATGTTGAATTTGTCATGTTGGGCTTGTTTGTTGATACACCTGGTCCCTCTAGCTCGCCATTGTTCATCTTCAGTATTATGAATGAGGAAGGCCAGTTGCTGCGTAAAGTTGAGCATTCATCAACTTTACGCACTGCCATGTTTGTTTGGTATTATCGCAGTATTCACGGTTGTGTCGAGCGGACATTTCAGCCTTAAAACATATTAAACCTTTTTGTAGAAACAGGACTGGGCAGCCTATTCAGTCGGCACAGGCTTCCATGTCAGTTGAGAAGGATATTCTGCCGGCGTTGAGAGGTAGCGGTGTCATATATGACCGTGCCATTGACCCGTTTTTAAAGAAAGAAACGAAGATGGACTTGGTCTTCAGATGGTGAGTCTAATGAATTTTGATAGACCTTAAATAGCGGTTTATTATTGCTGGCTTCAATGGCTGCTGTTGTTTCGGTGTGAATGAGGTCCAGATTCAGTGGTCTCGTGCTGCCAGTGTGCCTTTGGGCACATATGTTTATGCCCAGCAGCTTGGCTGGTTTCTGGGAGAAAACCCTGTTGAATCCTGTTTGTGCTTCATATATTTGATGGTAAAGTTGTTTTACTGGTGGTGGTGTGAATAAATGTGACTGGTTGTTGACTGTCTATTATTTAGTAATAAAGATTATTTAAATGGCATCTATTAGTGATGCAACATCATGTCATTCTGTGTAATAATGCTACATCCTTGATGCCTTCAGTGTGTGTCTATGTTTATCCTTCATAGGTGTTGAACCTGGTTTGAACCACTTTATTCCACTAGATAAATGTTACTGTCTCTTTGAATATGCGCTGGTTACATAGTCTGACAGCAGCCTGTAGCCGTTCTCTGCGAGTGGAAGAAGATGGATGGATAGAAAATAGCAGACACATAAAGACAGGGCATGATGAAACGCCAGTAATGATGAAACCATACAACAAGCATCCATTTACATTTTCTTCTGCTTATTTGTAGTGGCGTCGTAGTGGCAGCAGAATAAGAAGGATATTCCAGGCGTCTTTTTCCCTAGCAATGCTCTCCAGCTTATATTGGGGGATCCAGAGGCGTTCCTCAGCCAGATGTGAGATAGTCCCTCCAGCGAGTTCTGGGTCTACTTTAGAATACAACAAGCTGCAGTCATGAAATTGTCTCGAGCTACGGAATGTCTCTTTAAAGACAGCGCCTGTGTGAAAGTAAACACTTGTGTAAGACTCGAAGGCGGCGTGTTCAGCTTTAATTACCAGGAAGTACTTGCTGTTGAATGAGGTAGCTGAGGAAGATATGGGAAAGGGGGGGAGTGATGAGATGGAGGGCAAAATGAGACCAGCGTAGTGGCGCGGCAGTAAAGGATGCATTAAGCAATTAAAGTTGGGGAGCTGCAAAAGAAGTGATGATTTTTTCCTGTAATTGTTCTGGCTATCATTGGTGATTACAAGAAGGGAGAGCAGCAAACATTTACATTATGGTCTAAATCAGCAAGAGAGCTGCTTCAGCTGCTTTTCATACATAATGGCACTCGAATGTGGATGAAACCCATGTCACATGTTTGGTTCTGCATTGTGACAAGATACTTCATTTTATCTGTCTGAAAGGAAATTAGCCTGAATAGGATCCATCTGAAGTAAGTTTACTTTCACAAAGTCAATACTATAAACGCCTCTGCATCTGAAATGTATCTATATATTCAAACCATCTGTACATCTGTAAACAAAATTATGTGCGAAAGAAGAGAAATGTGTATTTATAGTGTGACTTGACCAATTTTAGAGGGATTGGCTGGAGAAATGGGTGCCTCAGAGAAGGCAGTGCAATGATATGCTTATGTGCTCAAAGCACAAAAAAAACACTTTATAGCCCTGTCTTTACAGAGAGCATGACAGATAAACCTCAGAACTTGCTTAAAGCAGTTTCATGTCACAAAAAATTTATTTCCACCCATCTACACTGTATCAAACTAATCATTTAATGAAGACAAACGCAATAAACTAATTTACCACTAGCATATTTCTAGTTTGATGATCAAACAAATGTCCTAGTTTGTTTCAAGTGAAGAGAAGGAAATATGGTTCTCCTTACAAATTAGACTCGAGCTCGTGACCGGGGTGGGGATTTAAAAATTTGCCAAACATTCCTCTGAAATAAAATATTAAGATCTATCCAAAGTTCACTCAGGAAGACTATCCCTTTGCACACTTGGGCCTCAGTTACTGCTCATACCAATTTATTATTCTCACCGTTCACACATGTTCAGTCTCAATCAAATGCATTGAGGTCTGAAACATCAATTGCTATCAGCTGCGCTGGCTCAGCTGACCACATCTGCCTCGTTAGGATGACACGTCTTCATGCTCAGCCAATCACCCTCAGCTGCTTCCTCGATAAAAATAATTCTCTCCATTCATCTACTTCTTTCGTGTTGTTGGTTCACGTCCCCACCAGATCCCCAGCTCCAAATAACCCTCACAGATTCATCTGCCTCGTCATTCATCAGTTTCAGCAGAGTCATCAGCCGCCACCAGCACCAGCATCCAGACTCAAAGGGGGGTATAAAATACTGCATCTACCTTTGATGACTATCTTCCTGAACACCAAAGGGTTTCTGATTGACTAAATATGACACATCTTCCTGTTGTAATAAACACTAATCTTTTCTTCATTCTTTGTTTCTCCTGTTTGGAAAGACGTGACCTAAATAAATTAACCCTGTTAGGCCTAAGTATGTGTGATCCCTAACCCTACATCTACACTAAAACAGTATGTTAAAGTGAGGAAATAACTGACAGGTGATGATGTGCGGCATAAAGTGGTGGCAAAAACTGCCATGTTGAAGATGTGGCACATAAAGGCTTTGGGTTAAACCTGGCCTCAGACTCCAGAGGGTTAACTTGGTTAGAGGCATGCTGCCTCTCTGTGGTGCGACTGAAAGATTGAAGTTGTTACATATGCTGCTCACTTTATCTTGATTAACTGGATCATCATGTACGGGAAATAAGAATTGGTGTTGAGCTTTTATGTTTCTGGTCTCTCTGAGCACCTCATCAGGTGCTAGTAGAAGACAGACTGTCCAGATTAAACACTCTAGATAGATAAGGAGTATTACAGATAAAGAAAAATGTTTGAAATTTTCCAGGAACACTGTCCCTTTAAATAATTAGGTTTGCATCAATATTGGATGGACAACAAAGACGTTATCGCCCTGCAATACTTACACAACCTCATCAATGATTCATTTATTGCCTGAACCTAATAACTACTGTTTTTCTCCTCAGAGCTGTGTGGAGTCTGGGTGTCAGACAGACAGCGGCGAGGCTAAGGAATGGAAATACATGCATGGAAAGGGAGACGGTAAGGAGACAGAAGTGTAACCTTTTTGTGGGTGTTCTGTGTGAAGCGACAACCGCAGTGTTCTCTACCCTATTCTCTGGTTGTACTCCCTTCAGTCCTTCACTCCCACCTGTACTGCAGGTTTTTCTAGCCATCTTTAATGCTAATTTATGCAGCCTAGCTTGCACAAAAACCAGCAGGGAGGGGTCCTCTGCCTTGATTACCAGCAGTGAGAGCGGGGGGTTGTGGGAGGCGGGGGCGAGGGTGACCTGGACAGACACCTCATTTAATTTAATACATTGGAGCGTGCAGCAGCGGGGGAGGAAGGCGAGGGAGGGAGATAATCAAGAGGCTGGGCTCTTATAAATGTGCTCTGAGATGACATGGAAGAGATTGGATTTGGAAACGAAGAGCAAAGAAGAGTAAAGCCAAGCGGAACACAATTGATTGATTCCATTCAAGTGATCGTAGGCACTGATGAGGAATGAGTTTTTAATGTTTTTCAGAAGGGGTTGCAATCTGATGAATGTTTTTAAAATTCAACATTAGTGTTTTCATTTTATATTCCTGATGCACCAGACTCTCCTTTTTACCGTACAGATGCAGTGATAGCTGGTCTCCAGAAATATCTGTTATTCATCAGATACATACAGCAGACTCACCACATGAAAGATGGATGCCTCGCAGATCCTCTAAACACATTCAAGTACAAAAAAACACCACTGATGTAGAGTATGCACACCAAAAGCACGATCAATTGGTGAGTTCCACCCAGTTCACCTGACGAAGACAACTCTGTGGGTCATGAATGGCTGCTGGTTCTGGAGTAATCGCTCCCCGGGAGGAATGACAGCACAGCGAGCTCTCCTTCCATGATACCGGGAAGCGGCGAGGTTGGGGCGGGGATTTAAACTCAGAATCTTGCAGCCAAAGCGGCTGTCAATGCTTGTCGGGTTAAATCCCTCAAGCGGACTGCCGGACCCCTCCATTTACCTCCAAACGTTTCATGGGTCAAGGTCAAAAGATATTTTTTATTTTCAGCTGACTAAGTGGAATTTTAATCGTGCCCATGACAAGTTTATAAACCAGTAGTGTAGTAAATGAACTGCATTCTGTGTATGGGGAAATACAACACAGCAGACTGGTAATGTTGGTGTTTCTTCTTCTTTGGCTTGTACACGTGACATTTTCGTTCATTATTATCATTTATCTTTATTTAAAAATGTTTTGAGTCAGTACAGAGTAAAATCTCAAGCTTCTCCAGGTAGTTCTTGAAGCACTACCAGTGTTACAGAACATTTGGTGGCTCATTTTTACTAACTTTTAATACAGTTCTGTTGCTCCAGAGACAGTGATTCGTGTTAAAGAACTCCAACACTATGTCATGGATAATTTTCTAACTTTACATCCATATAGACCTTAATGTGAGAAAGAATCGGAATGGTTTTGGAAGGATCGCATTTGTCTGTCATTGAACGTAGCTTTACCTCGAAAGATCTTCAGGACGTAATTTGTCAACCGTTGGTCCCATTTAGTCCAAATCTCTTTTATATGAATCAACTTCATTTATAGATCATATTTTATTCTGATGAAAAAATCAACTGGACATGACTTCACATTTAATTTGAGGAGCTCAATCAGGGGGATTAGGGACTTTTCGGGGATATACCCTTGCTGCCGGGGACGACATGCAAGGCCTAGATATTTATTTGTATTTTAAGTCCGTTCAGCACTTTGATCAACTGTGGTTGTTGTAATCATCCTGTATCACAGATATTTTAGTCAACTTCAAGCCCTTTAGATATGTAAAGAGAAATTATATTTGATATTCTTCTCAGAACAGAAAACAGCTGCACTGTGGAGGCCCTTTGGTTCATCGGATCTCTGACGGAGAGTAAACCAAAAAAAAAATGTAGATAATTCTAAATTCTTCTACTGGATAGCATTACTGTAAGCGTTTGTATGTTTTAGGTCTGTCTGTGGAGAATTCTACTATCATCACAAGATGGGACGCTGACTTGACAGAACTTAACGTCATACAGATGTTCCCTGATCTCTGGTCGGCATTTAACTCTAAGAAGATTATTCCCCTAGAATCCAGGCCTCAGAATTAAGAGCTAATGGCCACGTCTGTTTGCTGCCGGGCTTCTCTGATGTTACTCTTGAAGGAAAGGGGATTCCTGAACGCTTCCTTCTGCAGATGAGCAGCCTAGCGTACCTCTCCAGACGGAGGCTTGACAAACCAACCGTCCCTCTCTCCGTCCCTTTGCTGTGACGAATGGCAGGAAATCAGATGGTGGCCATGACAGGCGGATTATAAGATCCCTCTGTCTACATGACTTAGCCCTGTCTCTGCTTCTTAATCGTTAAATGTGATTAAAGCAAACAAACAAAGCATTATTAGATTAGTCAGAAGGACATGGAGTCTTTGTTGCTGATTATCTTTTCCTTTTAATGAAACGCTGCTTGAAATTAACATTACTTTCACTAATCTGATTTAGCGTTGCCCCGAGAAGGACCAGACAGCTCTCATTTGCCTGCAGACAGTTTGAGATCCTTGTCGGGGACTCGGGACCAGGGCCACCATTTCCCTTCTTTTGCAAAGTTCACAGGAGCTGATTGAGTTACTGCTGCTGCGTTACGTGTGTTACAGATACCTTACACCCTAGAAATGGACTAGTGTGTGATTTAGACACACTTGTCCATTAAACACGGCATTAAACTCCGTCACAGTGAGATGAATATTGCAGTGGTTGCGTCAGTGCTGATGGTGTTCATGAGGAAGCTTTTTGGTGCTGCTTGAATTGAAGAGGGTTAGCATTGACAGGAAGTGTGTGTGTATGCGTGTGTGTGTCTGCAATTGGCCGCGAGTGCTGCATTGTTGTTGGAAATAATCCTGTCAGCATAATCCTCCTTTGTGAGGTTCATTAATTGCATTTAAAAACGGATGCAACGTAGATGATTCACACCCCCCCTCTCCAGTCTTCCTCTGCTTCTGCTGCACACAACTCCTCAAGGGCTGCTGGGGGATTTTCATATTTGCATACAAGTGTAGACTACAGTTTCAGACCTTCAGCTCTAGCTCTGCCTGGCAAGTCCATCTCCAGCATCCTTATATCAGTAGATCCACTATCCCTCCTCTTCACGGGTCCAAACCATCTCAATCTGGCCTTTTCAACTTTGTCTCCACAACGTTTAACCTGTCCTCCTTTCTAATCCTTTCCATCCTCCTAGTTCCCAGAAAACATCTTCAGCTCTGCCTCCTGGCTTCTGGTCTTGAGCCCATCCATCACTCCTACTGCACACCTCATATCCTGTACCATTCTAACATACTTCCCTCCCTCGGCACTCTGTCGCAAGCTTTCTCTCAGTCCGCAAAGACACAATGCAACTCCTTCTGACCTTCTCCGTACTTTTCCATCAGCACTCTCATAGCAAACATCTCATCTGTAGCGCCCTTTGTGGCATGAAACCACACTGCTGCTCACAAATGGTCAACTCTTTTCTTAACCAAGCTTCTAAAACACTTTCCCAGACCTTCATTGTGTGGCTCATCAGCTCTCTACCCCTGTAGCTACTTCAGCTCTGAACATCAGCCTTGTTCTTGAAAATCGGCATCTAGCATACTTTTCCTCCATTCCTACGGCATCGTCTTACTCTCCAAGATCATGCTGAACAATCTTGTTAAATACTCCACTGCCCTCTCGTAGATACCTCCGTGCCTCCACCGGTATGTCATCAGGACCAACTACCTTTCCATTTTAGTGGATACAGAGACATAATGAATTTAAGAGCGAGCCTTCCTCAGTCAGCGGTGCCACAGTCAATGACGATCATGGTCATGTTTAAACAATAGACCTCAAGTCTTTCACTGTTGTACTTTATTTTATATATAATAACTCCTAAATATCTTATTCAAATATTTTTTACCGGAAATGCAGCTTATGTTTCCAAATACTGCCCAGTCTTCATCCATGTGGTAAAATATGGAGACAAGACGTATAGACATATCAAAAATAATAACAACCCAAAGAAGTTCTCGTGCTGTGAGGGCTGAGTTGGAGTCACCACCACTGGCCCATCTTGCTCGCGCCGTCGGTTAGTTTGACTCCAAAGAAGAAAAAACCCAGAGGAAAGTCTGGTAGAGGCCTGCTCTAGTCCTGATACGCAAATAGTTGTCTGACCTGGGTGTACAGGCAAAAAACTAATCAAACCATCGAGTAGGTGGTTCCATCCGAAGTTTCCCTTAGGATAGCTGGTGCTCAGAGACTCACGGGTTTATCTGCTGAAGAAAATGATCAGAGGTCTTGGGGCCGAAACAATCTCAACTTATTTTTAAACATGAGATGGGTCAAAAGCCCAGCTTGCTGCCTTGGAGCTGAGTTGTAGTTCAGAATAAATATTCATATCATAATTTGTTTTATGTCCGGATGTTTTTCCTAAACTGACATCATCAGACCAGATACTTTCTACTGGGCTGCAAACTTACACAGTCCTCCAGATTATCAACTCCCTTTGAACAAAAGATTAATTGAGATACAAAAATGTCTTTTTGTCTATAGCTATGATGTTTCGTTGAAGTTAAACATAAAAATCTAACCTTTGACTAAAGTTAAAAAATGAAAAGAATCATTATATTCTTATCAAATAAATATTTTTCTCTAAAACATGTGTGCCAGAAGTATCGCCACCTTGCAGTGAATATCTTGCTCCGCCCTCTTTTGCCCATTTAACAGCCTGAGTCTCCTTCTGTAGTTGTGATGAGGTTTGAGAACATGGAGAAGATCTGGGACCATTCCTACATACAGAACTCTCCGGCACCTTCAGGTTCTGAGGTCCACGCTTGTGGACTCTCCTCTGCAGCACATCCCACAGATGTTCTGTGGGGTTTAGGTCAGACGACTGGGATGGCCCTGGCAGAACCTTTATTCTGTGATTTTCTGAACCATTCTTGGGTTGATTCTGAGGTGAACTTCAGATCATTGTCCTGCTGGAAGGTCCAACCACGGCCCACTTTAAAGTTTGTGCGAAGGCTTTTAGGTCTTCATCCAGTATCTGCTGGTGATGATGGAGTCCATGGAACCATGTCTTTTAACAAGATAGTCAGGGTCTTTGGAAGATAATCTGTATCAGAGATCCACCACCAGACTTCAAAGTGGGTATGAGTTGCTTTCCTGTATGCCTTTCTTTCTTGCTACGCCAGACCCATCTTTTATATTTGTAGCCAAACAAGTCTACTTTGACCTCTGACCTTGTTCCAGTGAAAGTCCTAGTGGTCTTTGTCAAACTGTAGGAACTTTATCTTGTGTGGATGACAGCAGAGGCTTTTTTCTTGCCATCCTCCCAAAAAGCTGGTGTTGGTGTCGGCGCCATCTGATGGTTGTTAGGGAGAATTTCTGTCCCCAACATTCAACTGACCTCTGACCTCTCCAGCTGTAATCCATGGAGAGACTTTTGCCAGTGGAACCATCCCCCTCATCTTATGTGGGGTCAGTTTCCTCCTCAGGCTGATCTTTAATATCTGCAGTCTCTTTAAACTGCGTTAAAATAAATTACACCTTAAATTGACAAAATTGAGACTAAAGTTTGCAGATATTTTACGAAGACATGTTAAAAACAAAATAGCATTAACTTAACATAAAAACATAAAATAGTTTATTTACAAACTAATAAGGACAATTGGCACAGGACAAATATTAAATAACCTGGAATAATCAATGCTACATTAACCATCGACGATGTAATTTTATCTATGTTGCCTGATGTGTGATTGGAAAATGCCCTTTCTCTTGCACCTCTTCATTTTTATTTTCCTGAATAAAATTTTAAGAAATCCATTTAGGATGGCCTCTGTAGCTAAGGCTGTCAGATATAAAGCTGTTTCAAACCAAAGGTCACCTCCACACTTGTTTAATAGCTACTCAGAGCACCTTAGTGAGCGCGTTTTGCCCTGCCTGGCAATAAATACTCATGGACGCTGCTGGGTTTATCTTTTCCCACTGGGTGAAAGCCATACTTACTTTGAAAAGGAATACTAAAAAAGACAATCAAACATCCTCGGTGGGCTTTTATATCTACTCTAATGATAATACTGGTTTAGTTAGTTGGGATAATCAATACCTAAATTTTTCTGCCAGGACAGATAACTAATAGCTGCAATTATTAGTTTTTCGTGGATACAAAAACCGTAACTGATGTGTATATATTTTCATTTCATTAAGTATGATGGAGTGAACAAAGTGGCAAGTTTTAATATTCCACAGCTCTAATAAAGTCCTCCTCTGTTTCTTAGAGGCAAGAGTGAGATCGAAATATAAAAGGAGCAAGTGGTCAAAAAAACTATTACCAAATCTCAGTATAATTTATAAAATAATTTGTATATTCGCTTCAGACTAAATCCATGATTTACCATTTAAATTAATGGAAATCCCATTAGTGCGTTCCATTTCCCAAAAACCTTCTTATAAAAATCTATTTAGAATTTTAATCACTTACATGTTATTTTATACGGAATAAAAGTAATATATGAACAAATAGCAATGATAAATACTATAAAACATAAATAAATTAAACAGTGAAGACAAACTAACCTGCACTTATCTTTGAGGAGTGTCTTGGCAGGCTTGAGGGAGATGATGGGGAGGTTGAAGGGGAATCCCCTTCCGTGAGAATATCGGGAAAGTGAATCTCGGGGGTTTTCTCTTTTCTTGGCCGTTTAGCCTCACTTCTCACAGATTCTGGCTCGACCCTAATCAATTCCTTCTTCTTCTTAGCACCATCCTTTTCAACCATCTTCATGGGTGGCATCATGGCAGTACGTTCACAACAAATCAACCCTGTTGAAAAGGCAAAAAAATTCACAGAAAACACAAACTACAACTACTACAACATATTAAAACATGCAGGTGATGTTGTCTAATATGAGGACGACCGCTCGTACTTTATTTTCTCATTAAAGCAGAAAGCTCACAACATACTTACTCAAATTCCGCTCTATGCCTTCAAACAAAAGTGATTAAAATCAAAAACAAAATCGCTTCCTAAGAGGAAACATAAAATCACTTGGTGCATTTGCTGAGGCCAAATCCATGAAAATTGATTCCATGTATTTATCAGGTGTCAGGTGACATGGATTTATTATATCTTTACTGTAAAAACATGTATTTGATGATGAATATAATAAATTAATGCCTAATTTAGTTAAAGAAAGCTTTTATGTTCAGCCTCCGAGAAAAGGAGAGGGGCACGAATT
This sequence comes from Lophius piscatorius, assembly GCA_009660295.1. Lineage (NCBI taxonomy): Eukaryota > Metazoa > Chordata > Actinopteri > Lophiiformes > Lophiidae > Lophius > Lophius piscatorius. The sequence continues at coordinate 416,649 of VRLP01000066.1, forward strand.
GGAGCTGCTGCTCTTTCACATCGAAAGGAACCATCTGAGGTGGTCCAAGCATCTGATTAGGAGGTCTACAGGACATCCAGAACTTGCCGGATGGACTAAACATATCATGAGGCTGAGAACGACCCCAGGATGAGCTGGAGAGTGTTGCTGGGGAAAGGGGCGTGTGGAGTAATCACCTAAGCCTACTACCCTGAACAGACTTAAAGGGACTCTTTCTGTCCGTTTAGGTTTTTCCTACTTGGAACAACGTTTTCCAATGTTACTCAGTATAAGCCATCACAATTAATACATTTTTTTGGGTATTTTTTAAATCACCATTAATATTAGGGCAGGAGATGTCAGCGATCAAAAAAGATTAGCTCCCCATCAATTTGTCTTCTTGTTCACTTGAGCTCACTTTCTTTCCGACTCTGTGTTTATAGTGAACATTTCCACGGATATGGCAACATGAGATTCATCCACGTATCATTCAAAAGAGGCAGAAGAATCTAAAACACAGTCTGTAGCTCTGCATCTCTTCCATATGTGAACAGAATACAGATCAGTCTAAGGTTCTGTGTCTGCGTGACACATTAGCCGTCTGGGCAGTATGTTTTATGGTTTGTTCTGTGGTTTGTTTGCCATATGTTCCGCGCACAATCACATGTATTTATTGATTTCAGCATTTCTGCAGTATTTTCTCGGCTGCACTTAATTTTGGTGGTTCGAGCCTCTCCGTCTCCTCTTTCTATTTGTTCTCTGCCTGGTGGCAGGATGGAACTTGCCATGCATTTCACGTTGACCTGAGTGTATGTTGCTATGGTGGTTGCTAGGGATTTAGTCTGGAGTGCTGTGGAAAGTCCAAATATTAAAGGTGTCCTGATGCAGAGGCAATGGAAGCTGTGAGGAATGAGTAATCGCCTCGGAGAGCTTTTCCTTTTTTTTTCTTCTTTCCCTGTCTGTGTGCGTCCCCTTTCATTATCATGCCTCTCTTTGGAAATATCAGAATTGATTTTCAAAGCACGTGCGAGGACCACATATAAAGGACAAAGCCGCAGTAAAAGAACAGAAACAACATTGCCTTTGCATAGAATGCTGGTTTATTTGTTTTTTTTCAATGGGATGTATGTACAGGATATAGATTTACACCTAGCTGCGAAAACGATGATGAGTAGGAGAATAACCTTTACTGTGACTCTTTTTCTTACCTTCAAAAATCCCTTCTTCTTAAGGTTAGGAGGCAATTTTTTACCCTAATCTGAACCCTAAGCCTTTATTTACACGTTAAATAATGTTCTACTGGACAATTGTTTATGAGCAAAATGTATTAAACATACTGAACCCCAAATACATATAGGGTTAAAGGTCACACATCTTTTGATCCAGAGGGTTAAAATTAGAGCTGTCAGGAAGGGATTGATTACAGATTGGGAATTATATCCCTCAGCGGTCGGGGATCAAATTTCCTAACCACTTAGACCTTAGTGCGAGGAAGAACTGGATTGAATTTGGAAAAGGGCAGTTGTTTATTTCCAACACCAGGGTGAAATTTATCTTCAAGGGTCTCTCAGCCATAATTTATTTAAACTTTATTATTAATTAATTTCCTATATGTCCTATTTAGTCCAAATTTTGTGGATATTTATCGACCTGAGGAGATACTCTACTGGTATCCAAAAAGGGTTCATATTTCACTCAGTAGGCGGGACTTTTTCCAATGAAAGACACTGTTTTGTAGACGTAACATCACGTTTAATCTGATGAGTCCAATCAGGGTTTTTTCCTGCACAGCGAAGTGGATTGGGGACTTTGTGTACCCTTGCTGTCCGAAACGACAGCGTTAGCCTAGTTATTTAAAGCTATTTCTTCACAATAGCTTTTCTGGTGACCCCAGCACTGTAATCAGTGCTTTGCTAAGACTCTCTGCCTTCCATTATAGCTTTGATTTGATATGTGCGTTCTCCTCTTTACCTCTATTTCTCTGAGTGACCGCTGCTATGAAAGATAATTTTGCTGGTGGCAATCAATGGCGGCCTGCGGGACAATATCCAGTGCCCAACTGTAGAGCTCAGGCCTGACGGGAGAACGATCTGCCTTCCCATTCCTCCCACTTCCTCCTGTACTGCCCTCCCTTCCCTCGTGGTCCACAGCTGTAGCGCCGTCACACAACCTCAGGCAGGCTAGTTAGCCCTGAGAAAAGAGCCTGAACCCCCGATCAATAACTTTAGACTTGTGTGCCTAATTGCTCATTGGTCGACATTGGCGCCAGACTGTATTTAAGTGCATGTTCCCCTGAGTGATGGACTTTAGATCCATTTCCACCACTTCCTGCCTGGTTTTTAGGCTCACAGTCTGCCCCTCGCTTCTCTCTCTCCTCTCCTGTCCTCGCCGCCGTGCACCAATGTTCAGAATGGAGAAATCCTCACCTGATCTGCGGCATCTCCTCGGTGATCTCAGCAAGAAGAGACCATCCAGCGGCTCAGGAAAAATGTGTTTCCCCTCTCACCAGGCCCGTGACTCTCACGCCGCTCAGGTAAATATCCGGTTTTAATGACGAACAGGAAGATTAGCCAATTACTCCCGCTCGCAAATCCAGCGCCGAGAAATTCCTCTCTCTTTTGGGCTTTTTTGAGCGGATTTATGCTGTAATGCAGATGCAGTTTACCAGCACAGAAGATAGTATGGAGAGGAGAGTATTGATTGTGCTCAATGTGAATTATGTGAATAGTGAAAAATGTGTGCGTGCATATATATTAGACAATTATGAGCTCAGGTGCTAATTTAAAAATTCTGCTGAATAAATATGAAATATTTCTTTATCAGCGTCCGACACGCGGACCTTCGACAAAAGTCATTTGAGATGATAACTGGGATAGTATGTTTGCCTTTCTCTGATGAGACCAGATATTGTAATGGCTCTCCTCAGCCTGGATTTAAATGTGTATTGATCAGTGTGAGGCTCAGGAGCTCAAATCAAAACAGCAGAACAGCTCCGACACTCTTGCATTATTATATTTTTATCTTTGTTTTTCACTTAATATTCTGAAAAAATATCATAATCCTGGAACACTAGACAACGGATTGTTTGCCACTGAACTTAAGAAGCTTCTTCTGTGTTTGTCGCCCCTTTTTTTTCCAGTAGTAGTGTGCTAATGTCTTGATTTAAATGAAGTATTGATCAGTTTAGGAGGGGAGAATAGAGAGAGAGGGAGCGATTGTGAGGGAAAGAAAGCAAGACCAGGGTTATCGGTGTGGATCGCATACAGAAAGAGAGAGCTAACGGATGAGACACGTTTTAAACGATTCCGTGAGATGGATTTCTGAATATTCTGTATTTTTGATTTGTGAATTTCCGCCCGGCTGTTTTGTTTGACTCATTCCGAGAGGCAGAAAATGGACAAGGATATGACTGGGATTTGAGCGGGACAAAAATGGAAATAAATGCCTTTTTATTCTTGGTTTTAGTTGATTTCATGGAGCATTTCCCAGCTGGTCTGCAGATGGTCCGATAACAGTTTGTCCTGGTTCTCCATCTGGTTCTGTTGGGTTTTGATCCACTCTGCAGTGACAACATGGCAGCTCCATCAGGCTCACTGGGATAAAGCCTCCATCCACGTGAACCAGCCGCCAGGTCTGTTTGTCTTCTTCTTACTGTCCTCGCTTCCTTTATCCCACGCTCCCTCCTCTCTCTCTCTCTCTCTCTCTCCCCCCCGTCTCTTCCTCCCTCCATCCCTTCCGCTCTTGTGATTTAGTATGGCTGGCTTATATTAATTAGTAGCCTCTTCGTTATTATTGGAGCATTAGACAGGAAACTGTTGCCAGATTAGAACGCTTCAGCTCACTGTTTGCTGGACACCATGGCTTCATAGCAAAGCTGCTCAACTACAATATCGCCATTTTAAAAAAAAATATATTCATATATAACTAGCTTTCTTTATCAAATCATGTAACACCTTTTTGCCTTTGATAAATAAATTTGACTTTCTTTTCCTCGGCGATATGTTTCATATTAATTAAATGTGATGTTTTTATTAATAATATCTCATTAGAATAAAGTCACGAAATTCTGCAAAAACCCAAACTGCTGAATAATTTGTTCAATTTCAAGTGTTTTAAGTAACTTATAGAATAAATGCTGCATCCAAACCCTCAATAAGTGTTTCGTTTCTTTTATTGTGCAAATGCAAAGCCATAGTTTTTCATGAAAATTTTGATATTATGGTTCCCTTGATGGGACGGGACTTTATTCTTCTGTATCTAATCCGGTGGATGTGGAACCGTTCCTGCTTCCCCAGCCTCGGCTACAGAGTGAGCAGGCTGGCTGAGGATAGGCTCGGTGTACTTGATTGATTTTTCTCCTCCTCTCGCTGCCCTGCCTCCTTTTGTGGTTCAATAGCTGGACACCCAAGAGCAAGGATCTTTCAGTCGCAGCCTGAACTGCAGGAGAGCTCTCCGGATCTCCGGAGGAACACGGTCGCATGCAGCAGAACCCCAAGCAGCATCAGAGCCAAAGAGGGCGGGCCGAGGAGCTTCAAATTCAGGTATAGTGCTGACTGCTGGGCCCAGAATCCTCCAGCAGGCCTCAGGCTCTTGATGAACCCATCCCAGCATCAGTTAATTTTTACCTCGGCCAACGACAGCTGGAGGAGGTCATGTCAGCTGTGTTGTTTGTTTGGATGCTTGACCTCGTGTGTGTTTACAAGTCGGATTATTCAGAAAAAAAACTAAATTTAATGGAAAGGGGGAAATAATTATATTTTTAGGTTTATTTGAAAGATGGGCTGGATCAAATCCCACTATGAGACACCAAGACCCATCCTGCTGCCTCTGGTTGATTTGGTATGTCTGTAATGGTTATCCTGCAGTTTTAAGCTCTTGTGAGAAAATGTCATCATCATGCAAAGCCAATCAGAGATGGAGTAGAGCAGGTTCATGGTTTTACCATACCAAGATTTTTGTTGAGGGAGGCGCCTTAATTGGGTCCCCAAGTTTTTGAATGTGGATTTGATGTAGGATTCTGGCCTCGGGCCCAATGCAGCCTGTGGAACTACTGTAGAATCACAACGTCCCAGAGGTTCTCAGGTGGATTCAGGTCTGGAGAACGTAAGGACCAGTCAATGGCATGAAGAACGTCATCATCCAGGAGCAACCTACACACTCTTATCACATGAGGCCAGCTTTTGTCCTGCACCAGGAGGAACCCAGTGTCCACTGCACCAGAGTAAGGTCTGACAGTGGGTCTGAGGATGGTCAGGGACCCGTCGGTACACACATGGAGACCCTCCCCAGACCATCACTGACCCACCACAAAACAGCTCTTGCTGGATGATGTTTCAAGCAGAATAAAGTTCACCACGGCGTCTCCAGAATCATTTGTCACATGAGCTCTGTGTGAACCTGCTCTCATCTGAGAAAAGAACGGGGCACAAATAGAGAACTTGCCCATCCCGGTTTGACTCGAATGAAAATCAATCCGGCTGCATGGTGCTGAACTGTGAGCTCAGGTCCCACTAGAGATTGTGGGCCCTCACGCCAACCTCATAGAGCCTGTTATGACAGTTTGGTCAGAATCATCACACCAGTAGCTACTGGAGGTCATCTTTTAGGGATCTACTGCTGCTGCTGGGTGGTTGACCACCTACGGTCTTCTCCAGCTCTCCTCTTGTAACGTCCCCTCCTGGAATCTCCTCCATGCTACTAAGACTGTGCTAGAAGACACAAGAAACCTTCCTGCAACGACAGGTATGGATGTTCCATCCTGGAGAAGTTGGATTACCTATGGAACCTGACTGGGCTGCAGGTACCAGCACCATCATGCTACCAGTAGAGCCAAGGACACTAGTAAAAGGCAAAACTAAAGAAAAATCAGACCTTAAGGATGAAGAAAAGAAAAGTGGTCTGTGGCAACCCCCTTCAGAACCAGAACTTTTTGGGTGTTGTCTCGTTGCGTTTCCTGTCCCCCTTTTGTTGCTTTCATTTTTACCAAAGCATGTGAAACTGATTCAGGATCACTTGTGCTTCCAAGATGGACAGATTGATATATCTGACATTTAACTGACTCTGTTATAATGTGAAAAATGATGATCTGTATGCGACAAACATACGCTGGAACTTCAGAAAACACATGCAAATAGGCAAAACAGAAGCAAATGAAGAAGAAAACATCTTTACCAATTTGACAACACCTTAGCAGCATTTGTAGAACACCCTGAAAATACCACAACACAACAGAAGTGTTTCCAGAGGACACTTAATAGTGATGCACACATCTGGACACGCTTGTTTTGACTGCGGTTTGTGGCTTACGTAACTGGAGGCTGTCAGTGGTTGGAACCGAAGTCAAAATAAATCACACAGTCACAAAATAAACCAAAAACATACACATTAAAATTGTATTATTAACATTCCCTTCACTGTTGGTTCCTGCTGAATTTTGATTCTATGTGGAACAGTAAAATACTGCGGGTCAGGGTTCCTTCCAAACTTTAACCTGTGAGTCTCTGCCAAACGTATGAAGACCTCCAGAGGCATTTGTAGATGTCATAGTCTGTACCCCTCATTATTGTTCCTCACATAATTTCAGATCCAGTAAAGGGGCTTCTGCTTGAAAATGAAAGCAGGACTAAATGAAAAAATAGTTTATAAAATTGCACCACTACACACAATTTGCATCAACAGAAAGAAAAAAAAGTTTTCTTTCTCTTCCTTTAAATCAATAGATTACTCTTAGACGTTCACTCCACTCAAGGGCGGTTCTGAACCGCTGTGACTCATATCAGAGACCGTAGCAATGACTAAAGAAGCAGCATGAAGCACCACTACCACACAAAGCACGGACCACCCATTGAGGAAATGAACCCACTGTAACCTGAACTGAGGCAACAGAAATTAAATATTTTATACAACATGGAATCCTAATATCGACATTATGATGCTCCACACTTTTGCTTTAAGACATTTTCCCTCAGTAGATAAGTTAGTATAAAGCTTTATTATCCGTTCACATGGGAATCTGTCTCGGAATACAACCTACAAAAATAATAATAATAATAATAATAATACATTTAATTTATAATGCACTTTACATTTGGATCAAATCTCAAAGTGCTACAAAGTAAAAGCAGATAAAAGCATCAATAAAAAATAAAATAATAACTATATAAAAGCCTTACCAAAAAACCAACAA